>VIBL01000189.1:600000-812631 GCA_008271625.1 Lutraria rhynchaena
TTTAACTTGGCTGAACGGCGATTCCGAGCATTTTTGGAAATGCTAATACTTGTTAATTATTTTACAAAAAAAATATCAGCATTTGGACACATAGATCTGATAATACACAGAATATATTGTGTTTAGTATTTTTTACGATTTCTTTCTTAGATTTCATTGCACTGCGGTCGATTGTAAACATCAACAACGTGTTTTATGGCCCCTTTAGGTGTATCGTCGGGAATATCATACAGATAAGAATGTAGATCAACATTAGTCGTATTTTCAGTTTCAATAGCGTAAACAACATCAATGAACATTTTTTTCATTTCTACGCCGTTTGTCTTTTTTAAAGGCATTTCTAGTTGGCACTTTTAGCGGTTGTATAGAATATCTGGATTCTTCTATGATTTTAACGACTAAATTCTCACGAATTTGTGGGGTAAATGTTTTGCAAATTATGTATGTGCATGTTTTCCTTCAATAAGTTCCTTGTTTTCTTAATTAGAAGTTTCCGGATTAATATACATTAAGAAAAGAAACAGGGACCGTAGAACATTTCCGGTTTTGAAGGGTTTCTAGATAAAGCGTGTCCGTATTAAAGGGCTTTAGTGTATACACATGTACTCTCAATACCGTAAGCCTTAAATGGACTAGATTCAAGACTCTTTAAAATTCATTTAATTTCATTCCATTAAAAGCAATTTCATTATATGTATTTTAGGGAATTTATCAATGTCCTGTTTATTTACTACACTAAAATCTAAAGGGCTTGTTCTCTGACATGTAGAGAAAATTTTACTTTCATAAACTATCAATAATATCAACATTTATGTATAATAGTAACCCAAAGAAGTCTTAATTGTTAAGAATTGATAAGTGTACCTGGAGTCTAGTTCTCTTAATGCTAAAACACGGTAAATGAATTAGAATTTATTTTGAAACTATAATTTGCGTATCTTTTTATTCATAATAAACTGGCAAAGACACATTGTCATTACAATTAACGACACCGGAAGTAGCATCCACACAGAGTGTTTAAACATTGTGTTGGTATTAAATAAAACTGTCAATACATGCACTCAATGCATGAACAAACAGCGATCAATCCAACATTAACACTACCTCATATACAGTTAAACCTGTGTTTGTGGCCACCTCTGGATAAAGACCCCCCTGTGAATAAAGGCCATTCTTTGAACAACTGTCATTAATTATTTAGAACAAAATGACACCTGAATTAAAGCCACCTGTCCATGAAGGCCACATTTTTTTCTTTCCCAATCGTAGCCTATGTTCACAGGTTTGACTGTATACGGCCACTTATATTCAAATCAGTGTTCAGTATGTCCTTTATAGATCAACTTTATAATGAAATCGTCACAATATTTTTACTGATCTTATTGGTACCGTGTGTGGTCTCAGTATCGAGCTTTAACCTTATCGTCTGCTTTAACCTTTTCGTCTGCTTTAACCGTTTAGTATTTTCGTCCTATATGAATAATATTCCAGGTTTTTGAGGTTCGGAAAATTTGGGAAAAAATCATCTGCCTCACCTTAAATATCTCTGGTACAAATATCCCACACATGTTCCAAAGGGTATGTCGCTTTTTATGCAAATTTCTTAATAATATCAGTAAGCCTGATGTGACTTAACAAACAAAAACCCACACAATGAAACACAAGTAATCTATTGCTCAATACCCAGCAATAATTGTATTAATAGATGAAAATACTGTGTGGTCATGGACTTTCCAGTTTATCGTTTCTTCCTTATAGCGATTTCTAAATAAACATTTTGTTATTTAAAGAATTTACGCCCAAACGACTTTGTAAAAGTACTTGAACGATATTAGTGCACAAAGCTGAACTTGAGAGTTTTATCTGATCAAAAGATTCATCCATGTATTTAACATCCGTGTCTTTTTTATCTTCCTACTAATAAGAAAAACACTTTAAATCTATTTATCTGCTAACAGTGTTCAATGTGGGACGAGGTAATTTGTACGGTGTATATAAACGTTTCTGCTTATTCGGAATTTCACTGATTTTTTTTTAATGATTATACAAGTTGTGACATTGGAGGACGTGATAGGAACAGTGGTTCATAATTTCTTATATCCGCTTTTGATAAATGGTACGTAGTTTTGTCATTTTTATTGTTTTATTTATTTTTATGAAATAATTTTGTCAAAAACAATTTTATCTACCGGCCGCAAACGGAAGTATAAGCTCTCACGACAAATTCTTTGATATTTGGGTATACGATCCGTGAACAATTTCTGAATGATGCCCTTAAATGCTATCATGCGCTGTTAAAGTGATGAAGTGGTAGATTCAAAAGTTTCCCAGTACAAATACGATTTACTTTTCCTGTAAATGGATGGATTTGATAATACATTGTACAATGTATATTCATGCGATCGGGGAAACTAAAACTGCCCTCAATCTTATAACAAACAAATAATATAATGCTATAGTTTTAGTTGTATGCTATTCGTGTAATTTGAATGTCTTATCTATAAAACGTTAATTAGCAATTATTCACTTTTAAAACCGCGAATTAATCAAATTGATCTTACTGAAATCATAAAAAGATAAAAAAAAATCATAATTAAACAGAACTGATACTGAATTTCATCATTCTTCCACACTATTTTCAAAATGCACGAAAGTATTGCAACGATAAATTAAAATGACTAGTAATTCCCGTGATGATCGATAGATAATTGGTTTATAACCCGTGTGATCGATAGATAATTGGTTTATAATCCGTGTGATCGATTGATAATTGGTTTATAACCCGTGTGATCGATAGATAATTGGTTTATAACCCGCATGATCGATAGATAATTGGTTTATTATCCGTGTGATCGATAGATAATTGGTTTATTATCCGTGTGATCGATAGATAATTGGTTTATAACCCGTATGATCGATAGATAATTGGTTTATAACCCGTGTGATCGATAGATAATTGGTTCATTATTCGTGTGATCGATAGATAATTGGTTCAGGGTGAGCTGTTAGGGTGGGTGGGTTTATACTCCGTCGTCTTGCATCAACAATGGACTTATCCTCTGTAACTACCAGTCGGATTTACTTCAAATTTGCTGTGTAGAAGTCTTTTGACGTTCAAACGAAAGGGATTATTACCAAACTTGGTTTTTAGCATCCTTAGATTATATTCTATCAGATTTGCTAAAATAAATAAAAAGAAATACCTTTATACGTCTTCTTCTCATGAACAATGGCTGGATCATTCTAAAACTTGGCTTGTAGCATCCTTAGTTGGTTCTCTCTCAAGTTTGCTCTAATAAATTTGGTCAGCCCCTTTTAGGTGCCACTAGAGCTAAAAATAGAAACACCTTAAAATGTCGTTTTCACATGATTCTATCGATGGATTATTACCAGACTTGGTTTAAGCATCCTTAGATAGTGTTCTATCAGATTTGCTGAATTAAAAATGGTTGGCCCCAATTAGGGGCCGCTAGAGCTAATAATGGAAATACCTTAAAACGACTTCTTTTCATGAACCAGTGGTCGGATCATCACCAAATTTGGTCTGTGGCATCCTCCAGTCATCACGAATATTCCTCTGTAGTATCCTTTGATGGTCCTTTATCAAGTTTATTATTGGTCCCCATTATTTGCCCACAAGTGTACCTTTATTACCTTTTTAGTAACAAGTTAATTAACATTTATTCTGGTGAGCGATGCAGGGCCATCATGGCCCTCTTGTTTTACTTCTTGACCTATGATGTACGCGACATACTGTTGTGTGATAGATAAGTCCCAAGGCTAAGGACGAATGCATCCATTTTGAATTAATACGAGAAGTGCTTTCAACATGTCGGTAAATATGTCAATAATCTAAAGTCGAGTAGTTTAAATGAACGAATGGAAATAAGACGTGGTGTAAATTTAAAACGGTGAACATTGAAGAAAATGGTATTAATCACGAATGTCAAGTTTTTTTCCACGCATGTATTATATACGGATTAACGATTTCAGCAATAATGTGTGTACATAGAAATTCCATACATCAATGTACTTGTGCTTTAAGGATTCATAAATACCTTTACAAGTATGTCGCCTCCTCACGTGACCGCGTGAACAGTATGATATGTCGCAATAGGATACAAATGTGAAGTATGTTCACGGACTATGTATGTAAGTTATCAAATATATTTGTTGTTTGAATATATAGGTTCTTATTCAATCATGGTCACTTTTAATTAATATCATTTCACTATCAGCTACGAGGTCATTGACAAATTTTCAACAAGTGGTTTATCAAATATGGGAGTCTGTTAGAAAGTCATTTCATGACAAAATATTTGCACACTTAATGCACTTTGGTTGAAATTCGCCTGACTCTAGTCTGTATCAAAGTGAATTAACAATAATGTCTTGAAGATCGGGAGCAACACCTAGTTATTTAGCGAAAGTGATCATGTTTGTTTGAAAATGTTTCAATACACTGGATTGAGTGTTTGTAGATAAATGGAACGGGATAACTGTGTTAAACTTCGTATCGTGTAGACTATCTCTAGCCGACCATAACGCTAATCGTGTGTTTGTTTACTGTCATAACACTTATCGCGGTGAAGCCTGTCACAATCACTGCGCGTACTTAGCTAAGGAAAAATGAGTGCGCTTTTTACATCTTTTGCATTAAAGCAATATTGCTCGATACTTGCATCTAGATAAGTAAAAACATGTCTATACAGGCCAATCTTGAGCGAGAAATTACAAGTAATTCCTATTGGAAGTGATTCCTGATTGAGGTGTGTTTTTATTCGTAGGTTGACATGAAATGAAAGCGTATAATAGAGATGAAACATCTTGTCGTTACAGTTCAGCGGTCTTTATTCACATGTAGTCTTAATTCACTAGTGGTCTTAATTCACTAGAGGTCTTTATTCACTTGTAGTCTTAATTCACTAGTGGTCTTAATTCACAAGTGGTCTTAATTCACAAGTGGTCTTAATTCACATGCGGTCTTAATTCACATGTAGTCTTAATTCACTAGTAGTCTTAATTCACTAGTGGTCTTAATTCAAAAGTGGTCTTAATTCACAAGCGGTCTTAATTCACAAGTGGTCTTAATTCACTAGCGGTCTTTATTCACATGTAGTCTTAATTCACAAATGGTCTTAATTAATTCACAAGCGATCTTAATTCACAAGCGGTCTTAATTCACAAGTGGTCTTTATTCACATGTAGTGTTAATTTACAAGTGGTCTTAATTCACTAGCGGTCTTTATTCACATGTAGTCTTAATTCACAAGCGGTCTTTATTCACAAGCGGTCACATGTGACTTTCACCTGTGGTTTTTATTCACAATAGTCTTTATTAAAATGATTATGCTAATAAAACAGGATGTTTTTGCAAAAGTAGGAGTGTGCATATAGTTAAGTTTTTAGCGTTAATTTTAGAAATTTCTCTGAAGTAAAACATAATGCAGATACAAAATCCTGTGTTTATTTCAGTTTCACTTTCTATAATAGATACTGGTAAACCTGCGAATAAAGGCCACTAACGAAGAGGATAAGTGTAACATTTGTGGTCACTTACCTGTGTTTAGAGGTTTATTTGATATATTGTATTAAAATACGTTTATATGATGTACATGTACTGCTAAATGGCCGTTGTTTGTACAGTGATAGTCACCGTTTACTTGACTGACGAATGAATGGATGAGATACAGTTCCACGTATTTTGATTTGATAGTGACGTAAACATTCTTAAAATAGATAAAGGTAGATCCTGAAATGGACTATTTGAATCAAGAGTGGCGCAAAATATATTCGCGGTGTAAAGGATTTTACAATGGATTCTGACTCTTCTGACTCTCGTTCAAATCCCGCGGGGGTCTCGTGATAAAACATCAAATTATTTCTTCTTCAAATCATACAAAAAATGCATTAGTTTATGGATTATCTAAATTTAGATTGAAACAAAGTATGACGTTTATGTTGGAATCTCCTTGTCACTAGGGGATACTGAAGCGCATGCGCGGAATATAATCAGAGACAAGGTGTAAAACACGCCTTTAGTTCTTTAGTAAAAATATCTGAATAAATTACCCGACAGAAGACACTATGTGTACGTAAGGACGTGTTTTCTGTTTCAATTCAACCATAATTTAAACGCTAATTAAATCATGTAAACTCGTATAAAATTATAGCAAATTCGATAAAGTCATCAAGTACATTAGACATTGAAATTGGCCAATGCAATCAAGTATGTGTTTATTTTCTCGTTTTTTAAAACATGTACTAAAACCTGATTCAATTCTAAGTACAAAGGCATGCCTTTACTAGGGCTTTAAGGTCGCACCAACAACCAGGGTCACTTGGCGACTTAATAGCTTTAACGGGAGTGGGAGACGCAGACTTACACTTGGGTAGAAACGTCGGCCTTCCGTAAGGTAGCTGGACAGTTTCCTCACATGTGAAATTTGCCTGGTCTCGGGCGGGATTTACACTACAAGCAAAGAGAGATTAGTCATTCCTGATATAAAACCATAATCACTCGTCTACAGAAGCCCCTTAGTATGTTTTTGATTGCATCATTCATAAGATATTAATATTCATGATACACCCATCATCTAACCAAATACGTTTCCTGATTATATAAATATTTGTAATCACCAAAAATAGTCATAGAAAAGACAACTGCAACAAAGCAATGCATTAACACGAATGTCATGATTCAGAACGGTATTAAAATGTATATAGTGAGGGGCACAAGCAAACAGTTCAGAAAAAATAAGATAAACATAGACCATATACATCCTGTCAAAATATGCTTTTTAAACTTCCTCTATCTAATATCTTCATAGGCTAGTCTTCATCTATCTTCATGTTTCTGATTGGTTTTTGTCGCTGAAAGAGGGATATTCTGGCCAATCAAAAAACGCGTTGCACGGACTTAAAACTGAAAGCAGTTTCATTGCGGAAACAACCAAGAAAGAGTTTGTAGAATCCATTGGTTTTTTATCTGGGATAAAATGGTTTACTTTTAATAAATTAAAACTCGAAGTTAAAAAATTTGGCTTGACAAATACTATTCATTGTGTATAAAATTAAAACGTTCTTGCAAGCAGTCATATTATTTTAATATCAATTATGCGGTAATACAAAGTTGTGATTGGATATACATGTAACATCAATCATTCGGGTTGAACTTGGAACTGTTAAAAAGTTAACACTAAAAAACTTAAAAATGCTCAAGTGATGCATGTTTGGTAAGTAAGTTTTTATTTTGCATGAGTTTTTTTCAACCTTTTTCAATTGTCCATCAAGACTATATTTGGACGGTTTTAATATTGCGATGCTTTCAATATCAAGTTTAATTGCCGAAGAAATATAGAGAGCTCATCCGAAAAATTAGTGGTGTTATTATAAAATCACTTGATATAGCAGACACCACTATGTTTGGTTTCCATTATACTTGATGTAATCAGTTTTTTCAACAGTTTTTTTTCCTTCAGACCTCATGTATTATAATTTGATATTCACCACAGATGTAGACCTTACTTACCAGGATAATACTTGAAGGAATAACACCTAGGTATTTTGTTCTATAAGTGATATCGGAAATAACGTCTTTACCCTGTTCCTGTTTGTTATGACGATTTCAAGTTCTTTTGAGGTACTTACTACAGCTGCATTTGATACAGTCAAATGTGAGATAATGACCTTCTTTGAACCAAGACCATGTAAATAACAGAAACAGGATATACTGCTTATTATTCACTATAAACCTCATTTAGCGACCACTTCAATATTACGACCATCTTTCTATAGATACCATTTAACTGGGGAACGATATTCTTCATGTCTCTTTATTTCAACTTGACAATGAACTGTTTATGTGAAGACCGTTTTGGACCAAGTTAGGGTATTGATTGAGAGGTTTTACTGTCATGGATTTGAATTTTAACATCAGAAAAGAGAGGACACTGCAATAGAAGAAATGCTTAATTGTTCCATTCAGAGATGTTCCATATGGCCGGTTTGACTGTATTTCGTAGAAAATAAACCTTATTTTTTGTTGTTTTTACGAAAAAAAGTACATGTAAATATGTATGTCTGTTATTTCGATTCTTGCCATGAAATAATTTACAAACATTCTTTTTGCATCTAACTGTTAATGGTACGTGAATTTTGGAAACTAGTTTCGTTTAAGTTACAGAAGCTATAAAATGTTTAGCATTTACCACTAATTGTGTTGTAAATCTGAAAAAGTTCTATACAAATGTTTATACAGTGTAAAAACCAGAATTTATTGGTGTTTTCAACAAACTTTTGGCCATTTAAAAATGTACGAAATTACGACAAAGACATGTATGATATAAATGTAAAATCCCCTTAATGCTATGAAATAGATAATTAGAATTTCGCTATTGAAACTATATGATCAAATGTTATATCTTTGATTTAAATCAAGCCTATAACAGAAAATCAGTTAATGCTATACTTAATTGTTATGTTTTTTTCTATAATAATAATAAGTTGAATGTGCAGTTTGTTTTATGTAAGAAAAAATATTCTACACTGATAGTATGCAAATCTTTATTTGAAAAAAAAACGAAATGATAATGCTAAAAACGTGCTCATTATAAAAGTGCTGATCATATGATTACATGATTATCATAAAATAAAATGGAAATCTTAAAAAAATAGGATATAATACATGTTTCTGATTAATATAGAAGTTTATGAGAAACATAATTATGTTTGTTTGATACTTTCATAGAATTCTTAGAAAATGTGCTAATAATAATAAAGATAGTGAATTTGTAAAGGGAATGCCATTGTTAAGAGATCTCAAAAATTCAGTAGGTTTTTAGGACTATAATCACTAATTGAGAGCCCTGGGTTTTTTACGAATGTTGTATGACTAATGGGATGATAAATGTCTCCCTAAAATAGAATACATGCGTCTATTACGTATATAACTTTTGTAGTCATAAATACTTGAAGCATATAAATGTGTAGATAAATATGCTAACTAGAAGCATAAATCTATGTAGATAAATACGCTAACTAGAAGCATAGAAATGTGTAGATAAATATGCTAACTGGAAGCATAAATCTGTGTAGATAAATATGCTAACTGGAAGCATAAATCTGTGTAGATAAATATGCTAACTAGAAGCATAGAAATGTGTGGATAAATATGCTAACTGGAAGCATAAATCTGTGTAGATAAATATGCTAACTAGAAGCATAGAAATGTGTAGATAAATATTTGCCTTTTACGATTCGAGATGGATTTTTTTAAACATTTCTAAAAAAAGAAAAGGTTAATTTAATTGGCCTATGTTACAGGTGCATAGATGCACGAATTTCCTTAATTTACAATATGCAGTACATGTTTAACATTTTTATTTACACCTATCTTTGAGTTTCTAAGTCATTCACTATCAAGATGTCTTGTTGAGAAAACGGTCCTTCACTATGTTGTGACATCTGAAGTTTCATTGCGGTTATAAATAACTAAACTGTTTGAACATTGTATACAGTTTTACTTACTGGTTTTTATATGACCTGCCATGTCAATGAATGTGTGCTGAACAGAAAGTGTACTCGCGTTCTGTATTTTCTTCACGCGGGTTTTATACATTAATACAGGTACAGCAGTGAATTATTTCATTGTTCAGTACTTTACAAATTTAACATGTTGATCCATGGTATGTTGACCGTATTATATCGATATAACAATTATTTTCTATTAATATTTACAAAGTAACTTTTATTTCTTCATAAATAACTTCATTTCCGTGGTCATTGTTCATTATTATTTTGAGTAGACATCATAAAGATGAAAAAATCTCCACATTCGCCTGGTCACATACAGCTATGCATCTTTCATACTAAAAAATGCCATTACTAATAAGCATGAGTGCATAATTATTATTTCTTTTGATGGCTTTTGTTACCGATTTTATTGTAGTTTTATTTTTATCTTCCCGGGAACCATAATACAATACAAACAAATCAAAGAAACAAAACCTACTATAATTACTTGATTATGTTCATGAGCATGAATGAAAAATACTTAGAGGTCAGTTTTTTTTAGAATGGTTCTTTACCCGGAAGTTTTTATTGTAATTTATAAATGATTTAGCTGAACATGTACAGTTAGACCGTGAACATTGACATTCGTGATAAACTTGAAATGCAGTAGATTAAGTGACACGATCTGGAAATCCCCCCTGAAGAAATTTACGCAAGTTTGAAATTGCAAATACATTTATAAAAATTGAAGGAGTGTTTTGTTTCGCAGTAAATGGTACATTTTCTGGGAATTGGATGTTTTTGTCCATATCTTATTATCTAAATACGAATTTATACAAGTGTATAATAAACTGGACATATTGTCGGACGTTTGAGGGACTTAATATACTATTATTCGTATGTGCGATGTAAATGTGTATGACGCATGCATTTCTCCTAAATCAAACTTTTCAGTTGTATTTTCTCTAACAAGGTACGTAAACGTTTATCTTACAATGTAATTATTGATAAGATGTGCACTATCGGTGACAGAATTGTTCTCACAAATGCATTCTGGTCAAATTGTTGTCTTTTATGCTTGATATTTTCTTGAATTATTAAATGAGTAAAGACCGTTCAACTTTTGTGTGTTTGTCATTAGATATTAACATTAGATATTAGAGTTATGCTGCCATGCAAAATCATCACTAGGCAAACATACAGACGGACAGACAGGACGGACATATAAATCTAATTTAAGACTATACGTTGTTCACTCGTTTATTGCCCGGTTATCCGTTACGTCGGGTCTAACTACATACACAGTGCAACCTCTCCGGAGCGGCACTCTCTTGAACAACTACCTCCCTCCAACAACAGCACTGAACAATTTAACCTCATGTATTAATTTAACCTCTCTAGAGCAACAACCTCAACAACATAATTTTGCTTCTCCCAAAGGGTGTTGCTTTGGAGAGATTGCACTGTATTTGACAATGTGCATACCTGTGTGTAACTTTAGCATTATTCATGTACTTGTTGTTTTTGTACTGTTAGGTCCTAGCCTTGTGGTTCACTAAACTACCGTTAACATTTTACATTGAAAACAGCCGTGTTTTCAAAGTCTTCTGGTTAGTGCCACATTAAATGTATTCTTGTCAGGAAGTTTTCAATGTCACTGTATAACACAAGTAACGCTCTCTTCATATAGTAGTTTCGTGTACGACCCGGCCCTATATTTTTCGGACTGTTTACAGTTTAAGTGACCCTTTCCTTTGCAATTTATTTATATTTCTTTCATATGATCGATTAATACAGGCTGACTGTTCCTTTCACATGGTGTTTGGAAGACGAATTATCGCCTTTGTTACACTTCCGGTTATTATTTTATTGGTACCCTCTCGGAGATCCCTGTTGGATAATGTTCGTTTGTTATCTGATCACATGCTATTCTGTGCACTTGATTTTCTTACTTTTGCACCGTAAAGCCTCATACCAGTTCATTATACGACTACTTTTTAAAACATGTTTTCAGTATTTCCTTATATTTTAATTTAATAACAGTTTGGGTCTGAATATCAAGTTTATTGAACGTTCATTTTGTACGTGTAATCATGGAGTAATGATGAGACAAACGTCTTTATCAGTGTATGATAATTACTATGTTAATCGCTTATTAAAATGATCAATATTCGTTGATATTAACAGTTTTTTGTACATTTTTGCTGATATGGGTGTAGATTTCACGTTAGGCTGTTTTTTTTTCGGGGACTTCTTGATTATTGGTCACATGTTGTCCAAAGTTTATAACAATCTGTTGATAGAAGCCACCTAAAGTACGACTAATCTCCACTTTATACGCGATTGATTGATACGATAGACCGCGGAAACATCCGAGTACTGATCAACTGTGCGTAACGTTCACATCATGACTCTTTTTTTCGTGTCATTAATTCAAAAGCTCGACTGGAAAGTTTAATTTATATTGATTTATTTTACATAATGTATGCGCTGATTTATACGCTTTTCATTTCACATTTGAGGACAGGGATGAACAAATCCTTAAAGGATATTTTGTTTATACCGAGGTATGCCTGATAGAGGGTACTTATTTTTCATATGTACAGTGCAACCTCTCCAGAGCGGCCCTCTCTCGAGCGACAACCTCCCATCAACAACATGCAATTTCCCCACTGTACGATTTAACTATTTATTTAACCTCTCTAGAGCGGCAACATCTCAACAACGACGTAATTTTGCGTTTACCAAAGGGTGTTGCTTTGGAGAGGTTGCACTGTATTACGTTTAAACTTAATGCAAACGTCTTGCGTTATGTGTAATTTTCAAATCTGAAGATTCAGATTCATGAAGATATCGAATGTAGTTTTACCAGAAGACGCGCTAAACTTTAGCTGTTTTTGTAGAAACCTCGTTGGTCACAAATAGTACATGTATTTTGTATTTACGAATTAAATATATTTCGCATTTACGAAATATTATTTCGTAATTAAGAAATACTAATGCATAAATATGAAATAATATTCCGTACTTACATAATTACGAAATATTTTTAATTCGTAAATACGAAATACTCTTTCATACTTACGAAATAATAATTTGTAAAAACGAAATACTAATTCGTAAAATCGAAATAAAAAAGAGTGCTACAAGTTAAAATATATGTGTAGAATGTAACTTTAGCCTGTAATTTATATTCATACTCGTATAAAATAGAAACATAATTAACATATGCGAATAACAATTAAAGCATCATGTGTCTTTCGTAAAGTTTCATTTTTACAGTTTTAAGATTTCAATCTGGAGGCGAAACGTTTACAGGATTGTCTGCCCTTGGTGTATCAGTTTGATTTCTCTACCATTTAATAGAGTGATAAAATACCTCTGCTGTATATTCACAATAAACCACAGGGGCTTGACACACTTTTAGAACTCTATTTAAAGTTTCACTCGGTCTCTGATTCAATTGTTCAACCCATGTGAAGTTCAAACTTTTCGGAAAGTAAAACCATCTAGCGATGATTAATCATGTCATAACTATAAATAGACCTTTGATTAATGTCGCTGAATGTCTTCAAATCAGACTGAATGAGGTAAAATGAGACTTAACACTTCATAATCTTTAAGTGGATGTCTCATTCACTGTACAGTGTTCAAGATTTGCTTATCATGAGAACGAAGTTGTTGCAATTTAGTTCTATCGATAAAGTGGTTGGATCAGTTAATGTTAGACGCTGTAGACGTAACTTTGTGGGTTCGGTCCTCATTCCACCAGTAACCTTGGCTATATAACTAGTTAATTATTCACGGGTCATCTTCGAATAATTCGTATTTTGAATTTGTTAAAGTATATGTACAGGAGGTGTGCATATGTGTGTGAATGTGTGCGAGGTGCACACATATAATTATGTGTATGTGGTTAACATAGTATGTGCAGAAGGCACGTACATATACACCTATACACATGTACACACATATAACTCACACACATACATATTTATAACTCACATACGCCTCACACACATTTGTATGTATACCTCACATGCGCAATTACATGATATAAAAATGAGAAATACGGTGATATTTTGGCAAGCACTCATAGCGTTAGATGCACTTTTCCTACTACTTACTTTCCTTGTTGAGATGCTATGCATGTACATGTATTTCCATTTTATAGTCGTTCGAAATGAAACCTGAAACATAAAATTATATGACAAACCTAACAGTTTTGATCAAATAATAACAAAATAAACATCTACCAATGAAAACATTTCAGGTTATGATATTAATTTAATTATGTTAGTTTAATGTTCTCATTTATACTGAATAAAGTCAATAATAATGATGACCCAAATAAGTTACTCCAAATGGTTCTCTTATACAACTCTTTCATACGTAAAATTTCACTTGATTTTTCAGACAAAAGGTTAATGATAAATTCACATAACCACATGGACTAAATGAGGTACGTGATAATACGAACTACATAGCTGTGTTATATACTTCTTCCCAACACTGGGATACTAGACGGAACTATTTCATATCTGAAAATGGGTAACCAGCAATCATCCAAGGGATGGGATCTTACCGGAAGAGAAAGCGAGGTTGAAAAAGGAATTAAATGTTTACGCAGTGGCAGATACAACTGTCTGCAAATAACGGGGTTAAAGAAAATAGGAAAATCAAGGATTTTGTGCGAAATTTATAAATCAATAAAATCTGAAGTCAAAAGCTGTCTGTGGAAAGACTTTCAGTACTATTCAAAGATAACTCCATCTGAATGCTTCCGTATTGTTTCCACTGCTTTCGGTAGTTTGACAAACGAAAAGGAGGCTTTCTTAGAAGCATTTCCAGAAGAAACATTCGGCTGCAAGGAGTGTGAACATTGTATAAAAAGTTCCTCTAACAAAAAGCTTCAATGCCCTAACTGGGTGGTCGGCCTTAAAATTGCTGTCGATATGTTAATAAACTACTTGAACGAATCTGAAAAAGAGACCATTCTATTCCTCGATAATGTTGATAAACTGATGGATGCTAATCCTGAAATAAAGACATGTTTTCTAAATTTTCTCAGAGGTTGTCGGTCAGAAAGCTTTAAAGTTGTGATATCATCCACTAAAAGGGTGAGTTTAGTAAGTGGCGGCGTTTCAACCATGGAAATTGAACCTTTGAATGTTGAAGATATTGTAAAGCTGCTTTACATAACAACAGATGGTTTAGACTCCGATTCTGATGATAAAATACTGGATATTAATGAGCTGTTCTGTGATGAAAATGAGGTATTCACCCCGGAAAACAAGACATGTTTGATGCACATAGCACGTTTATGTGACGGACTACCATTAGCCGCCATAATGTCTGGTAAGTTGTCTTAGGTTCTTGCTTCAAAATAAAATAATAATTTCCACCTCCGTTAAAAGTGGCGGTAAACTCCTTTATTTTAACTAGAAGGACTTCTGTATTAGAGGATTTTCTCTAAAATGTGTTAAACATTTCCACGCGAACAATTCTAATACATTGGGACATAAAATTTTGAATCATTTATTTTCCAAAGCAACTAATTTTTGTACAACGAGATGATAGTTGAATTACGTATAACGTATTGAACGTTACGTATAAAGGTCATTGAAGAACTTGTAGACTACACGATCCCAGGTTATAAAACTTGAGAATGATCTCCCAGCACAAATCTCAACTTTTTGTTTTCCAATATTCTTAAGTTAACAATATTATAATATTTGATAATTTTCAAGCATTATTCTGTATACAAGTAAATTGATCAAAATATTGGTAACACTTATTACATGTACAAACAAACATGAATCTGAAATAGGTTGTGGAAGAAATGAGATCTGAACTTGGAGACCTCGTTCCTTAGTTGGGTCTCTTTACGTCTCGAACTAATGTCGACATTTCTCGAAATAAAATTTCGTATGAATGATCTTACAGCAATCGCGTTTTACTATCTTGAAAAGTTAGAAAAAAGTACTGTCGATTAAAATATGATTGTATAGTATCTTCAGAAATTTCGGCCTGTTTTCTTCAATAATGAAAACAACACATTTTTGAAGTTGACAACTAACAGATCTGTTATTTTATGCAGAAAATTAGTTTTATTACTATAGTATATGATAGGTTTGTTACGGCTTTTCTGATAAGGTGGTTATTTAAGTATTCCCATTACCGTCCTGTTTTTTTTCATGTCATACTCTAGTTGAATACATTATTCGTACAATTATTGCGCAATACATGAAATAAACCATGACTGACAAATTTCTCGTTTTTTTTGGTATAATGAATTAGGAACCCTTCATGCATCGTGGTTTTGTCATGATACATCAGTTTGATGAATAGATACAGTACAGCTGTATTATTGTCTTATTATACGTACATTCTTATTTCGTTATTATTCACTAACTGTCCGCTCAGCTCAAAAGATTGAATGTTAGGTTTCTGACCCTGGGTTAGAAAGTTTGAACAACGGGCATGGCATACTTTCTCTGTAACGATTTTGCTGAAGACATGGCAATTTATGCAGCGTGGGTAATAAATGTTGCATTTTTAAATCAAGGTTCGACTTGTTAACCAATAGTCATGTTGGGTTGTAGATAGTCGTGAGTACAGTAAACCCTCACTTAGTGGCCACTACAACTACTTGAAACCATCTCATTATAACGACCACTTATTCCACAATTTTTTAGTTCCAAATGTAGTTTAAATATCGGAAATTTGTGGTTTAAACTGTCTGATATAGTCAGATCATCAATTTTATTCAACTTAATTATAATTCAATGTATTCAGGTTCACTCCTCATGGAATACGACAATATGTTTTCACCAGTGGAGTTACTAGAAATCCTGACACAGCTTCGAATGAAGACTCTAAGCCCAGACAACTGTCCACCTGACGACCGTCTTGGTAATTATACTTACCATTATTTCCCATATTTTACATCGACAATAAAACAAGTATTTGCTAATATTCTTTTTCTTAATAAAATTCTAATTTAGTCTCAATATAACACAGGTATCGCTGAAGGCTTATAAGATCGTTTCATACGTTTCTAAAGGATTTTACCATTGTTGAACAAATGGCAAAAAATCAGCAATGCAGCAAGGACATCATCATCATCATCAATTATATCAACAATAACTACAACACAGTAGCGACTTTGTCTTTCTTACAACCCCTCACGGTCGAACTTGTGAATTAAACCCTCATAAGAGAGAGATGACATATGGCTTAAGTGAACATTTGCTCTTGATGAACAGTTGACTTTGACGAACTGTTGATCTTGATGAATAGTTGGCCTTAGGATAATTTGGTCTATAGTGTAAATACATGTGACCGTTTTTCACTTGGTGGAATCGAGAACGAAAGTCTATTATTAACTATTGATTAATTCCTTAGCTTGTTTTATATATAAATGTAATTAATATTTCTTTCGGTATTTTCGGTTAATAGACTTAGTCCCATTTCCATGATATATACCCGAAGAAATGTAAAGTTTAAAAAATCCTGCCGGTAAACTGCTTGTTTTTTTTGTGAAATTGGGTCCATAACTATTAAACCGTCACTTGTAAAAGAATGTATTCATATGCTTGGAAGTGACGCAAAGTTCCATGACCAGCTTTTCGTGAATTATATGTGATTTTTATCCATAAGGCGGCATGTGGTCAACACATGACCATATATACTTTGTTGGTTACCCATCAAGCCTTTTAATTCTAGCTAACTGATTTTACTACTGCCGTTGACTTATACAATGGTGTCGGCACCTGTTTCTCCGCTATACTCAGGTTTTAACAGGCGCTGCAAATATCATACATACATTCAAACCTGTTTGAATGATTGTTCACGTTCAAATAAAAGCCAATAAGCCCATTCGCCAGCAGCTCACGATGATTGATTGGTATATTTGTATTATAGAACTCACTTCCAAAGTGAGGTGACTTGTACATAAAGACCGCATAGTAATTCCTTCCTTGTTTAAAATCACAAGTTTCACAAGTGATCACAAGTTTGTTGATGAACATATTCACACTGTTGTATAAAGTTTCGACGTCTTTAAAATCCTATCATTTGAGAATACAAGTAGCTATATCAAATATATCACCTACCGACCGTTTTAATTCTCGGTATTATGGCTAACTAATAAATACATCACCTGCTGACCGTTTTAATTCTCGGTATTATGGCTATCTAATAAATACATCACCTACCGACCGTTTTAATTCTCGGTATTATGGCTATCTAATAAATACATCACCTGCTGACCGTTTTAATTCTCGGTATTAAGACTATCTAATGAGTATCTTACTTAGCGACCACCACGATACTCGGTATAAAGACAATAAAATAAATACATCACTTAGTGACCACTACAATACCCAGTATTAAGGTAATCATATAAATACATCACTTAGTGACCACTACAATACCCAGTATTAAGGCAATCATATAAATATTTCATTGATATGCACTCTATTCAATAAATACATCCCCATGTGCGTTGTCTTTTAGATGAATATAAATTTCAAACCATAAATTCATGCGAGTCATAAACTACACTGGACCAATTAAGCCTGGTCATGTACGACGGAATTGTTAAAATATATACAGAATGAATGTCATTATTCAGAAAACTTGGTATTCGAAATCTCGTATCAAAGTCATTAGTCCGAGCATATTAAAATTTGAGTGTTTCACTGTTTATATTATGAATCATAAGAAAATGAAAAGGCCACTTTAAACGTTCAAACTTTAGACAGTAAATGGTTCATTGAGAGAGTGGTAATTTATTCCTATGTCATGTTGGTGCAGTCAAAATTTATAAATTACTACAGTATGCCTTCAATGATCATTGAATCGGTTAAACAGATAAACTTCAATCACGTTAAAATACATGGAAAATATTGAGCGAATCAATTGAAAGTTGAGCTAGTTTTATTGAGTCGGCTTTTTCTCTGTTAAGTCTTGCGATAAAAGAGTGAAAAGTGTCATATAATTATTAATAAGATGTAGAGAAAATTAACTTCTAGTAACTTTTATGTATTGTATATGCATTTTTGTCCTATGTTGCCAAATTTATGTTGGGTACACTATGATTTTCTGTTCATTTCGTTTTAATAGAAATCTATAAAGTTGAAATGGAAGCTATAAAAGAATTAGATGAGCAGTTTACGGCTTTCTTCAGTAATCTAGCTGACAAGCAACAATCGTGTGAGTTCAGTATACAAGATGCTCTGAGTGCTAGTGGAGATAAATCTAGTAAGTTGTACTTACACTATTATAATACTTTCGGTAATTATTCTTTAACCATTGCCTCATAAGCATATTTTGAACCCTTCAAAATTTAAAGCTAATATACAAAACGTCAATCTATTAAAGAAAATTGGGTTATAGCCTTAGTGAACTGGATGATTTAAATTTTAAAACGGATTATAATTATCCAATACGTGAACACTGTTTTCAGTCTTATACGAAGGTAAATAAATGAATGAATCTTAACTACACTACAAAAATATATTGTTATTTAAACAAACGATCTTGAACGGAATAAGGACAATAGAAACTCCACACAATTATATATATATATATTACGAGAGAACATTACGGTATATGAATGTTTAACATATATATAACATCGTTCGACCTGATAGTGTCTATTTTAGAATTTTCATAATTTGCAATTTAAGTAACATTGCTATCTTATGTTTATTGTAACACCTGTTGAGTATCATGTTGTAATAACATCTGTTGAGTGTCATGTTCTACTTTTTTATGTATTAAATATTCAGGTAACAAGGCATTTTATATGTTCATCATGCAACTATACACTACCGTGTTATGAAATTACCAGAAAATGTCAAGTAATCGTCGTTCTTAATTGCAAAACATTTTTATGTAAATTCAAACCAATTATTAGCGTATACACAAAGGTTTTGTTAAATGCATCCGAATTTGACTAATAACTGTCGCAAGGGTAGCGCATATTCGAAATCATCATGGATGTGTTAAAACCTTATCAGGCTCTGTGAGGATTTAATATATGGAACAATAATTGTAGCGTTATTTATCACCATTAAATTGTCCATACAGTAACCAGAGCAGGCATGAAGAATGATGTATTGAAAAAGCTTCTAGACCGATGTGTGATATCAGTGCGGAAGATGAGCAAGGAACACCAGTGGAGATGGCACGGGATATTACGGGAAGCCAATGCTGCAATATCTGCTTTCAATGATGTTTCCACCAAACCAGGTACATGTAGTTTATTTTTATATGAAAAAAAGTAAAGTCATAACTGATTGGTGTAAAAACTTCAATCTTTTTTTAATGATCGTAAGATTTGTATTTAGCTAATTGTTTTGACAAATACTATCAGATCGGCATGTCGATTACACAAAAACCCACCAATGTAAGATTTTTAAGTACAGTGAAACTTCTCTTAGCAGCTACTTTAATATTATGACCTCCTCCTTATAACGACCATGTACTTCCGGACTGGTTTATATGTATATTGCTTCTATATTTGAATTTGATAGTCAGACCACCTCAATATAATTATATTTTCATCCTAAACGTGTTTTTCTTTTGAGATTTGACTGCAGTCGCATCCCAGATATAACGCACTTGTACATTCAGACTTGTGCTAAAACACGGTCTGAGTGAAGATAAACTCATTTCATTTGAAAAATATTAAAATAATCTAAAAGGTTTAGCTTTACATCGAGAAAAAATGACTTGAACAAATATGTAGAGATACTTACATTAATGAGGTATTTATCAGCCATTAAAACATTTTTTTTGTAAATTTAAAGTGTAAAGAATTCATGTCACTTTACGTAATAAGTTGATCTATATCACATACAGTCTTTATTAGGTTGAAATAAACAAACACTTGATGTCTTAAGCATCAGGAAAACATATATAGGTCTTGTTTCACATGGCAATAGTAACTTCAGTTAGCAAGTCACAAGGTCGTGAGAAAATTTCAAATACATTTTGTGAGCAATTATGTCGTTGTATAAATGTGTATCTGCTTACCCGAGCTTTACTTGATTTATTTATCAGGTAGAACTTCTACTACTCCACATTCTAATCCAAGATATTCATTTAATTTGTGAATTCTAAATATTCTTTTGGATCCATTTTATTGGAGATTTGATGTGAATATACTTACATGAAATCCATCCATACCCGAGCGTCTCACTCTGCAATCAAACTTTACACTTTTCTAGAATAACTGTAGGACAATTATATCTCAAAGGAATGCTAGATAATTAGTATCTGATCAACATTTAGTTCACTGTGAAAACACCGGTTAACTTGCACTGATAACACCATATTGTGTGCTGGAAATTGCACGCTAAGCGGATATAACTTCGGACTAGTTCAAACTAATCGTCTCCCGCTTGAAATCTTTGATCGGTGACATTTCCTCTTTGTAGAAAATTTAACAGATTATCAACTGAAAAAACTGAAATGTATTTTAAGTAACCTTTATCTGTGGATTTCAAGCGCTACGTTCAACTGTTAATCGCTTAATAAATGATTTCTTTCAGAATGTCCAAATCTTGTCTGTGTTAAGATATAAATAATTCTTCAAAACATCTGTTAGACGCTCTGGTTGTACATTTTGTATATGTTTTAATTATAATCAGGTGCTACTGATGTGGTATTGAAGTTCACAAAGGAAAATGCACGACTAATCGGCTTGGAACTTGATGACGAAATTTTATCTGACGCAAAAGCATTCGAAGTAGCAATCAGACGTTTAGCAAAATTATCAACAGAAGATGATGTCTCAGGTGGGAAACCCATCAATAGTTAGATATGAAAATATATATTCTACCCATATCAGGCCGATGATTTTTATTCATTTGTGCTTGTGTCTGTGCCTTTGAAGATGCCTGCCGTAAAACATATGTATCATACATATGAAGAAGTTTCTATCGTATTTCATGCCATGTGTATTAGGATTATCGTGTAGTATTAGCTAGTACAAGGTCTACAAAGTCAATGGCTGGTGTGACTATGTTTTGTTAACTGAAGATTTAGACATCCCCCCAGATTGCCTCCTACGACAGTAGACGTTGTTCCTTTCCACATATCAATTACCGAGTCGTACATATACACATACAAGTGTAGTTGCTATTTTGTCGCCAAAGAGTTAACATCTAATATCTCATATTAACAAATCACAGATGCATTTCTGGATCTTCGGTACATATTTGTGCTAGTTTCTTTCAACTACTTCGTGTATATCGTGACCTCGAAGTTTCGCTGACGGTAGTTCAGGGTCGAAAACGGTTTGTGTCAGTTAGAAGTCACATATATTTGTAGGAAATCGGTAAGTTTGTGCCTTAAAGGACAAGGTCTTTTCAATTACTGCCCACGACCAGTTAGGTTTCGAACCCCCTAATTTCAGCACAATGTTCTGAGAATCCTCGGTTAATTAAACATATAATCTATGCATTACTAATCTTATTAGTCTATCATGATCTTTATGCAATTTCAGAAACAGGATGTGCAATTGAAACTGTCGAGGCTACCATGGTTGCACCGGAGGTTAGTAAAGTTGTGAATTATCAAGCTCAGTAATTGTTTACCTGTGTCGTATGTACAACTCACTTGCCAGCTAAAACATTGAATATATTGCATTGCTTTCTCATTCGTTCCTAGTCATTTCTACAGGCTTATATGATACATAATGAATATGAAAGTGGATTCAAAATATTGCGTAGATTCAACATATATAAGGATTCTGTTATCCGTTACTATCATGCTCCTTCACCCCCATGAATTTCATGCTAAGTTCATTGTTTCACATTGTGTTGAGGTAATTTATAAATTATAAGTAAGTTGAGTTGTACATACAAACAAATGTCGTTCTTTCCGCGCTTGTTCTCACTTGTAATTTCTTTTTTTGTACAACAATGCGACAAAAATATGAATACTTTAAGAACAATTCAATTAAACAGACAGTAGATTCAAATCATACTTGTATGATATGTATATGCTATTTCATATAAATTATATGTGCTATACTCTTTCAACAATCATCCGTTGCTGACGTCTATGAGCTTGGAAGATTAATTTAAAATCAACGAATTGTTTGTCTGTCGATTATTATAATTTTAAAAATCAGTTCGGAAATAATTTGTACGATATTCTGGGCGTGAAAACTGAACTTAAACCAGAAAAACGATTGATTATTACGCTTTTATTCAATCATACCAGTCGTATTCCACAGTGAAAGATATGTTTTGCCAAATTATTTATTATTTAAATACTTACTATCGATGTATTCATTTAACTTGAGTTAAAGTTCGGATTTTTGTTTTCTCTCGTTACAGCTTTTGGCGAGCAGTTCTCAAAACAACCTTTCAATAGGCGACAATGACAATATTGAGAACGCACTTAGTATTATTAACAACCGGAATGCCGATAAAAATTTGAACATACGAATTCCTATTGAACACTGTATGCAAAGTGATCCAGTTAACAGTTCGGTTACTAACGAAGACGAGGATAAAATACGAAACACTAAATTGGACAATAATAGTGGTATATCTGGAGGGAAAATAGCCAATTTCGATATTGAGAGTATGTCAAGACAAGAATTGTTATTCCAAGGACCGCAACAAAGCTTGTCAAAGAATGATAAAATTATGAGTTATCGTCCGCGCATGTCGGCAGTACAAATAGATCAGGCAGATAAACTTGGCGAGTACAATAAAAAAATGCCGAGCTACTGCAACTTATCAAATGATACATTGCTTAAAGACAAGACCAGGATATCAGAAGACCAACCATCTCCATATTCAATACCAAAATACGAACATTCCGCAGAAGGTAATAAAAGACAGAGTACAGATGGAAATATAACAAACACGCGACAGATCGGTGTAGAACAAATGAACATAAATGAATCACCGATTCACCATTGCTGTGACATGAAAACTTTTTACGAAACGCACTCATCATCAAAATTACAAGAAAATTTTAGACAAAAATGTTGTGACAATAAGCAAAATACTAAGTGCTCTACTTGCCATGATCGTGAATTGAATGATTTTGTGGTTTGTCCAAACAGAGTTGCTCAAAATCATCCTAACAGTGAATACTCAAATTCAAATCACCTTATTGGCAACAGTAATTACCGTCGTGATGTTAGTACTTCTCATTTGGGAACCTGTCCCACTCATGGAATACCATTAAGTGAACATAGTGACTGTTCGTTTACGGGACCCCCGGGAATATTTTATACTCCTCCATCGAATTTTCAGCACAATAACGTGGATGATTATAGACATCTTTGTGTTTCATCTATAGATCCTGTGGTGGAAAAATGTTTCCAATGCGAAGTAACGCAAAATGAAAAACAATCAGAAAACGAGCCTGAATCTAATAAAAATCCCGATTTAACCGTTAATATAGTCAACACGGGTCATTATGACTCCGAATGTGGTCCAAGTGCAATCCCTTGTAACATCAACTATTCTAATAATGGAAATACGCAACCACAAACTTTACCAAACCCTATATTGTCTCAAAATTCCTCAACAGATACTGAAGGGAATGTAGATGAAATTCATGTAATGAATTATTTAGACTTATAGGTAATTTGCCATTCTGTGCCATGAAAATTTTGTTGAATGATTTTGTTTGTGATAATAAAATATTTTAACATACCTGCGTACATGTGGTTGATACAAATGTATTTTGACGAAACTGTAATAATGCATTATTCTTTTCATTTCTTTCTTGGTTTATTTCAAGAAATTAATTTTAGATTGACCAGAAAATCATATGAATGAAAAAAGTAAATCAGACACTAGATCTTTCAATGCTTTTCATGTTTAAAACAGTGCATTCAGCTGAACAAACCGCATTCAATTAAATTTGAATATGTATGTATCTTATGAATTAGAGCATACAGTATACCAAAATTAATTGTAGCGTACTTCAAATGACTGACCAACGATTAAATATTTTAGTGATTCCCTGTCTGTTGTCCGTTGTAGCATGACGTGTGTCATCATCCATTGTTTTAGATTGTCTTCTCTGAAACTACCGAGTCAATTTCAGTCAAACCTTACATGAATGATCCTTGGATAGTCCTCTATTAAGACTTCCCAAATGACTCCCCTGGAGTCAAAATTGGCCCCGTCACGGGGATCACCTTTTTACATAGATACATCACAGTTAAATACACACTAACAACACAGTCAAATACATAGAAACAACTCTTGTCAAATACACAAAAAAAACAACATGCAATCAAGTCTTGCACCTACTGAGCATACATCCTCAAACAACAGAGTCAAAGAAGCACAAACAACACAGTCAGATATAAATACACATATAATTTTGGCTTACACCTATTGCACTAAAAATCTCAAACAATACAGTCAAACACGCACAAACAACACAGTCAAACACGCATAAGCAACACAGTCAAACACGCAAAAACAACACAGTCAAACACACACAAACAACAGAGTCAAATACAAATACACATATAATCTCGGCTTACACCTACTGCACAAAAATTCTCAAACAACACAGTCAAACACGCTCGAACAACAGTCAAATACATACGTACAACACAGTCAAAACAGTCAGATACACACAAAAATGCAATTATGGCTTACACCAACTGCTCTAAATCCTCAGACAACACAGTCAAATACACACAAGCCACTCAATCAAATACTCACATACACGTCATCATGGCTTATACCCACTGCTACTAAATTCTCAAACCAGAACAGTCAAATACCTTTATTTGAAGACGGTGCATGGTTGCACAGCAATATTTATACATCTGTGTGGCTGTTTTATTGTGTGTGCATTTGTACATCATCATCAGCTGCATAATGTTTTTATTAAAATATTTTCAATTTGTGTATCTGATAGCGACGCATCATGGTTTATCACATACATGTACGTTGAATATACATGCATCACGTAAGTGTGAAATAACAATAGTGTATATGTTGTAATAAATTATAAAAGTACATTTGAGACGAATAAGTAATGAACAAGATGAATTGTGGTAGGCATAGAATAAAGCTAATTAAGTATGATTAATATTCTGGAGCACAAATGTGTTTTGATATATTTTAGATTTGTATGTTGACGCATATAGTAATCAGATGATACGTTTGTATGCAGTCACACTAACATAGTCACCCACAGACACATCGAGATACGAAGTTTCCGACGAACTTTTAAAACCCATACTTTAGCAGTTTTGATATTCTCAGCTGGACTCATAGTTCATTACCGGTATTTTGAGTATTAGAAACTTTTGTTTGATTGTAACTCTGGTGAATTCAAAGTAAAGTAAGTATTTATCATACATGCTGCAACACTTATGTCGTTCTTGTGGTATGTTGAAGAACAATTACAGCACGTGTCTCGCAAGAAACCTTAATAACTAGATGGGAGAAACAACAGTTGATATGGTAATAGTCACACAATGATCTTATTTTAATATGTACCGTGTATATCAGAAAACAAAACATGAACATCTATTGTATTAATTTATAGAGTAGAAGAATTCTCTTAACAACTTACAAATACAACCAATTGCTTCTATAAAAATATGTTGAAAAATTAGCCAAAATTGGATTTAATAACAGAAGCTAATGTGATAACTTAAATTGTTGTCTGAAATAAAGTAAGAAAGAGGTTTATGGAAAGGTGATGAGAATGAAAAACATTTTAAAATTCATTGCGAAATGTTGGAATGAGTCTACGGCGTACTTGGAAATAACCGGAAATTTCCGGCAGTTCTAATATGATTAAATTCTTGTAATCCGGTAAATGAACGAACAAGTAAACAAACGAGCAGACAAACAAGCAAGGAAACATCAAACAAGTAAACAAACAAACAGGCAAGCAAGCAAACACACAAAGAAACCCACAGACAAACAAACCAGAATGTTTTTAACAGTATTTCAGAGTTAAATATATGGGCGTTTGATTTTACCAGTTTTCTCAAATTAAGTATCACTACCAGTCTTGTTCTCCCCAATTTATTCTCTTGACATTAAATGCAGAGGTTGGGGGAATAAGCCGAAAAAGTTTAATATCAATATTAAGTTGACTTATTGAAATAAAAAAAATGAATACTTCTTACGTATGATTATTTTGTTCTCTACTTATGTATGGCACGTCTTTGGTCAAATGTCTGGCTCATGAATATTCATGACAGATATTGATCAAAACAGAGGGAAAGAAAATTTACATTGTAGTTAATCAGTTACTTGGTTTCGGATAAGAGACAAAATGGCGTCTACTGAGAATGGTTGCGTTTTGTTGATAAGTGGTTCAATTAAGTTTGGTTTTGGAGGAGTAGAATGTACTCAATTTGCATTGGAGGTTCGTCTATCATTTTTATCTTTTTTGTTTCCGTTTTTCTTTCGCCATCCTATTGCAGACTTCCATTATGTCTCAAGGTCAGGGTATGGATGGCCCTCACATGCTTCACAATAAAACAGAGACTTTTAAATCTATCTGAAAAGACACAATTTTCGTTAGAGTTTATTAGAGTTTTTTCAGAAATGAAAGTGAAAAGTATAATTATGGTTGTTTTAGAAATAGAATTGTTTGTGGTATTTAGCACCAGTTTGGCGATGTTTATATAATAAAGCTACCTTACATTTACTCTTGTGGTCAAGATGCACACATACCATAAACTTATACCTATGGTCAAGATGCACACATACTATAAATTTATACCTATGGTCTAGATGCGCACGTACCATTATCTTATACCCATGGTCTAGATGCGCACGTACCATTAACTTATACCTATGGTCTAGATGCGCACATACCATATATTTATTCTTGTGGTCTAAATGCGCACATATCATAAATTCATACCTATGGTCTAGATGCGTGCATACCATAAATTCACACCCATGGTCTAGATGCGTACATACCATAAATTCATACCTATGGTATAGATGCGTGCATACCATAAAGTTATTTGATGACATTATCGTTGACTTAAGCAGCAACTTACCTTATCTGAATAGTAAATGTTTATTAGATATCAAAAGTTATTTTCCGTTTCTTTTCTTAATATGAATACAGAAGCACTTTCCTTTATTAGATTACGATTTTGATATTAACGACTACATCCTTTATGTTTTTTTCATAAATACTTGCACATTCACATAAATTCAAGTTCGATATATATTTATACAGGTTGCGGGCATAGACGTTTGTGATGTCAGGATAGGCAGTATATCGAATCATTTCTGTAAGCTTTCTGATAGGCTATTTAATGTTGTACTGTCGTCTGTGTGTTAAACACACTGAAGTAAAACGTCTATTAAAGTAGTACATCCACGGTATTGTACCCTTTTAACGTATTTGCTCAATATTAATAAAAAAATGTTAAGATTATAAAATGTTATATAAAATATCCTTATTTCTTTAATTGTTGTCCTAGATCCTTAAATTGATTAAAGGTCACATTTTTAAAAAAAATTAAGGGTTCATTCCTTCGTTGAAAAATAGAAAAAAATCGAGATACCGCACGGCGACTTATATTTTTCTGTATTGAATCAAGTTGATACTGTGTTTTTGTATCTTTAATTTATGTTAGTACTGGTTGGTATACAAACCAGGAAAACTGGTTAGATGAACCGGTCTCCGTATATAACTGAATAATTGTTGAAAAACGACTTTAAATCCCATTGACAATGTCACATAGAAACAAACAAATCATGCATCTGTTACAGCTTTTGAACACAAGCACATTGTAAGAATATCCGCAGACGACCTAGAGAAAACGTATTCCGCATTAAAAGCCTGCGATTTACATAAACGATTTACTCACATCATTACAGGTAATGAAACAAAGCGCCGGAGAAAATTAACCTGCATTAAATATCTCATAACAGCAATTCTTTTTGTTAATGCCTTTACGAATCGCTGGAATCAGCTTGCCACATAAATAGCAGAGCACATTACGTTGGAATGTTTAGATTTGTTTTCACACACCGCGCTGTGTGATACGTAACGTGACTATGATTAACAACACATTAAATGGGAACTACCGCAAAACTCCGATTTTGAAACCGCCAATGAGACCCGAAAACTCGGTCGTATTAATAAGGTGTCTTTCTATCAAGTTGAATTATAGGGGAATTATTGAAAGCCGGTCCGAAAATATGTGGTCTGATATAAAATAGGTGGTCCTAATATAAAAATACGGGAGGGAAGGTCAATGACCGATATAAATTTTGTCCAAATTTTTGACAAATTCTTTCTATATGATTATGTTTATAATCATATCACGAGCGTATTTTTGCTTTGTTTTGAACATGTTTATTGTCATCATTTTTTACTCGTTTTAACACAAAATGGATTTCAGTTCATTCTCTTGGCGTTACATTTTTATTGTAGGATATGTACCAAATGAGGAAGAATTTGCATCCAAAATGGTGGACATCGTGAGAGATCTTAAGGCCTGCAACCCGAATATTATTTACCGTGCGTTGTACAAACCTTTTGCATTATTTACACCTAAAATATTTGGTTCCTTAAATACGAACTTAAATATTGCTAGGCTAGTGACTAAAATGAAGACGCGGAAAATGTTGATTTTAAACGCATTAATTCAAAGTGCATGGTTAGTAAAGTCGATGTAAGCGTATTCTAAATTATAGTGTCATGGTTAAAGAAGTAATCCGTTATTATTTTGCTTACTCTTTTTTTAGGAAAAGGCACAAATCAGTCAGTGTAATGCTCTATGATAGACCCCAAAAATGTGATTTTGAGTTAATCTCATTTGGAACATGATGCTTTGAAATAAATTTTGTACAGAAGTGTTTCTATCAGTACCAAAATTCGTCAATCATGATTTAATGCATAATGGAATTATACATAACAGTTACGTAGCTGCTGTAACGTACATCGTATCACAAATAAATTTGTTCATGGTATTTCTTATAGGACTCATTTTCAACTGTCTAATTGTATACAATGCTGTGGCAATTTCATCGATATCTCTTATGTCTACTCATAACACTAAATTATTAAATGAACTTGCTAAATATGTTTATTTTCTAAAAGAAGAATATAATAATACAATTATAGGTTTAAGTTTTGATATACATTCTGTTCATTGCAATTGCTACTCAATTGTCTAAAATTAATATTTCATACAAAGAATTGTTCCATTCTATACTTTACTTCTCAGAAAATGTTCATTTCCTGTTTTCTACTTTTCACAATATTTGTAATATATTGGATATGAATGTGTTATTTAATGCCAAATAAATATATGTTATGTTATGTTATGTTATGTTATGTTATGTTATGTTATGTTATGTTATGTTATGTTATGTTATGTTATGTTATGTATACAATGCTGTGACAATTTCATCGATATCTAACCGTGATCAAGTCTGATTTGATAAGAGCGTCAAAGTCATATTTAAGTATTCACAAGTTGATTGTTGGTAATTTTAAACGTGATTTGCAAAATTTCAGTTTGTGACCCAATCCTTGGAGACAATGAGGAATACGTAAGTTCACAAATACTAGTATTCAGAATTGCGGCGGGAGACAACAAGTTCTCCGATAACAACTTAAGTTGTATGTTCACATACAAGTTTATACTGATTTGTTCATAATATTGTTCACAAACTGTGCATAAAAGTATACAAACAGACCCGCATAAAAGCAAACATAACATAACTATATTTTCTAAGTCAAGTGTCTATAGATGTAATAAAGGTTTTGAAAGTAGGACTAGTTTTCGACCACAATTTGATAATGCATGCATCTCCAAAAATACTGATGTGTTTGATATAACCTAATTTAGAATTGTCGTTTGTTTTGTAGTATGTTATGCTAGAGAAGCATTCTAAATCAGTCTTCATTGATGAATTGATTCCAATGGCTGACATCACAACGCCAAATCAGTTTGAAGTCGAGTTAGTATAAAGTATATTCTCGTGATGAAGAATTTCTAAAATGCTATCATCACCACTACCACCACCAAACAACAACCACAATAAAAACACCGCAATCACCGTCTTTATCACAATTACAAACACCACGTCAAAACCACCGTCTTTATCACAATTACAAACACCACGTCAAAACCACCGTCTTTATCACAATTACAACCACCACGTCAAAACCACAGTCTTTATCACAATTACAACCACCACGTCAAAACCACCGTCTTTATCAAATTACAACCACCACGTCAAAACCACCGTCTTTATCACAATTACAACCACCACGTCAAAACCACCGTCTTTATCACAATTACAACCACCACGTCAAAACCACCGTCTTTATCACAATTACAACCACCACGTCACAACTATTGCTATAACAACCACTATCACACTGACCACATCAATGACACCACTACCATCACCTCAACAACAATAACCACCATCACTACCTCCTTTACCACTGCCACAACCACCACCATCACTACCTCCTTTACCACTGCCACAACCACCACCATCACTACCTCCTTTACCACTGCCACAACCACCACCATCACTACCTCCTTTACCACTGCCACAACCACCACTATTACTACCACCACAATAACATCCACCATAACCACCACTAACGCCATTTACACAGCCATAACCCGACCTACCACAGCTATAACCCGACCTACCACAGTCATAACCCGACCTACCACAGCCATAACCCGACCTACCACAGCCATACCCCGACCTACCACAGCCATAACCCGGCCTACCACAGCCATAACCCGGCCTACCACAGCCATAACCCGGCCCACCTTAGCCATAACCCGACCTACCACAGCCATAACCCGACCTACCACAGCCATAACCCGGCCTACCACAGCACTAACCGCCATCACAACCACCACGACCACGGAATCCAAGTTATATGTTGGTATAGTCTCAGGAATATCCCACGTGTCAGTTTATCGCATAATTTTTATTTCGCTGATATAACTGATATATGTATATATAGTTTATGACTGTGCTGATTTTACGTGCTTTTCTTAGTCTTAAATTGAGTTCCAGGCGGACTTTTCGTGGATTATCAAAATTACCTCTATTGATGTCAACAAAAGATAACATAGAACACATCACTGAGTTTTGAAGCATGGCTGTTTGCATTCTACACCATTTTGCATGAACATTTTTATTGTATAAAAAAAAATATCAAAAAATGATCTGTTTTCACTTTCATGCAGATGCTTAAGTGGTATGAAAATTCACTCGCAAGATGACGCACTAACAGCCATGCAAAGAATACACGAAAAAGGACCGAGTGTAGTGATAATGACGAGTTCTGTAATAGAGGACACAGATATGATTGTTACAATCGGTAGTAGATGGAAAGGTAAGTTGTTTAATAGAATCTCTTTACTGTAGCTCTGCCCTCTTAGAATTGTCAAATGTCGCCACACCGTTTAACGTCGCAACCGCTGCTGTCTCAAACTCTTCGACTGTCACAAGTCGCAATTTATTTCCATTGACCGACGTACCTACGTACTTACTAACTCACGTGATTGTTTCATTCGTTTATTACTAAAGGTACGATTAATGACTGATACATGTATAATGGTGTAATGCTTCACATTAACTATTGTTCGTGTTTTTCTAATGAACTACATGCATATATGCATGCCTGTTGAAGTTTGATTATTTTCAATAAATCATAATGACGGCGTATGTATTACAGACGGAAAAAAGGAAGCATACAGAATTAGCTATCCTAAATTAGATGCATACATCATAGGTACAGGGGATCTTCTAGCGGGATGTATCGTCGGTCAACTCATTAAAACAGATAATTTGAAGGTTGGTGTAAAAACTTTTTTATATGGATTATTCTTTATTTCATGGTATACGTGCAAATTTAATTCGATATGGAAATGAAATGATTACCCTATTACATTCACATACCCTTATTCATTTCCTCTGAATGTCGTCTTACCTTTTATTATGAAATGTTTGATGAAGACTACAATATTCCATCAATACACCCTTTTAAACAAGCTGAAATTTATATCATCGGTGTCCCAACATTTACAAGTTTTTTAAACAATACCACTTACATTGTTTGACAATTAAACAAACATATTTTGCCATGCCGAACATGTATATCTATAATTACAACTTCTGAAATACATTTTGTCTTTATTGTTTACTTTCTCTTATATCTACTGTGTTGGTTTTTAAAGTACATTTTTCTTTATTGTTTACTTTCTCTTATATCTACTGTGTTGGTTTTTAAATTACATTCTTCTTTATTGTTTACTTTCTCTTATATCTACTGTGTTGGTTTTTAAAGTACATTCTTCTTTATTGTTTACTTTCTCTTATATCTACTGTGTTGGTTTTTAAAGTACATTCTTCTTTATTGTTTACTTTCTCTTATATCTACTGTGTTGGTTTTTAAAGTACATTTTGTCTTTATTGTTTACTTTCTCTTATATCTACTGTGTTGGGTTTTAAATTACATTCTTCTTTATTGTTTACTTTCTCTTATATCTACTGTGTTGGTTTTTAAATTACATTCTGTCTTTATCGTTTACTTTCTCTTATATCTACTGTGTTGGTTTTTAAATTACATTTTGTCTTTATCGTTTACTTTCTCTTATATCTACTGTGTTGGTTTTTAAAGTACATTTTGTCTTTATTGTTTACTTTCTCTTATATCTACTGTGTTGGGTTTTAAATTACATTCTTCTTTATTGTTTACTTTCTCTTATATCTACTGTGTTGGGTTTTAAAGTACATTCTTCTTTATTGTTTACTTTCTCTTATATCTACTGTGTTGGTTTTTAAATTACATTCTTCTTTATTGTTTAATTTCTCTTATATCTACTGTGTTGGTTTTTAAATTACATTCTTCTTTATTGTTTACTCTCTCTTATATCTACTGTGTTGGTTTTTAAATTACATTCTTCTTTATTGTTTACTTTCTCTTATATCTACTGTGTTGGTTTTTAAATTACATTTTGTCTTTATCGTTTACTTTCTCTTATATCTACTGTGTTGGGTTTTGAATTACATTTTGTCTTTATTGTTTACTTTCTCTTATATCTACTGCGTTGGGTTTTGATTGTACTTTTATCTCCTGCAGATCTCATTAGAGAAGTCGATATCAATACTTCAAGTTGTATGCAAACGCACAATCAGAGATACACAAGGTATGGTATAACACATATGTTATTGCTCTGACAGTATGGAGTAGTCTCCTGAATTTACTGTTAAAGTGTTTATTTGTGGCGTTTGTCGCACAGTTAAGAAAACAATACTTTCAGACTCACACGACAATTGATGAAAACATATTTCACATAGCAAAAACAACACATTAACTGTTGTTTATGGCTAGCCTTATTGATACCGTATAGATAATTGAAACATCTGTCAATATCTGAACAAGAATGAGCCTTTTGTTGGGTTATAGGGTGAACAGTCCAGTCTGGAACTATGTTGTGTACAGCGAATTTAAGTCACAATACATGTGCGTTTTTCTTCTGTGATATAAATTAATAATCTGAATAAATGATGATCTGCAATGTACGTGAATGTAGTTAAACCAGTAGAAACTTATAGATTATTCACATTATCAACGATAGCATTTTTCAATGCTTTTTCAGAACGTGTCGGGCCAGGAATACCGCTAAAATCAACTATGTTGGAGCTTCGGATTGCGCAATGCACTCCATTTATAATGTACCCTCAAGTAATATATCCATCAGTTAAATTACTGTAAAACTGAGGAAGTGACTAAAATAGGAAACTCGTATTATTCAAGTATTTGTGAAATTGATGCTTGCATTATAGCTTTAGCTTTTATCATGGTCCATAATTTCTGACTTATATAATGAAATAGTTTAGAAATTTGGATTGCTGTTTTTTTGTTTTACTGGTATATTAGTACGGTAGTAGGAATAAGTTTTGTGCAACCTGTGAATAAGACCATTAGAGAGGAGGGGCTGGGGTGGAGGAACCAGGAAAGGTGTTCTGACACGATGTTCAGTTCAGAGTTAAATTATTACGTAAAATCTACAAACAGTCCTACCTGTTGATCAAAGATTACGCATGGGAAATAAATGATCTTTATACACATTTTGTCTAATTCAGAGATTTATTTTGGTACCTGTATCAATAAATGTATGCTGAAGAGTGTTTGTTTATTATGTAAGCACTTAATCAAAGGCGGTCGCTTATTCACTTGTGCATGTATTGTACTTCATGACACAAAAACAACAAAAAATGCTGAGTGCTTATAGCTGGTCATTCACACCAGTCACAGAAAAAACCATTATGGACATGTTTCAATCGACACTCGTACATGGCATCTATTAATATATAGACATAGCAAAATAAGTAAATTAAGATTTTCTAAACTTCACATCAATTCTTGCAGGCAGTTTTTTTATCTTAAGGTTAATGCCCTTAATAGAATGGTAAAAATATATTCAATTTACAGTGCTCAGAGTGGTTTACTAGTGACGTATGGCGCACTCAGAAAGCTCTGATTATGCGGCATATAATTCGTAAACAGAAACATATTTCAGTAATTCAACATTTAAGGTTGCAGAAATAGATTAATTAGATATTTAAATCACCGTGACTTACAACTTGAAAACTGGTTACCAGACAAGGAAAAGGAATCACAGATATAACCGCACACAAAATTCCTGTTGGGGGCAAACTATTTAACGGGCCCCGTCTCCGTCATCCCTCGGAGAAACAAAAAAATAAAAGACATTTAATATAATCAACTATAAACATAGATAACAATTTGATTTCCGGATCTCTCTAACTTACAGCAAAACCAATAAAATTTTGAGACGCGGAAGATAAGTGACGTAAGTCTGTATCAAGTCAGAACGTCACGTTAGACGGCTGAAAATGTTAACTTTGATGGCGTTATTAATGCTCCACGAATTTCCTGAAGGTAAGTTCATGAAAATAAATACGTTACTTTTCGGGCTGGTCTGAAATAGTCCATGGTGTATAACAGACTGGCATAGCACTACTTCAAAATACAGGCTATAAAGGAGATCTGACAACAAACCTTCTGTAGCGTGTTTTTAATTTCCACTCCTGTAACGCAGCTGACCTCAGCTATGCTGTGACTTTCTCTAAACAGTAAATACGTTGAAGGTCCGCTTTCACGTACAAAATAATAAACACTAACTAACTTCATTTACTTTAATACAACTTTACTTATGTCACAGGCAAAAACCACTGTAAGAGCAATGATTTTGACGTCGCGCAAAATCAAAGTAAAAAAGCAAATTTTTTTATAAAAACATTTATGTAGCATGTCATGGTATAATGGTCCATCGTTGTATAAACTATAAACGCCGAGAATTAATATAATATAAGAAGTACGCGATATATATCTAATGTCTATATTCATGTAACATTGTCCATAACAGTATCAGCTGAATGCACATATACCTTATATGTGAGTCTGGGTTCACAGTAATTTTATAGAAGGGTATACAACTTCCGGGTTCATTATGAATGAAGCACACTGGGCAACACGGAGTTCTAACAAGTCGGGAGTTGGTACTTTTCCCGGTCCAGCACGTTCTGAAATGTAAACAAAAGTACTAGTAAATAATTTATGTGTTCCCCTGTCCAGCACGTTCTGAAATGTAAACAAAAGTGAATAATTTATGTGCTCCCCTGTCCAGCACGTTCTGAAATGTAAACAAAAGTGAATACTTAGTAATTTATGTGTTCCCCTGTCCAGCACGTTCTGAAATGTAAACAAAAGTGAATAATTTATTGGCTCCCCTGTCCAGCACGTTCTGAAATGTTAACAAAAGTGAATAATTTATGTGCTCCCCTGTCCAGCACGTTCTGAAATGTAAACAAAAGTGAATAAGTTATGTGCTCCCCCATTCAGCACGTTCTGAAATGTAAACAAAAAGTAAATAAGTTATGCGTTTTGTTTAATGTTCTTCATGTCTACTCTAGATGATGTGGTCATTGCATATTTATAGGCAGAACTCCTCGATTCTGTGTATCATGGTCTGTGGTCCCATTGTTTTGTGACTGTCATAATTAGCCTTTTTTTCTCTAGTAGATTGGTTTTGAAACGCCGTATTCAGTACAAAACGATTACATGTATATTATTCTAGTTTAAAAAGAGAAAGAGAGCTGACGGACATTAAAATGATTTATTTGACGAAATACGGATGTAATACATAAAGGTTAAGGACTCAGATACCAGCTTCAAGTTCATGAACGGCAACATTCCAAACACAAACATTTGAAACTTCGTAATTCATATTACATTGTTAAAATAAAAAAGAAGTTTCCATTTCAATGACAACTACTTAAAACATTCGTTTTATTTGACAGACGTTACAACAAGAATATACCACAGGTATATCAAGGATTTTGAATGGTGTTTATTGATTACGCCTCTTGTTCATGTCTTCAGATATGTGCAAAACTATCTATAGTGTTAGTTAAACAATGGAAATATGCTGCGTTCAAGTTTGAATTTAGTCGATATTATCGCACGTGCAAACAATATCATCAAAATTAATGTACTAATTATTAAAGACGATGAAAATTAAATAAAAAAACAATGTAAATTTCTATTGGATTTTTATAAATGATTGTCTTACAACAATATGAGTTTTGTTCAATTTAAAAACATCGTGACATGAACAATCTTTTGAAAGGTGAAGTCATCACTATAATTGTATGACTTACCTAGGGCTTCTCTGTAAGTACGTTGACAAACAATCTGCATAATAGATATCGCTTTTTCCAAGGATGTCTGAAAAGAATGTGCGAAGACTTGAATGACCGACACGGAGTTTAATAATGTCAAATAATCTATGGTTTAGCAACGATGTGTATTTCAGTATAAAAATATTCACCCTGATCATGTTGAGATTTGTCAAGTATTGGCTTCTTCATGAAAATTGAAATATACTTCTACGTACAATGTAATGAAAGGTAACTTGATAATTACCTACCTTCATATCGTCTGTTTTACGCAACAGCCCAATAAAACATGCGGTAAATAGATCCCCAGTTCCAACTAAATAAGCATCAATACGAGGATAATCGATTCTGTACGATTCTCGTTTTCCATCTGGAAGATAGCAAAACAAGAGAACTAGGAGAGATACATGTACAAAATTAATTAACTTATCAATCACATCAATACTATGCGGTCTATATAATATTACATTTCTATGAACATCAGCATTGTCGTTACATTTGGAGGTGATTTTGGTTTTAGCTACATCTTGCAAAGTCTATCCACATTTCATCCTTATCTATGAGAGCTGTAAAATGTGGACGCACGTAGTACAATGTATAATTGGAATAAAAAAGGGAAAATCAGGACAGAGGCGAACGGGAAATGACAAGGCAATTATTAGCATCTTGGAAAATGATATTAAATGATAATTATTGATTTGTACTGCATTCTCAAATATTTTAGTAAAATTTATATATTTTGGTGTTATTCATGAAGCTTTTTAACCACAATTGGCTGACCAGATTTAAAAATTGCTAATATACTAAACAATATGTAAAACAAAGATGACGACATCAAACTAAAATAATTTGTGCTTAGTTCAGCTACAAGGCTACCTTTCCATCTGCTTCCGATTGTAGTCAAAATATCGTTGTTTTCAAACGTAGAACTAGACATTACAACAACATTTGGTCCTTTTTCGTGTACTAGTTGCATTGCCTTTAATGCATCATCTTGAGAGTGTATTTTCATGTCACTTAGACTTCTGAATACAATAACATCATCAATGACAATTCAGTTTTTACGCCCATTAAATTGGATCTGAGTTAAAATATGTACGGAAGTTAATATTTTGCACGACGTGTAACAATATGGCCGTACCAACCTCGTTAGTCAAAAGCAACAATATACATTTATGTCTTTGAATATTAATTTAATGACCGCTGACGTATATGTTAGATAATAGGCAATGGTTTGCTATGAACGTATGCTGGCTAGACATCTCCAAATGTGGGGATGTCGCGATGTAGCCTATTGGCATACAACCAGGTTGTATGACTGAATAAATGACGGAAAATGACACAAATAGTCAAACAAACACAATAAATTCTTAACGTTCAGATACATCAAACTATTACAACTGCAACTATTATATATATGGTCACTACTACACAACTACTGCAATCGGCTAATGACTAAAAAAGAACTTACTCCACTTCAAATTGGTTCGGAGTGGTTATGTCAGCCATTTGAATAAGAATATTTTTAAAAATGTTTTCCATATCCCGAGGCAGTATGCTGTACTGGAAAGGAATTAAGATATATTAACATGTATTTAGTATTCCACACAGACATACCACTGATATTGTTCAGGTATAAGTAGTCAATGATTTATTAATAAATGACGGGTTGGGCAAGCAAAAGTCTATAGGAATTTGTCAATTTTAATAAGTCAAAATTATATGTAGACAGAAAGGGCATTATTTTTTTATTATATTTTTATTAACTTGTATAATGGATACACATTAACGAAGATTCTATCATGATTATTGTTATTACTGTGTTTGGTTCTGTACTTACGTGTTTACCATTGTCACCAATCACTGGATCACAAACTGAAATTGTTAAGACGGAGTTACAGTTGGATTTACAATTGATGTTTTCATAGGATTTGACGCCGTTTTTTTTCATTTTTTTTCAGTTATATTTGGCGGCCGGTTCACCTAACCAGTTTTCCTTGACTGTATACTAACCAATACTAACTTCCCCTTCCGCAAGGAGCCCGCAACTTCTCCAAATATGGAGGAAAATCGACACTTTTGTAAAATTCTCACCGACGGGTATGACCTGCCGCGAACCCGGATCGCCGGATTACAAGTCCAGCGCACTAACCACTGGATCACTGTACATAGCAGCGGGTAATAATGATATGACTCGAGTAATACAAGCCCCACAATTCAGTCATTTAAAATCCTACAGTGATTATCTCTCTTACTGGAAAAGAAAACAATTTAACTTAAAATATTTTAATGCAATCTTAAATTTGTTAACGTCTTTATGAAAACATGAAATTCCTATGTATTTTCTGGACTCTTTCAGTTTGGTATATTCATGTCCAAACAGCCTATGTAAAATTTTTGGAAAACACCTACCATAAATAATATCAGGATTGCACTCTTTAAGATCTTTCACAATCTCAGCTGCTTTGGACAACATTTCATTCTTTTCTATATACCCTGCAACAAAGCAATAGTTCAAAAGATCAACTGACGGCGAACAGTCGTCTCGGGTCTTAGGTAAGGCACACGATTCTCTTCGACAGTTTGACAAAAGAAGAGTTTGCACCAAAGTCATATTTTGTTTTCAAACACTTAACATATCATAAGTTACATATCATGCGGGAAAGTAAATTTATATAGCAGAGAATAGAACCAAGCAAGCATGCAAAGGAAAATTCAAAGAGAACGAATATCACTAAGTCAATTCAAGATTACATGAAATAAGTATTAGTTGTATTGGTTGGTGTTTGAGAAATGAGAATGATTAGAACAACCTTAAACGAAATACAACGTTAATAAATGCATATATCTATATCATGTAAATCAGAAGGCGTTTGTAAATCAACATATGAATGAATTGACATACCTGTTATAACATGAGTAAACTTCTTATGTAACCCATTGACTTTCAAAGCAGCATATGTTTTGTCAAGATCGTCAACCGTGTAATGCACAGATGACCACTTATCATAAACTACAATATAAATTAAAAAAGAGTTTAGGTTTTCATTCCGCCCCGACCTGATTACACACAACACTAGAGCCGAAACAATGGAGAATGAATCGTTAGTCATTCACTACAGCCAACGATATCAATTTATGAACACATGTAAACTTAAACAGATCAAAAAAGAAAAAAAAACGAACGAAAGAAATGTGAAATCCTGGAAAGGGCACATTTACTAAACTAACCCCTCCCACGGTAATAGTACCTAAGGATCTGGACACTAGCCTGAAGAAGGCAGCGATGCTCAAAGAATGAACAGAATTGAAAATAAACACTGATACTGGTTTCCCAAGTCACATGATGAAAGTGATTGCATTATTAAATGAACGAATTAAGTTGTACGTATTTTAATCGATTTAACAAACTATCAGCTAGTAAAATGTTATCATAAAAGTATAGCAGACGTGGGCTGTACATTTATTAACTGAATAAGGTGAGTGTAAGGTTACTGCTCAATATTAACCATAAATTAAGAACGACACTTTTTGAAAGAGCCAGGGCGAAACAGATCTAATGTAATATATTCCTGGTAAGGGAGGCAACTACGTGTACCAGAACAGTATGATTAGGGTGTTATGTTACAATGAACATGTTGATACTGACTCATGACCTTGGATAACTTTTGTGGTTATCTGTCGTACATAAATGATGTACTCTTGATAAGCTGAACTATAACAAAGAAATACATTAAGATCATGTAACGAGACCTGCTTCACCAAATTAAGAGATGACATCTCTTCATTTACACACGGACCTATACGGATTGTTACCTATTAACAGACACAGAACAGACAGCATAACAACCTAATCACGATCGAAAAATCAACAGAAAAAATCAATGTTATGCAGGCAACTGGTACTTGCATTCATTCATACTTACAAAAGTGTACAGTAAAAATATCAGGTATAATTCCACACACATCTATGCCCATCACCTGCAAATGATTAACAATAAATAAATATGGTTTACATCGGTTTCAAAATACCTAAAGGACCAAGTTAAGAGTTATTTTTGTAGTTACCTCTACATCACTTGGTCCCCAAGTTTTCTTTTAAGTTTTGGCTACTTTAAAGTTCCATCTAACGACCGTCCCGCTAATACGACGGATTTTCTACAGTCCAACATTTTCGGTGATTGTTTCGATGTTTATAACGTTGTTAATACGACTGGTTTGCAATTCCGACCACTTTATTTGACACAATTGGTAAACTTCTCATATCCACATATGGAGAAATGTCGACATTTTGGTCAAATTTTCATAAAAGGGTATGACCTGCTGATTTATTACATAACATAGTAGCACGTTATGATAACGAATTAATATTGATATTTAATAGCCACTATAAGAATAAGTTTATTGCAAATGTAATGATATGAATACTCAATTGTTATTCATGTTTAACAAAAAACAGTACATTATTTATAAACCTTTATGATGTTGGCAATATAACGTATTTTATATGATTTCGGGATAAATATTTTGAAATAGGCTTTGGTCAACATTTTGGCGTTAAATTATTCTGAAAGTGGGGAATAATACCCTTATAAGTTCACAGTAAAAATTTATAGAAGTATATATAAGAGATGATCGTGCCCCTTCATGTTTTTTTTCTTTTTTTTTTGGTGCTAACCAACTATAATTGAACGAACGATGTTTAAAAACATTTGATTATATGTACATGTATATTGATTGTAATGCATGTACATCTCTCTGAAAAAAACTTCGATATAAAGAATAAATTTGTCAATTTTTAGACTTTAAATTTGTATTTTAGTACGCTTCGTAGCTATCGCTTTTGTAAATTTTGCAAATTGTTCAAGTAAATGATGTTGTGTCACACAGTGACAAGCTGATTAGGGTTATAAAAGTAATGTTAAGTTTTTATCTATTTTGAAGTCCCTAATTAATAAACATGACAATTAAAATCACAGAGTCTGTCAGATCTAATGAACACACAAGGATATTAAAAAGTTGTTGAATGATACATATGGGAGTTGTACCGTAGATAATTGATATTAAATAGAGTATTTAATCGAGAGACGCCGACAATGATAGATGAATTGCAAGCTACGCTGCAGACGAATTGCCTTTAACTACAATTATAATAGCTTTATATAAACCGGAGGTAGGAAAGGTAGGCGAAAGTTTATGTAAAATGACTGACCAAGTCCGTTTCGGTGAGTCCAGCTCGTGAAGACTTAGGCCTGGCAGTCTAGAAAATTAGTTTTATGCTTAAGTCTCTGAGCCGTTAACGTTAACGTGGTTAAACTATCACTCGTACTTAAAACTTAATTAAAGTGTTACAAAACGGGGTTTATTGGGTAAGAAAAGTCAGCATATTTTTAACATTACTTTTAAATAAACCTAAAGTTCTTTGTACGACAACATGTTAACAGTGCAGACTATAAGCTTCGACTCTACACAGAATCTGCCTAGAATGAATATCCAAGCAATAATATATCTCTCAAAATCTCAGCACGTGGCATACATGTATTTCACATATTTGGTTATCTGATCAGGGTTATCCGTCTATCTGTATTATTAATAATAGAAAATTCTGCCGAATATAGTATCTCCCTGATAAAACATGCAGGACTAATTAAGAGGCAGAAATAATCCTCTATTGACCACTGTGTACAAGAGATAATATCAGCCTGTAAACATTTGAATTAATTAAGAAGCAGAGGTAAGCCACTATACATACAAAATATCTTCATTAATAAATCTGTAAAATTCATATAATTTTGTTACATAAGTTAGTAAGGGCACCAATAAACAGAATAGTAAAAATCAAGGTTTAGCCATGCCTAACTATCCAAAATCTGATCATATACATGAAGTTCACTTATCTGTACTCATAAGGTTAACGTTTATGAACGTTTAACCTCTAATAACATAGTTCAAAACAAACAGCTCGAGTAAAACGTTATCGTCCATGTCGACCTCCTAAATCGGTAAAGCGTAAAAAAATTGTGTGTTTCTGGTTACATCCTCATAAAAAATAGGTAGGTAGGCAGGTAGTGAGTTTTAGTTCTTTTATTTCTCGAAAGCCGCTGTTGAGATTGTTTTGAGTTGAAAGGCAAAAAAGTGGGTGTTCTACTCCTCTTTTTTAATAAAAGTCTAGGGTCCCGGGGGAAATTAGGGTCCCGAAAAAAATTAGGGTAAGTCGGGTAACCGGAGGCAAATAATATTTTACGCTAATATCAACAACCGTGAAATACCATACATGCACATTTCTTACTATTCATGTGATAATTTGAGCGCATAGATGTTACATAATCCATGGTCAAACTCCGCGTGTAGGGTACTGGAGTTATATATGTTTTCTGTGACTGTGTAATACTAGGCCTAAAAATAGATTGTTCCACTATCCAAACCCTTACTATTTTTTGCCGCCGACCCTATGATTCCGTTCCATACACACGTACATTCTGCTCTATTACAAAGCAAATTTAACGAAAGACTCACAAACACAATGCACATACATAGGATTATGTACATAACTGTTTTTAACAGGTAATATTTTTGATGTACTCACCTGTAAAGCAAATTGGACACACTTTGTTCCCGTAAAACCATACATAACTGCTCCTTCAATTATCAGCACGTAATCATTATCAGTATTTGACATGTTTTTTTCTGTTCCTTCCTCCGAAATAATTAAATAACTAACTATAAAGTAATCGCGAAATAAGTTGACCTGCAAGCCAAGCTATACGAAACAATTCACCGTCTAACTATCATTTAGTGCTTTCATGTCACTAGTTGATAGCAACTGTGAGTCTACTCAACGTTAAATATATCTGTACCATACTGTACCGTTTTAACCAAGCCGCGGCCATGGTCCAGTGGTAAGCGCGCTGGACTTGTAATCCGGAGATCCGGGTTCGAATCCCGGACGCGGCAGGTCATAACCTCCTATGAAAATTTTACAAAAATTGCTTATTACAAGCAACGGCTTCTTTTGCAACAATGTTTTCAAAAGTCTTCAGGTTCAGATGCGGGGAAATGCGGTATTATGAGGTGAAGGTATAAAGATATTCCAAGATTTGAAATAAAGATCTCTATGAAGAATAAACGTTTTACCAGTTTTCAGCTTAAATTATTATTTATTCAAACAAAATATATATATCAGTCATTGTGCATGAAAATGTAAAGATGCAATAAAACGTAAGAAGATGGGTATGTACATTAAATTCAATTATTGAAAGTGTACATTAATTAAAGATGGAAAACAGACAGAACTGTGATGAACTTAGGTGAATTGATAATGTGTTTGTAATGGTTAGAATACAGTCCAGGAAACTTTTTTGGTAAACCAGCCGCCGTATATAACTGACAATTGTTGAAAACCGGCGTCAAACCCAGTGAAAAAAAGACGGAATATCATTTTGTAGTAAAACACGTGATAATTAATATGGAAACCTTTAGTTAAAGAATAGTTTATTACGTATAAAAGACTGAAAATGAATGTTACGTACAATAAGGAATTAATCGCAAAGACCTGCTGCAATCGAATCTGAAAGATTTCTGTTTCATCTCCGTTCCATTTCAGAGAAAAATATACTGACATTTGTCTAATGCAATATTTATTGATCAATAACATTCAATAATTTACCACCAGTCTATGATCTCCTAGTGTGTCTAATCGTTTGAAATCTATTTCAGAATTACTTTTGAAAAATCATTTCGACTTTCGTCGTTGGGAAAATATGTGTACAAAAAGGATTGGTATGTACATTCCGCTTTGATTATCACCATTGTTATCCAATGATATGAGGGTATGTTATATCTCAGTTGTACATCGAGTTTATGTTTATGATCTCAAGCAAATTATGTGTCGAAACTGAAATGGACACACTGATAATTTTCAATAGTTCATCGCAAAAAGTGCTAACAGAAATGCATTATAATTACATGTACATATTGCTGCATTTCACAATGCAGTTCATTTAAGTCACAGTAATGATGCAAGTGAGAAACGGCTAGGCTTGAAATCTAATTAACGTCTGACGTTTTACACTTCATGTTGCAATTAATATGATAAGGAAATAAAAGTTAAGAAAGATTCATTTTTGACGTATGGAGAACAGGTCATGAAATTTACGACCGCGTCATAAAATACAATTTCGTGAAGTTTACAACTGTGTAGTTAAAATACCACATCGTGAAATATATCTCGGTGTCGTAGGAATAGCATGGCATTTAAAATACTACGGAATCGTAAGATAATCAAGTCGTGAAATATACCACGGCACCGTAGGAATAGCACCTCATGAAAATTAATCTCCACAATATTGTTTAAGAGCATGTTATGAAATTCACGACAGTTTCGTAAGAATAGCACGTTGTGAAAATTAGGTAACGTGATAAAATCATGTCGTGAAAGTTACTACGGTGTCATAAGAACACCTCATCAATGCATTATACCCCCAGATGATCGTAAAATCGTCACAAAAAAGTCTTGTGAATACCTGGTAATAAAATTACAACGGTGTTGTGATAGTAGTAGGTTGTGAAAATTAACAATGTGTTGTGAAAAAAGTATTTTTCCTGATTTTCCTGTAAGAAATGTACATTGCAAGAATCCTTTCTTAATGAACTAAACTTTCGGACAAATAAATTTTCCGGTAATTAATACTGGTATTTTGAGAAAGGGAAGGCAGTTCATATTATAAACTTGCGATCACATAGACCTATCAAACACTAGTTCGTCTCCAACAGGACAGGATGTAATAGCAAGGACGTGTATGTATGTATGACACTGTTAAAAGGTCCGCTATACGTCCGATAATTAATAAAAAACAACAACTCATAACAAAACTTCAGATATGATTGTAATAATGTTTGAAAACAACTTTTAAATTTCTATGCTTGATTTCCTATGTTAAATCCAATTATTCAGTCATACATGCAATGCAGTTTCGCTGATTAATTGATGGTGAATTATACTGCGTGTTTTGTAATTTAAGTTACGAATAACCTAATTATTGAATAGATAAAAACAAAAAAAACATGTTTCTTTATTTTACGTTCATTCTTTAGATATTCATGCCCCGCGGGTAAATGCAAACTGTGCGAAATCTTACGAGTATGACTATGAGACAGCTTCAAAAACTTTACTTAACAATACAACTTTTATACAGTTTAAAGATGTTAAATTATGTGTAATGATAAGAGACTGTGAATCAACTGTGAATGATATTATGCCCGGTTGATATGGTGAATTATAATGTTTAATCTGGTTTTTAATGTTTTAAGCTGGATATTAAATGAAATAATAATGATACATTTGCATGTTAAAGTGATAGTTTGACGTTATTGATCAGTCGCTTAAAACTTACATTCCGTTTAACGTTTGATTTAAGATATAAACATCTAAAACATTTAAACATGTTAATTTTGCGAATCAGTAAATGAAGTCATTGCTGCTTTCAATCCTCCGTACTTAAAGTCTTTCTGTAATACACAGTCATAATTAACTTTGCAACGGGAGGCATCGTGATCGAGAGGTAGAACGTCCGTCCTCTGATCCGAAAGTCCTGGGTTCGAATCCCGGCTTCAACGGGTTTCGTTCATGAACTTCACAATCCCACATTTAGGACGTAGTACTGGTGTCATTATATGCAAATGTATTGAGTGTCAATGGAATCATGCTCATTATCATACATGTACATATATTAGCCTTGTATTTTTTGTTCTATCCGAAAAACATTAATTGTTTACTTAGGTAATGATGTGGGTATGGCTGTTGATCAACAAGAATCTTGTGAGTCAATTGCTGAAGTTCTAAGCATTGAAGATCATACATTATCTAATGGTATGTTATTCTTATTTATATTCATTACATAGTTTATTAATAATGTCAAGTACTCTTTTTGGACATGCTCAGTAAAACCAAGTCAGCTATTTTCCATCAGGAAAACTATAGATACTTGGGTTCCACTGACGGCCACAAAAAATGTTAGGTCAGTTGGTTTGCAAAACTTTTTGTCTGATTTATACATTTTTTAGCCCTGAGTTATAATTCATATGAAATGAAGATATTGGCAAGAAAAATATTTACTGAGATAAAAAAATCTCGGGTAAGCAGGATGAAATAAGGCTGGCTGGGTTACTAGGAACAAGGAACTTTTTTATGTCCCATTTGCCTCGATTGTCTTGAAGGAATTTTTTTCACAATAGTGTAGAAATTATGCATTCATTTTTCACATTGGGCTTATCAATGCATGAATTTGATTCTTATTCATGTACAAAATGTATTGAGGCTGAGCAGTTCGGGGATTTATTAAATCAGTGTGTTGATGTAAACTACATGTTGTGGTTCCACTGTTTGCTCAGTTCAATCTACATGCATGGCATCTGCCAAAATCCAGGAGGAACAACGTAACATTTTTTAAGTTTGATACTTTTAAGGTCCTTGCCAGGTCCCCATTTGTTTCTTATGTTAATGAAGTACAATGTAATTGTTTTCAATAGTCTCGAGATCAAGGACAAATAATGATGTTTTAGATTTTTGACATTGATTTTACTTCATATACCCTCTGGTAGTTGATGCAAATGTAACCGTGTTAATATGGGTAATTTTTCTTTGGGTTCCTTGGTTGAATTAAAAGGATAAAAAAGCAACACTTTACTGTTTCTATATTGTTGTAATCTGAATGTAAACAACCCTGAAAATATACATATAGCACTCAGTTATACAAACACGAATTACAGACAGTTTACCATACAACTATAGCATATATAGTAGACAATACATGTTAAAGAAACATACATAGACGAAACATTACACATTATTAATATATACATTACATAAACATATACAAAACCATAAACACATACAATTACACTAAATCACACATTCACTTACCAATCTGAGGGATTGAGTGTCTATATACAATGTGAACCACCTCTATCCTTACACAAATTCTTACATACCAGTGACTGCTCTCTGTGAATTAGATGTTAATAGTGAACAGATAAAAAGTGAATTCTTAGAATGCAATAGAATAGAACTTAGTAGATATGATCTGGATATAAATCATTATGAATGAAGTAACTCAATACATTGAGAGTAAGAATTTCAAGGATTAACCAAACACATACAAGTAATAAACTTCCATCAAATAATTAAATCAAACCATTAAAACTCCTTACAACAGAATACTATAGACAAAAGACAAATATCTAAAGCCAAATAAGCAGATACAAACCACAGCCAACAAAATTATCAATTTCCACTACTTCACTTACTTCATTCATAATGATTTATATCCAGATCATATCTACTAAGTTCTATTCTATTGCATTCTAAGAATTCACTTTTTATCTGTTCACTATTAACATCTAATTCACAGAGAGCAGTCACTGATATGTAAGAATTTGTGTAAGGATAGAGGTGGTTCACATTGTATATAGACACTCAATCCCTCAGATTGGTAAGTGAATGTGTGATTTAGTGTAATTGTATGTGTTTATAGTTTTGTATATGTTTATGTAATGTATATATTAATAATGTGTAATGTTTCGTCTATGTATGTTTCTTTAACATGTATTGTCTACTATATATGCTATAGTTGTATGGTAAACTGTCTGTAATTCGTGTTTGTATAACTGAGTGCTATATGTATATTTTCAGGGTTGTTTACATTAAGATTATGTGTGAAGGATATGTCTTCACACACAGAAAACTGTCAGTCCACTGACTAAACTGACCAAAACGGAGGGAAAATGTCACATATTAAAAAAAACAATCAAGCCAACTAATTCACTTGCACAGAAAGACAACTCATATAAACGTAATTTAACCAAATGATGTTAGTCTCCCTTACCACATATCAAGAAATAATGACTCTGTTACATAGAGTGGGGTTAAATGGTTTACTATAGAACTATGAAAGCTGTATTTACTAGTGAGCTTGTGCTTTGTAGTAAAACACATTCTGAAATAGTGGAACATATTTATGGTATTGTTATTTATGCATTAGTCTGTCAACCCAGGGGTCACTGAATGGATCCTCGATTGCACTTTGGTCGATTAACCATCTTTTTGTACTTTAAAACACGGATCATCATCTTGGGACTTTGCTGTAAGAACTGGCAATGATTGGGTTAAGCTCTGAAACAGAGCTCTCCTGATTCCTTTCCTCCTTGAAGATCTGTTTAGACCAATACCCATACTGTCATGTGTTGTTTTACTTGGAGTCACGTATCCTTGACAAAACCCAAAGATAAAAGGTTTTAAACCTAAGAAATTCTGTGCTCTGTATAAGGAATGGTTACACTTAATGAAGCAGTGCAAATGTTTGAAGTTCACTGGCATGAAGCATTAATACGGAAAGTAACCCAAGTAATTAACAGTAATAAAGCAGATGTTAGGATATCTGAAACACTAAAACTACTCATCCACTCATTGAATTCCTTGGTTGTAGATCCTAAGTTTTATCCAAATGTTTAGTTGCATCTTCTAAATGACTCAGATTTGATAGAAATTAAAATGGTATCTTGTTTACTATGTAAATCCTACTTGTATTTGGTTTATGCCCAAAATTAATTTCAAGAACTGTGATCAAAGAATATAAATCCTGTTGTTTCATGTAATTGAAAGTAATGTTTTCTTTTTCGGATAAATGTAGCAGAAAGATACCCTGGAGTAGAACTGCTTAGGAATTTTTGAGGAATTCGTTTAAATATTACCTAAATGGAACACAAATCAGTCTCCACAACTCAGATTTGTTTATGGCTAAAAAACATGCATGGAATTATCATCGAGAACTCTAGCTCAAATAAGATCAAAATTAAATTATATTAAATTAGGAAAATCTAAGTAAGACACCCTGATTTAATTTAAATTTTGTAAGTGTTGTCTCCCTTATTGAAAAATATTAATTTCTTAAGATATTGCATGGTGACCTATATTTTTCTTCATCAAATTAGATTGATACCCTGTTAATACATCTTTTTACCATGAGTTTTCATTGAAATAGATATCGTTTAAGCTCACCTGAACACTTCGTGTTCAAAGGTGAGCTATTAGGATCAGTCATTGTCCGGCATCCATACTGTGGGGTTGTTAAGACTCTTTGAGGCCACAGTTTTGATTGGATCTCCATCAAACTTTATCAGCATGTTTGCCTTAATGGTATCTTGAACATGTTCGAACATGGGTCATCTTGGATAAAACTAGGTTGCCAGGTCAAATCACAGGGTAACGTTGATAACACTCAAGAGACAACATTTTATCAAGCCTTGATGAAGGTTGCTCAGAATGTCTGTCTTGGTGATTTCTATGTCAGTGTTAGGCTCTCCTATTCAACATTGATATGAAAGAAGTTGCAGTTATATAAAAGAAGTTGTAGTCTTTACTCAGGTTATCTTTGAAAAAAAGCTACTCCCAAAAGATTTCAATGCAAATTTACAGGGAACTCAAAGGAATGTGATGGTTTTTGAAAAACTTTAGGTAAGTAATTTTCTGTCATGGAAACCTATAAAAGTATTTTTTCTAAATCTGTCTGCTCTATTTTGAGATAATAATTTTGGCATGTAATACATTGACACACATTTTTGCCTTTAATAAATTAATGTCACAATTTCACTTGTGATCTTATTTGTCGAACTATTTCCAATATTGAGTTATGTTTCCCAATTTTACTCAGTGATCCTAATTGTATGTGTTCTAGTAATTAGGTTGATTTTGACACGCAAAGTTTGTGCTTAAATCGCAGCTTAAATACAAATGTACAACAATTTTAAATGAACAGAGCATTTGTACATAACGGCTCGGAAAATTCAAGTCTGATATTACTGGAGAAGTCTAGTTAATATTACTTGATTACATCAAAGAAAGACACAAACTAACTACTATTTTATCATATTCCAATAAACTAATTGACAAATCAACCACATTCAGTCAAAAGTTTTCACTAAACACCATTTTTACAGGTGGATGTAGAATATCAACTGGGTGTAAACAAGCGAAGCACAAAAGACGCAACACTTTAAAACCTTACGTTTTTAACACTGTTAAGCATTATATACATCGAAACATGTTCTTTTATTATACTGGGACTATTTTGAGTTAATAACCTAAATTAATTGAACTACTGTACTATGTTTTGCACGGTGGATGTTCTATAAAATGTCAAAATTTGCATGAAGTAGAAGTACATATGTCTACATTAGTATTAATTCATCAAATACGTGATACTTATTTTGTAGTATTTTGGAGAAGGTGAGATGTTTTGCATGTAGTTTTTATTCACAGGAATCCATTTCCTGTCTATATCGCAGGTGGTGTATATTTATTCTATATACAAGAATTCATTGAAAAACAATCGAAACTTGAATTTAAGTTGTTCAACATTAGTATGCATATCGAGCGACACGAACTTAAATGAATGTGTGATGCGACATATATAAGGTCTAAATTGACCCATATTGATAGTATAATAAGCATGGCGTTATAGTATGATATCGATATCACACTTCAATAAGATCACCGTTCCGGATCAGTTATTTCATCATATATTTTATATTAAAAGTACATTAGAGGCTAGTAGCCCAATCGAACAAGGGGTTAATGAATTCACACGTTTCTTGCACATCAAATAATTGTTGCAGTTATATATCTATTACGTAATTTTCCGCATTAAAGTTTCCGTTTTCACAATATGTCACGTTTTTTGCTGGATACAGATTTATGCAGTTCGGTATCTTTAGCATTCGTAAACCACCTCCCGCGAGAAAGAGATTTTTAATTACATTTTTCACTTTTTGAGAACACTCTAACACTTTGCTTAGTCTTATTTTTCTTATTTTCCATTTTAATCCGCTTGATGTTGATAATCTGTCGAATATTTAATACTTACGTTAACATAAGGCAAGCGATTCCAAATTAAATATCGATTAATACAAATTTGCCCTTAAGGAGCCCCTTACAACGCCGCATCCTAGATCGTTCTCACTGATAAAGTGGAGTCGATATGAGGGTGCAGTTTTTATCGCGATAAAACACAACTTTTGCATATTCGGATCGATTTTTGTTGTTGCATGGTATGATAGTATGATATTTTATTATTGTTAACAACTTAAAATGTCTTTTTGGCCCTTTTTACGTTTGTAGGCACATACGCCACTTTAATTGACCATTCAGTTGTATACTGTATGACGTAATGAGATATTTGTTTCACTGTTGAAATAAACTAATTAATAAATTAGGAAAATGAATGGTCACATTTACTGGCATAATGTCATTGAATATTACTCTTTATTTGTTAATGCATTACAAAAAGAAAAGCTGATATGACGAACGTGTATTTAGATACGTACATAAATGCATTGATGTATTCAAACGATGTTTTATATACGCCGCAGGTCCACAAAGATAAAAAAACGCGATTAAAAAAGGCGTTATGAATATTTCTATTTCTATACAAACTCCAGATACCAACAATAGGCATGTATTGTGTTGCCTTTTCAATTTTCAACTATAAAACATTTCTGTGATTTTGATAGACAATTTTGAATAAAAACTCTAAGCGCGCATGTCTGAAACCTTATACCCATTCTTTATCTAAACCTTTATTTGCTGCGTGTATACTTGTGTCACTAAAGATATTGATTGCTAAATCGTTCTATTCAATTACAAGCCATACCACAATTAGCTCTTATTTTATTGCGATCTCGTATACAGTGGACCTTTGGAACAATGACCATCAAATTAAGAGAAGAAAGATGGCCCAATGCGTAAAAAATGTTTGTTTCTGGTTACCCGACCTACTATAATTTTCCCCGCAATCCTATATATTTTATTAGGCCCAAGGAACGGTACGTCCATTGTCTCACTTTTTACCTTCACGCAAAAAAATAATCTCAATAGCAGCTTTCAAGAATAATAATGAAAAAGTAGGAAAAAAACTATCTTTAATGAGCGTGTAACCAGAAACAATTTTAATAGCCCATGTACCATTCAAATCTATTAACATGAGCTGAAAAAATACAGAAGGTTGATCCTCGTGTAGGTTATTATCGGATGATTTTACTGGTTCAAATTGAAAAAAAACGAGTTAAGATTTTGTCATAGTGATATCGGATCACCATCATGACAATCGCATTATTAAAATTGACTAGAACCTAGATTTGTGATTTATTTTATGATGATTGCAATAAAAAGCTGAAATCAAGATGAATCTAGGACGAAAACACTGCATGCATTTTCTGCACCATTCCGTCAAGCCTAAAATATGCAAGGACAATCTATAGCATAGTCAGGCAGTTTGATTTTTGCTGTATTCCAGTTTCCTGACACAAAACTCTTAACGTGACTTTTTGTATGCTTTTATGCTGGATTGGTATGATTTATTGGTGTTTTTCTCGAGTTGAGTACCTTTAATTCACAAGTTTTGCGAATTTATGCATACAGTGTAACCACTGAAAACCGGACACCTTCCGCATTGGGTCAAAAGTCAGGTTTTCTGAGAATTCCAGTTTTCAGAGAACTATTGATTAAAAAAAAGAGAAAAAATGGGACCTGAAAGAAATCATCAAATTTTCATAGAAGTTCGTTCTTTCGTTCGGTTTTCATGTGTTATACAGTACACTGCTTTGCGCTTGCTTAGACACAACCCAAACCCTCTACCACTTCATGAGAATGACACACGTCCATTATTACTGTTAAAGAAGTATTATGGTTTTAAAATCCGGTTTCTTTAAAACAGGTTTAACAGAGTTCTTTTTTGTATTGAAGTAAACACATTAATAGTACAAAAAAAGAAACATTATTGTTTCAGAAAGATTGAAGGATTTGGTCCCCATATAAAGAAAATGAATCGTGATTGAGAAAAAAATCCTATCAAATGAACATCATAAAGTAAATATACAAGGTTTATATGACATTGGGTATACTGTAGGGCTGTAGAGTTTACTTCAAATTACACAAAACTTCGACACACGCTTCGCAATTTAATGAATTTAACACTTTTTAATACTATAAACTACATTTGAAATTGGCAAAAACGTATACATGTAGGCTGATGCTTGAAAAATTGGTACGTGTGACTATTACAAAGCACAAGTTGTCGCAAGAGTTCTTATAATAAATAGCTGGGTTCCTCCCATTACACCAGTCTTTACTTGGGATGTTTTATACACGCATATGCATTTTCATTAATTATGCTTGCATTTTATGTGTTACAACAACAAGAACAACATAAACATAGCAGAATATAAACAATGAATAATGTCCAAACGAATTCAGCTTGTGTAGAAAAGACACGGGCATGTGTTCATAAAAATAAGATTTATTGAACATACTAGTAAGCATAGATACTAGTAACAAAAAAAGAAATATATTAAAAAATTGAGTAGAAATCTAGTACACCCTGTATCCCACCCTTTCCTTGTCTCTTAGATTATTCACAAATATGTCCGACTTTTTACGGACACCTTTTAATCTTTTCCTGACATCTCTGAACATTTTCCGGAAACAGCCGAATACAATTCAGTAAATTTCGAATCTTTTCCGAAACTTTCTTTGCGTTCTATGTAACCTCCGGAGCAATGTGACCTCCGTGGTCGAGTGGTTATGGTCTTTGATTAAAAATCAACAGCCCCTAACCACTGTGAGTTCGAGACTCACTAAATACCAAATTTGGTATATGAGGAAGCTTACGAAAGTTTGGTGGTTCTTCCCTGATATATCTCCTCCTCCACCGTTAAAGCTGGAAAGTCGCCAAATGACCCTTGACTGTTGGTGCGACTTAGACCCCAATGAAAAAACAACCTCCGGAACTGACCAACGCACACATGATTTTTATCTTAGAATCACCGTGGTTATTTGTAATCAATATATTTTACACTGAGAAACAATATAACGAATATCTGTGAATGGGGTTGTTATTTTATCACGAATATATTTTTTCAGTTTTTGGCGAGTGTTGGCTTTAAAGTAAGTCTGAGACCAGTGGTGTATAGTAAAGGTATAGGTAGATTGCTCGCGGATGTAACCCCTTCGTTGTAAATCGGCGCAAGCTCTTTTCTTCAAGGTCGATAAGTTTTCAAAATCACTTGTACACCACTCGTGATAATTTACATCGTCGGGATAATGTGTGTCTAGCGTATCTAGGAAGTACCGTGTGTTTGGTACGTAAATACCGTCTTTATCATCGTCCGGTCTACTTCCGGTGTAAAAATATGGCGAAGAGTCTGTGTGGTGTTTCTTTTCCATTAAATACTGGTCACCGGATATATTATTGTACATAAGAAACTGTGACGTAACAAAACAAGGTCCAGCTAAATCTATTTGATCCGCCATTGGGCGATGAAACGGCAATGCTTCTATCATTTGCTTTAAAAATGGATGTTTTGGACGGCACATCATTATTGCATTATTTATCAAAAAAGGTAAATTGAGTCGAAGAATTCCTTGAACGATTGGTTCAGATGGGAAAATACAAGCATATTTCATTGTAGCTCTGTCAAGCGGTCGAATATTTTCTACATCTAAATCAGCATATATGCCACCAAATTCATACAGGATTATGTATCTTAATGCATCGGCCCTGTTTATCCCCGTTCGATAATTATCCCAGGTGGACAAGAAATAAGGATGTTTTTCCGCTATCAGCTTCCGTGCAGACTCGTCAGTCCAAAAATAATATGTCCAGTCTGGGTTCATCCGTATAAAAGTTTTGACGTACTTAGTGAAACTTGTTGGAATCATCGTGTCTCGGTATGTTTGGTGAATAATGTGAGGAATTCTGGGAGAATCACCGGAAATTGTCGGAAAATCTCCGATAATTTCCGGTTGAAGTGGTTTAAAATCATTTACACTGTACTTGGACGGCAAGAAAATAGCTGAAAAACATCAGGATATTCATTAGAATCAACGAAAACTTGAACTAATGCATTTAATAACAAATGACAGAAACTTTCATATTTTTAGTAGCCTGTCAAAAAACGGCGCAGTGATATGATAACCACGACTCATGTTTATCGGACTTAACAGGACAAGATAAAAGTACTCATTGCTTATCAGATATTCATACATGCTGAGGCTAAAAGCTTCGCAAACTAATAACAGGATTGCATTAAATAATTATGCAATATTCAAAAAAGACTATTTGTACAGCTTAACACATTTTTTGAAGAAAGCTTTTTAATAACCAAGAAGTGATTTTTTCGAAGTATAGATCATTTTTCGGAGACGAAACATAATGAAATTTTGTTAAAATCGGAAATTAAACCACTCTTTGCAACAAGGCAGTCTTTTTCACAACCGGTCTTCATCAAATCCCGCTTAATCAGAGGACTGTTGGTCGTGAAGTCGGGAGTTCGAGATCTCCCTTGATAATTTGACCGATTAAATTAGATACAAAATTAATTGTCTTAAATGTTTGATTCACATTCCGTCTGATAAAGTTACTAACGTATGGAGACGAGAAAGGGGATATGTTAGTATTGATATGTCACTAAGGAGCGCTGGTTCTTGCCATGTCAAGTCTATCTTCCGTATTGAACGTTTACACGGAGGATGATTAGGGTATAATCAATATAAACAAGTAAACTAAGCGTAGAAACTACTGTAAAAATAACAAATAACTATACATTACCATGTCGCTGTACTTCCCGCATTGACATCAGCGTATAAATTAAGACAATGAACAGAACACAGGACGCAGCCACCTTTTTGTGACGTATTATTGTGATATAAACCATTCTTGTTAACCAAAGAGTGATAACAGATATTCTTTCTTCAGAAGAGCTAATCAGGACATTGTCTGCCTCGAGCGGACACATTCGAATACCTGAAAATAAACATCTTATGGTTAAATATTCATTGAATCAAAAATATGAAGGAATTATAAATACTTCAGTTATGCTCCAGCGTGTAGGCTTGTCTTGAAAAATGTATAAGTTTGAGTTTAAAATCATATCATGCCTAACTTGTAAAAAAGAAATAATGATTTTCATAAGGTCTTTTTACGAACAACTGAAAATACGCGCCCAAGTATGGCGTAGTTATGTTAAAATACTATCATAGTCTAAGATATATCTTTGAAATGACACTACGCCAGTTTGGGGAGTTCAAAGTGTTTTAAGATAGCATTGTTAAGTTGACATGTACGCTGTAAAAAACGGGCATAAATGAAATGATACCAAATTAAAAAGAAGTGCCATCCCAACTAAAACGCAGCAGTTTTACATGGTTGCAAATTTATTAATTGGAACTAATGTGAACTTGAGTGCCGTTTAGTATACGTCTTATGCATTTATCATTTAATAACTCGCAAAAAGGACAAACACATAGCGACCATAGAAATAAGATAATATTTTTATATACTAATACGCGTACGGTGTGGCAAAATTTTGAAGTTAAAGGATTGCTATCTAAGCTACAGTGTGTCTATGAGAGACATCATTTTCAGCACAGAGAATGCGTTTGCTGTTGATAAATTCGACCTATCTTAGACCAAATAATAATATCAAATAAGTCAATTAAGATAAAACGAACCCTCAAACAAAGAGTTACTACTAAAGTGGCCCTTTTATTAAATTCACAAAATAAGTGCAGTGTGTAGGCGGTTATAAACTCTACTCAGTTGTAAGTTAATGCATCTATGCCGTTGTTTTTAAATTGTTTAACATCCGGTAGTTAGAGATGAAAATGTTTAATTCCAGTAATGCAATTAATCATTAATTGTTGTTTAATCATCATTTGGATATAGAAGAAGTTGAAGACTGACAGTACCTGTAAATTATTGCCGACTTTTGGAGGAAGCTTAATTGCATAAATGCAGTTACAGAAACGAATTGGATAAAGTAAAGCAACTATTATTTCATTGCAATGGATGTAGAGTAATTTTGGATTTGATAAAGTTATATTCAGGTCCCCAGAAATTCACTATAACTGTTTCCTACTGTATCTACCTTGTACTTCTGCAGGTGACGGACTAGCAATGGAAACGTTTTCCTTTAGGATTAAACGTTGCACCAACAGTTTTAACTTTCATGTTCGGTTCGTATTCAGAGAAAAGAAAAACAGTCAATTGTACCCAGCCCACCTTTACATAATATAGGACAAATAGAAAACAAATGGGCAAAAATAAAACCCTCTACGCAAACGTACTATAAAACTGAATCGACTTATCGGTAACGACTAGTATCATGACTTTATAATGGGATTTAACTGAACCTTCGTGTATAAATGACGTCATGTAATTTGAGACAGTCCAATGTCACGATACGCTTTAACAATAGTTTATTGAAATATTTGAAATTTACAATAACATCCCAATCAAGGATTGTTGGATTACACGACACTAGCGTGACATGTTTTACTTATGGTTGAACTATGATTTTATTAGTTTGTCCTTATTTAATTTTGTGTCTTAATATTAGAGTATGTACATACATATTTACAGTAGAACCTCACACAACGATCACCACATCAAGACCTCTCAGTATAACGGCCACTTTCTGCCTGGTTTTCGCCATTTTTACTGCATACATGTATTAACTTGAAAAGGAAACTACAATATCGTTATCAAGACCTCCTTTATCCCAATTCTTGTCTTAATACAGTGATTTTACAATATTATAATTTTACCTACATCCCCCCCCCCCGGGCGGAGGAGCTTTGTCAAAGGCTTGGGTCTTTGGTATGAAATGAATGCCAAATTATGTGTACAATATTACAGAACGTGTACCGAGTGTTGTTGTATAGTACGTCAAATTTAGAAATGAAATCAGAACAAATACAAGTATTCGAGTTATTAATGAAAATTCTACTGGTCTGGTTAGAGGATTTATGTTTTTCATACACGTGTGAGATAAGCTATACAATACATCGTTTTATTGTAGTATTTATACAGTATTTGTTAACATATATTTTATCAAGAATTTGCATTTTATTAGTTAACTATAAATTAAACATAACATTTGTATTACTGACCTCAGGCTATTTATTTGCGTTCGATTATGTTTATATAAGGTATACGATTGCTGGTTTCCATGGATCTTTGTGGACATTCTGGTCTGAATAGGAAATAAATTCGAAACGTTTATACCAGTTAATTTTAACTTGATTATTACATAAGTTGATCAGAGGACCTGTTATAAGCATGTCCGGGAGAAGGACAGGAACCTTCTCTTCGTAACTATCTGTAGCCCCTGCCGTCCCTAATAACCCATCGTTACTTTGATCGACTTTTTAGTATTGATGTATTTTAAGGTTTAATTAATGTTATAACATCAAGATTCCCCCGATAATTGATATTTGTAATGTTGGAATCCAGGTCGTCTGGTTATCAAAATTCTTTCGACAATTCACATTCCCGGAGTTGTTCACCCAGGTGTAAGCCTGGGGTCTTTCTCCATTGTTAAAGCCGGAAAGTGACTCTGGTTGTTGGTAAGACGTTAAACCACAGTGAGGAAGCGTGAATATATTTTCTAATTTTCTGTCAATAATACACTGTCAGATAGATCTTTCTTTGTTAGAAAACTGAATCTATACAAATTCAAATGGTGTATTGTTTTAACAATGCTCATCGTTTTTTACGATCTCTCTACACAGTAAAATCGTTTAAGTCAACAAAAGAGAGAAAATCGCTAACGTCAATAGCGAACAGGTATACTTCATTGACATTGTACAATTGTCCCACGTGTCTAAATATCGTTTTTATTAATTGTATGCATTTTGTAATACCACACAAGGTTCAAAAATACATTGCATAATACATACTATACTCCGATTGTATCGAACAAACTTGAAGCGTACTTTCGTTTATCGTGTCCGACTTTTATGGCCAAGTTTTTTACCTACTGTATTATAAAATATCATAAATGTTAAAAGCAATGGCTTGTAACTCGTACGTTCATGACGAAGTGGTGGTAATAAGGAGCACACTTTTTGTGCCATTTACAGAAAATGCGCTAAAAGGCACCCAACATAACGAACAGTGGAAGTCTTAATTTCGCTGTCGTTATTAATCTCGAGTATTTATTTTTTCAGTATATGTTTGTATACCACACAAGGTAAACAAGGTAAACTAGTAAATATTTGTGGTAAATAAATAAATGTATGTACGTATGTTACACTTGAGTTAACCAGTCTGACACAAAAAAAGAATATCCTATACATTAATACAACCAGTGAAATCATATTAACATGATATAATGTATCATCATTTATAAAGTACATTCAACTACTTAAGTTGCGTATTGATAGTTTAAGAATGTGTTTATTAATTGCACACATTCAACTCGGCATACCCGATATTATTTAAATGTGCTAAACCAAGTGTAACCTAACGTCAACATGTTTATGCCTTCATACTTCTTGTAGTAGTGATTGTGAACGGTGACAGAAGGTCGTACATTAAACACTTAAACTGAAATATTTTGTGGGTCTTTGATATTTATTATAATTACAGCCAAACCTGTTTTGCGGCCAGAATAAAGACCACCCTGTGAGTAATGATCATTCTTTGAAAACTCTAACTAATTATATGGAACAAAGTGATCTCCGAAAAAAATACCCGGTATCGGAAAGACAAAATGTGGCCTTCTTTGACAATGGTTGTCAAAAAAGGCCACATTTTGTCTTTCCCTAGGTTGACCTTTGTTCACAGATTTGACTGTATACCATGACATGACAAATTAAAATCAATTTTAAAGCGTATCAAAATTTTGTGACTACATATTAACATTGTATTTTTACAATGCCTTTGTCATGATTTACACAAAGTTTTTGAACTCAGTTGTTCGTCATGAAATCGATAAATGTCATTGACTATTTGAGAATGATCATAATTACAAAGACACCTGCGACTGTTCTGTTGTGATGGTTGTAATGATTTCATGATGAAATCACACATGCATGATTTCCACAGGTCTTTTTTATTTTATTTAATATCGCCCCTCTTTACGGGTTATTTTTTTGTCCACAGACGTCATGTTTGGGTTATTTTTGTCCACAGACGTCATGTTTGGGTTATTTTTGTCCATAGACGTCATGTCCAGCTTTTTTATAACACATATACCCAATGGTCAGGTTATTTTCCATGTACACGAAGTAAAAAACATTAACAGTGTTAACTAATTCTGATGTTATTCTTCTACGGAACAAATATTTGATTAGAGCGAAACGCCTAGCTATACATCATGCTTAAAACATGATTGTACACAGTAAAAAACATTTCATGACCGACAGATCAAACTTAAACCGAAAAAATTCCCCATTAATTCTATTATTAACCCCTGGTTTTAAGAGAACCTGCTATATCCATTAACCAACAGTGTTTGCTATGTGACTTATTTAAGTGTGTTTTTTTCGCTCTTGGTTATTCAACATCCAATATATCGATCCTTGAACTAGCGTGTTTTGAGCTTATTTACCCACGCCTCCAGAATAATCCCATATTGATCTTGCATACCTGAATGCTCCCTCAGTATGCTTGGTAGCGATCGATACGCGCAGGATATTGACATACAATGAGAATAAAATGTTTGAAGTACTCATTTACATACAGTTTTATAGTTTCAACACCACATATTTTTATTCTTTATACTTTGACCATCGCATATCACTCTTACTGATATGTTTCATTTTATTGCTTTTTATAATATTTCTGAATATTAATCAATCCGTTCAGGTGAATTTGTTTTTAGAAATAGAAAGCTGAATTCGATGTCTGATAGATCTCCAATACATACGTGTAACTTCACGGGCTACATTTTGTTCTATGATTAACACCCTGAACCAGGTTTTACCGACACATTGTTTTGTCCGACATAGTCAGCTGGAACCAAACATTGTCTAAAAAGCACATGATTACTAATACAGTTCGGAATATATCAAAGAAAGACTCGCATGTATACAAAACAAAACTGAAACATTTTAAGTTCAGGATCAATGCGGACATCATAAAATATTATACAAAAGGAGCATAAAACAAGAGATTGGTCTGAACAATCACCATCATGTCATTTTCAAGTTATTTTCGTTATTTAACTAAAAGTTAAAGAAATTTGAGTTTAGAAACCTGAAGTTTAATAAAACAGGAAACGTATGGTCATGATTGTTACGTAAGCGTACTTTTGATGTCAACATGGCAAATATTACTTGTGTTCAAATTATTTCCATCTTAATATACTGAATTAGAGTACGTAAATTATACCAAGAATAAATCTACGTTTCAACTAGAATAAAAAGAATGATATGCTTGTGATCCTAAAGTTTGATACGGTGATTGTTTTAAAAAAAGGACAAATATAATTATACAAAACACAATACTAATACAATAGTAATACAATAGCAATACAATAGTAATACAATAGTAAAAAATGATTTAGTCATTAGACATCTTTGTGGTCACAGAAATAACGCCTGTTTGTCAGGTCACTGATTTGGAAAAGATAGAAGTATAGTGAAGGAAGAAGGCGATCATGTATGACAAACAAAACTATAGTACAAAAATCTAACCAGCGTTCATTCATAAATAACAAGCAAATGATAGTCCGGATCTACAAGTATTACTTCACATCAATAAGACAAATGAACAATAAATATTGTACGGATTGTTTAAATGTTCAACAGGTTCTATGCCTGAATTAAATCAAGCACAAAAGATGACAAAGACAATCAACCGAACATGAAACGTCCAACACGTGATTTTACATGTTCGTGTAGTTGGCCTTCGTAAGCATACTATACGATGTTATTATCATACTGTATCATATTTCAACCTTGAGCTTTTTGAAGGCTTTGAGTCAATCGCAAACGATGTGAACTTTGAAAATTTAGTGTGTCACTGTAATGTAATATTTCACCTTCAAATCAATATCGGAATAACTACACAACGTGGTAACGATTGAAAAAAAACCACACAGTGTTCTAAATTAACGTAATACGCATGAAAATGTACTCGTAGGTATTATTTACCTCAGAATTTGTTTTAGATAAACAGAGTGAAGAATGTATTCATACAATATCCATACCTTAAAGCCCGCCATTTGTAAATCCGTGTTTGGTATATATGTTTATATGTTTAATGTATAACTAGAGCAAAATGAAACTAACGTCCGTAGTAAAGAAATAACGCTTCAATGAAAACGATACCAGTGTCATCCAAGCTTGAAGAGACATGTTATACTTTGGTTGGTTTTCATACGCGATCGTTAATCTCTTACTAAAATAAATAGTCTGCTTGGGCGAGTTTGAATAGGGATGTAAAAGTGTATTGCTATATACGGTCAATGTGAATACGAGGCGTATCAACAACATGTAGGCTTCTTGTATGAACGTGTTAACCTAAGAACCGTCTGAACTCTCTAAACAATTTACCTTACACTTACAACATTGCAAACATATTGTCAACGTAACATTTGTATAAAATACCTTGTATGATTGTACTGGTCACATTCACACTCATTTAATTTGTATCTGTCAGTGATCATAATTCCTAACTTACTGGAAAATTAAAACGTTTCTTGACGAGAAAACATAACAACTAAAGTACAAAATGTACATAAAATGTAGATAAAATATGTACGATGCTTTTAAATAATTTTGTTCAAAGGAATACAATTAAATATACAGTGAGACCTCAACTAGCGATCACTTCAAAATTACGATTACGCCCAATGTAACGACCTCTTATTTCGGACCAGTTTATCAATATTTCCGTCTTATTTCAGCTTGATAATGGGACCACCACGTTATTATAATCATTTTTTCGGGTGTATAGGTGGTATGTATCTCGAGGGTTTATTGCATTCGTAAATCAATTCATTCGAGATCCTACTCACGTGTATGTATTGTACAGAGTTCTGTTTAGAATCATTCATACAGTAGTTATAATCATTTATACAATGGTTATAACAGCGGTGTATTGTTTAATTTATAGATCCGCATAGCCAAGTAGTTCAGCACGAGGCATATATTGTACAGAACATTGTAAATACTATAAACTCTATACTGTCAAGGATCCGTAACATAGTTTGTGGAATCAGTATTCAGGAGAGAAATGAAAGATTATTCAAGCTAGCGAGTGGTACCACATTCTACTGTTTTGCATTAGGACAATTTGTCCGTTAATTGTCCGCGATCTTCACATTACCTGAAATTGCATTTGAGTTTGATGAGTTACTCCCCCCCAAAAAAGTCATTGACGGTAATACCATAATATAAGTTGTCATAACTTGTTTCAATATCGATATCGAACTTACATTTCAGACTGTAGCATGTACAGTCTACCGAATGTCTATATCAGTTCAAAAAATAACCAATAAAAATCATAACTGACAATTTTTATGTGTCTCATCGCCAGTGGGGTTTAACACCATTTTTCAACAATGTTTCAGTTATGTACGGCGACCGGTTCACCTAATCAGTTTTCCTTGACTGTATACTAACCAGTACTAACATACCCTTCCACATGGAGCCGGCAAGTTCCCCACATATGACATTGTTGTCAAATTTTCATGGAAAGGTATGACCTGCCACACTAACCACTGGACCACGGCCATAACTGACGATAACAATCATGTTTATACACGTATATAATGTGCGTATATACAATGTACATGTTTATTTACATGTAAGTGCAACGCAAACATTCGAATGTCCGACAAATTTACACAAAGAATTATAAAAAATGATTAATTTTTGAGTGCCCCTTATTTAACATTGCAACCCAGAATCCGTTTTTGTGCCTTTAAATATGCGGAATTGAAATACTCTTACAGATTTTAATGTCAAAAGATTATTGACAGTATCAGTTTTCTTATGCATGTTTGTAACCCCATTTGCAGAGTCAAAAAGGAAGTTAATTTACGCAATTTTCTTCCTCATCCTGAATATAGGGAAATAAATAGTGTGGTCATCATAGTGTAAGCATGTGATAGGAATAAAAACATGACATGTCTTTCTGTTTGATTCTAGAGATGAGCACAACCACCTATTTCAGATATAGTATAATTTATACCCGCATATATGCGCGTGTAAATAAGCACGTGACATCGGTCTAAAGGTACACGTGACCTGTGTGGCTTTATTTACTCATATTTTCATTCGTAGTCTTATACTCACGTTTTATACCTTAAATAGCACGAACGAAGCGATAAAGAAACTAGAAGAAAAGCGCAATATTTGTGACAAAAAGATTTAAGCACAGACAGTTGCGGCACCGACTCGAGTCTAAATTGAATGGCAATTCTAAAAAAAACAATGGCATCTTTAACATAAAAACATGCCTCTTAATATCAAAGATCATAAGACAGGTGTAGTAAGATCAGACAGATCTGAAAATGTCTTAATGATTGTTATCTAGAAGATCCAACGTGTTTATAAGGCATTTTGTGTAACCAACATGAGCATTGATAATAAAGTGTTTTCCCAAGTTTTATATATGCATGCATGTATTAATTAAGAAGTTAAACACTGGTTGATAGATATGTATTACAACAATCAACAAGAGTAACAACACGACCTTGAGAGTCAACACTGAAAATCAAATAAGCCGTGAGATTCCACACAATGATGGAACACGGCGTGACTCGGCTTGCTTTTCTTGGAACAAAATATTTAACATTAGAATACCACAAATAAATTAGCTGAACATGAGCAACCACGTGTATTAATGTCTCCAAGTATAGCTTATTTGGCATTATTTTCCTAGAATCACCAAATCTGTACAGTATTTAGAAACACCAAATGTGTATAGTATGAACAAAAACAGTTCATGTATGTAATTACATGTAAATAGACGGAAGAAAATGATGTTTTTAACCGCTGGAGTTATCTTTAAAGTACGTTTCGTATAATCAACTATACGCGTACCCAGGCTAAATTTAAGTGAATTCAAGAATATGATACGACCTGAAAGTAGCTAGTTCAACCCCACCTCCGTTAAGAATTTGATTGATTTTAATTTCTTATTGAAGCCATTGTTACCATTCCGATATAATTTATACCGCGTATTATTTCCTATTTTATTATTATTTGAAAAGAATGACATAAACTCAGCTACGTAATTACGTATTGGCAGGTACGCGACTGATCATAAAAAAATCTGATATCACCTTTTGGCATGCAACTGACGAAATACTTCCAGATCAAAATAAAAAAAAAATCCAAGAATAAATACCTGAGTAAAAGAACTACCGGAAAATAACAATAAATAACTCCAAAAAATAAGATTATATTCCAAGCAATTTGAATACTGTCGGTGCTTGCTGTTCCTACACAAACTAAACAAATGAAATTACATGTTTAAAAACGATCGAATTACACCAATACCTTGATCATATTCAATGTCATGTTAAAACTATTCTTTCCGTGTTATGTTAATACACGCTGCGGTTATATTCATATACGTCATAGTTGTAAGTTAGATATGATTTAAACAGCTAAATTCTTTCACATTGTAAGGGTCTGTCAGAGCTCAGGCTGGCGTGCTGGGTACATGTACGTGCATTTCGAAATACAGACATTGCCCCTATGGTCGATATTAAAGGGGGTTAAATACAAGTAATTTTGTATAATTGTAAAGTAACTGTTACGTATATTTTCGTCGCGTTCTGTTACCTGATCAGAATATCCAAGGTTATAAGATAAGGTTTTGTGTTAGGTTTATTGTTCAATCAGCAAACATCTCATATTTCAGCTATGATTGCTAAACGGAAGATCTTAACTAAATACAAAGTAATAACTATCACACTGACCTAAGATATATTAATGCACTATATTAATCACTTCAATTTCTCAATTCTTTAAAAAATATATTTCCACTCATGTTCCACGCAATTCATGAGTATGTACGGTTACATGTTGCTACCGTCTTGGTCGCTTGAACATGAATCAAATGATCACTAAATACACGAAAATTTATAATACATAGATTATATTTTCCATTGAACAAGGCACGATCGAAATTTAACTACCGTATACCAGAGTGAGAATTTTCCGTGTAAAACGTCCTTGTAATTTTGAATAAATCTGTACGTTAAAGGATAGTGGCTTTTTCGTGAAAATAATGTTTACTTAGGGTTTTACTTAATAGTGGAAATACAATATGTCAATAATATCTAACCCGTTTATTTACTATTTTTTTACTTCAACCAGGCGATGTTTAATCGTTTGTTGTCATTGTTTGTCTACATAAGCGTCTTGGTTACAGTCGATAACAAAGTCACGTGCGTGTATGTTCATTAACAGAACAGATCAGAATTATATTCACAACATCGTTTTACCTACAACAAATAAAACAAATTGAAAATACAAATGTACTATGAATATATTACATGCACTCTGATCATCACCAACAAATATATACATATATATAATATATATATTATGAAAAAAAAACACATGTATTCAAAAACATTTACAAAGACAAAATATAAAATTTGATTTGTATTACCTATGATCTTATTGATGCAAATGCTTTTCTTTGTATCTGATTTCTGCACCACCAGAAATACAAAGTGACACCATCATTTGACTAACAGCAAAGACAGCTTTTGGGAGAAGTAATTTAAAATGATATGTTCTATGATTAGCATGTCTTTACCTGCTATAAATTATTTTTAACTCCTTTAAACAGAATTTCACTAGAATAAAGAGAGGTAATTCAATATTTGTATGAATATTGTCATTTGAGTTACGGTTCTTGAACTCTGAATCCATCATCATCATTATTAGAAGCTAGATTGTTATACTTGGAACTATTTTGTGCTGGCTTTAAACAAATAAAACCCAACTGGGAACGTTTCTATAATTTCATACACATTTTTGTCAATTTCTGTGTGATACATGTATATGTATTGCCATGTCTGATCTTCCAGTGACTATACAACATGATGTATTATAAAATCCCAGACTCTCTCCTAGAATTTGTGAACCTTGCACTAAACTCAATATCTCCAATTGTGTGATACAATTAAATCTTAAAACTGTTGATCATGAATTCAAGAAATACAGTGCTTTTGGAATCCTTTTGTGGGAAAGTTTAAAACACATTGTATATGTAGTTTACATACTTCTAGAGTTCTTCTCCGGGAATATTTAAAATAGTTTAACACACGTGGGAAAAAACCTGAATAATTAAGCAAAGTGGTCTCCATTCAAAGTTGCAGAGCACCACAAAAAATCTCCATACAGATTCAACAGAGTGCAGTGCTGTATGTTGAAAAGCTGTAGGTTTGTGACAGACACATGGTGCAAGCCTCTCTGAGACAATCAAACTGATACTTTTGTATCTGATCATTTGACTGAAATCGTTCAACATGTCATGTGAGGAAGTTGTCAGGATTATGTTAATATAAATACTTTTGATGATAAAATATGCAAAATGTGTTAATGACCCCCTCATTGATAATTTGCTTTTCTTTTATAAACTATCAAGTCTATGGTTTGTTAAAAGGTAATCAGAGTCACACCATGGGGTGATTAGCTTAGACTATAATACCTAAACAACACATATACAATATATAAATGTATAGCATAAGTATTTGCTTTAATTGATTGGTCAATCAATTATGTTTTCAATTTTGATTGGTTGATAAATTCATGTTTTGCTAAACACAATCATGAATCAAATGTTTGTTGGTAACAACAGTTAGCAAAAAATATAAATCAACTAGACAATGTATACACAGACAATTTTAATTGAAAAAAACATCACAAAAAGACAAGAATAAATTTCTCTACATAAAAACAACACAAAGGAACACAACTGATGGTAAATACACACAAGGAACAGATATTTTATACAGAGAATTACTATAGGCACCAAATTTTGTTACAATACTGTTTTAAATGACCACCATGAAAGACTCATCCAAGTATGATGAAAAGAAAAAAAATCACCAGAATAAATGAAAAAAAAGTCTATTACTGGATGCATCTATTTTTAAATGTGTCTACACTTAATTGTGACTATTTTTAGAGTTACAGGAACCAGGTCATACGTGTTCACATCTCTGATACCATGTAACAATAAAGGGGATGTAATCCAACACGAAATTCCAAATTCTTCATTAATAATTCATGCAAAAAGAAGATTCATCTTAAACATATGAATATTTTCTCTCAAACTTAACAAGTCAAAAAGAAACTACAGACTTTCATCAAAAACATATCCAGGAACTATGGAAAATCCTGGGTAAATCTATCACACATTAAATAGACTTTAAATAAAAAACTGACTTTTATCAGTAATTAAAATCTTACAGCATCAAATATGGATAGATAGATATTGTATTGTATCTGTAAACATTTTATACAATAAATAGATATACTAGTAATATGACTTATAAAATGGTTTGATCTAACTGGCTACACAAACATACACATACAGTTGACCCTCTCTGATATGACTCAGATCAGAGCATTTTCTCTAATAAGAAATTGTGATCATTATGCACAGGTGACCGTTAACACAGGTCTGACTGTATTTGTGATGTTAAGGTGATCATTAATAACAGGTGACCAGTAACACAGGTGATGTTAAGGGTATCAGGTACAAATGCTAGCATCAGCATGAAAACATAAAATGATGAACATAAAAAAGGAATCATGCATACTTAAATAAAAATTTATTATATTCTAAAATATAAGCCTATATTTGCTCAATATGAACACAGAATTGTTTTTAAATTCGATTCGTACTTTTTTCTACTTTCTAAATTCAATCAATGTAGAGTTGGCTGCAGTGCATGTAAACTACATGTACGTTCATTTAAAATGGAGACTATGAACACACATGTTTTATGCCACATGTGAATCCACAGAAGATTTACCGATAACTTAGTGTCCTACTTGATCAATATCTTCAAAGTCCTCAATATTCACACTGAACGCAGAGCCAACACTCAACAAATATTAACAAATCTTTCTCATATAGGTTAAATTAACAGTAATTCATTCGATAACCAGTAATTCATTCAATAACAAAATTACAAAGTCAGTGTAACTTAATTTGAACACAATGAAAATTGTCTATTTCACAAGTCAAATATAAGGCTGCCATCCTGGAAATATTCTAGCCAGATTTTTGAAGCTTCTGGCTTCTTGTATGAGATAATTTACTTGTCCAGATAGACTAAGTTGTGCTCCATCTTCAATTCCTTGCAGCTTCTGTCGTAACCGTAGCAACACTCGTTCAGCAACTTTATTTACATTCTCCTGAGTCTCATCTGAAAAAACATACATGTAAATAAGGGCATTATACATTGACCATTATATCAAAATAAATGTAATTGTTGGTATCTCCCACAAGACTGGAAAATATTTCGTATCTGAAATTACAGTTGGCATGTCGACAAAAGCTTGTAAGAAGGAGAATAATACCTGACTTCCAGTCAGACATTTATAAGGATTATTATAATATTCTTAAGAGTGACCACAGTCCACCTGATGGCCTTTATTCACTTAAATTCATGTGTAGTCTTTACTCAAGTTTGACCATATTAAGCAGTCAACAGTCACTACAAGTAAAACCTCTTTCATTGATATCACAATTAGTTTTTATCTGGAAATATTACTTCCATCTAAAAATGCAATTTTCCAAACTTGTAGATTTGTGATGATAATATAGATAATTAAGACTTGGATTAAATGCAAACAGGAGATTAAAATGAGACCATACAGTACAATTATAAACACTTCAGTAGCAGTTAAGTTCATCATCTACAAGGCTTTATTACGTACCACAGGCAAAAATTTACTGAAATATCTCTGACTGTTGGATGGCAAGAGGAGAAACAAATATATAGCTGGTGCAAACATGTCATGCAAACATGTCATTTATTAGTAAAATACTGAATTATTTATACAAGACAAAAAAAACAAAAAGAAAGGAAAAGAAACAAATCTCCCATAAAGAATTAAGAAAAACACAAAAATGGGATTATGCCCCTTATGACCTTGACACTACAGTTAAAGGCCAAGGTTCAAAATTTAGGGTGTGGACACTACATACATATACTTACTGTGTCTGGATGAACCAGATCCAGTTATATCTAAAATATCACCACTACTCTTGTCAGCCAAATCCACGGTATCTGTGCTATCATCTCGTCCGTGTCTCTGTTGAAGGGCGTAGGCCTTTGCTGGAGATATCGTCCAAACATGCAGGGGATCATAAAGTAGGACTTCGAGAATTGTTAACAAGGCCTCCTGGTTACTTCTCATTACTTCCATGGTTTTCTCACAACATCTGAAATTTATCAATGGAATTGATGATTTGTTTTGTTTGTTTGTTTTTATGTGACTTACAGTCACTGGGGTTTAACACAGTTTTTCAACAATTTTTCAGTTATATACAGCAACCGATTCACCTAACCATGCAGTTTTCCTGGATTGTATACTAACCGGTACAAAATTACCCTTCCACAAGTATCCAGCAATTTCTCCACATAAGGAGGAAAATCGACATTTTGTCAAATTTTCATAGAAGGGCATGACTTGCTGCGACCAGGATTTGAACCCAGATGGAATTAATGAACTCATATAAGATAATGCAGACAGTAAATCCTCAGCATTAAGTCTATCACTGAGACCAGACAAACAGACGTAATATAGAGGTGGTCTCATTATCCAGTTAAAATATAGGAGAAATCTTGAGAGCCAGTTTGAAAATAAGTGGTCTTCATGATGAGTTGATCGTAACATGAAAGTGTTAACTAAGTGAGGTTTTACTGTAATGACTTTTTAGCGAAGGGAGTGAAGCAGTAACACACTATCAATATAACAAACAACACCTAGACCATGTCTAATTAAATTTAGAAAAGTTTAATAACACTTCATTCTTAACACTGTTTCAACAGGCACCCACTCACTATTTAGGTAAGTACTCCAATTAGATGACGACATTCATCTTCGCATGAAGCTAACATAAATGTTAACATAATATTCTAATTGAATAGATGGCTTAGATGTTTGAAAAGAGTTTAATTTCTAAATGTTAAGATATGCCTCTTTTTCAGGATGATGTGCTTTGATTAAAGAACCAATTTTATTATGAACATGTATAACAAAAAAAGCAACATTTCTACATCAATAACACCAAAAGCAGAAAAGTTCTTTGGTACAATTCATCATGATTATGTTGCCAATTTTTGTTGCAAGTGACAAATTACTGTAGATATCATGTTTCTTATAAAACACTTAAACTTACCTTCTGAACACGCCCTCAACTCCTGATGCACCCATGGCATCCTCAATGTCTCTGGTGAGTCTGAAGGGCACAGTTTCTGGAGTAGGTAGAATCTTACCCTGCTCAAAAGCTATACCCAGATCAATATGCACGAGTTCAGCAGAGTTACAATCTATCAGTATGTTCTGTGGATGTCTGTCTCCTAGTCCAAGGATGTATCCAACTAAAACAAGAATAAATAAAAAATAACATGACTATATTGATCAGAAATGCAAATTTCTTTTCAAAACAAAAAGCGGCGCATCATTAAAATACCAGACAAAATTATGATACTTTATCAAGACTAAAATAACTTAAGTCATAATCAAAGAGAAAAGATAGGTTTAACAAATGTTCCTCACGCAGGAAAACCTGCCTAATAAGATGAAGTCAATATATCCTATATTTTCTGTGGAAACAAATAATGCTATACATCTATTAAATCAATTAATTATTAATTAATAAATCTAGTCCTACCAATGGAGTTTGTGGCAACACTTCGAGTATACGCTAGCCTTCTCTCAAACCATTCTGGCGGGGAAAAGAATTTTTCCAAGAAGAAATGTCTGAACACTGGTTGGAACTTGTCACAGATATCATGGAAAGTTTTATATTTCTGTTCTGTAGTTGTGGCTGCCTAAAATACAGATTAAACTCAAAACTAACGTAAACTTTCAGGAATCAGTTTGATGTTTATATTCAAGGTGTGTTCTGCATTCCTTCTCATAACAATCCTCCTATGTTCTTAGCTTGATACAATCCTCCTATGTTCTTAGCTTGATTCAAACACCCTGTATGACTCCACAACTCGTAACATCCAAATAGGGAATGGATGAACAAAAGGCTAACTTTTACGCGGCAAAAAAACAGGTAAATACAATTACAGTTGTAAATAGTGGAAAAAAGAAAATGAATCACCAAATGTGAATCAATTTTATAAGCTGTACAAAACTAAAGGCACGTAATACTGAAGGCATTTTTTGCATGATCAGATAGAAAACAAAATCCAATTGTAAATACGAGGGCTGATCCTGAAGTTTGTGGATACAGTTTTTTTTTTCATAAATACAATATCCAGTTAAGTAAAAACTTTGCATGACATTAGATCTATACCATGTTTTGTAATTCTTGCTTTTTTAGAAAATTGGACAAATTTAAATTCACTTTTCTAATAAATATATTTAGGTACATTATGATAGAACTGATTTTTGATAAAGTCAAACAATTTGTATTTGGTAGTAAGTAATCATAGTTTGAACGTCACCAAACAAAATGGTAAGAAAAACCACTGTAACATCACTCTGATCAAATGTATGTCATCTCTTTGAAAAGGACGCCATTTGCATTAATGGGTATAAATATACAACAATTTTACGGACTGCGCACCTTGACAATGACAATTAAAATCTCAAAGTTGGAAAAGAGAAAATACCAACAACAAAGCAAGTTTGTATACATTTAGGGGAAATAAAAAAAAATACAATGAATGAGAAATATTTTGAGTCACTTTGAACACGAGAATAAGTAAGGTAAATTTAAACTTGGATATAAAATCATAAAACAGTGATAAATATTTATATTGAATTTTGATAAAATATCTAGTTTATTAATGATATTATCGGCAGTGCCAAGGAACTTCGGATCACCCATCATGTAACCACTTTAAATTGAAGAGATTTCAGACAATTATTAAGAACTGGCAAAAACATACAACACACTTACAACTAATCTATTTCTGCATTCAAAAGATGGTAAATCTTTAGGTCTGTATTTGACGTGAGCTCCTTTACTTCCAATGAGATATTCACCAATAGGTATAGTACCCTCGCACCATTCCAATAATCCACTTCGTTGTGACAATGGTATGACCTTAAACATGATTGATCAATAAACTATTATTTATTTATTCCTGTTGGGTTTAAAGTTGCCACACAAAATAGCCAGGTTCATAGTGCATCTTTTCCAGGTTTTAACAGTGGAGGGAGACCTCAGGTGTACACTTGGGTAGTACAACTGACCTTCCATAAGCTAGCTCGACAGCTTCTATACTTGTGAACTTTTTCTGGTCCTAGATGGGATTCAAACTCAGTGGTGAAAGGCTAGTGATCATTAGTCAGAAACTTTACCACTCAACCAAATATTTGAAGTTAAATCATATTTCCAACATATGAAAATTAAGTTTAGAAATGAAACAAGAAATCTTTTTACCTATCTACCAATATCATTTTGGCCAAGTAACCCTAAAAATGGCCATTGTTTTCTAGCCTGTAACAAGTAATTTTGATTTTATTTGTATGATATTTTACCTTATATTTTCTTATTTGTAATTTTCTTTTCCTTGTTTCAGAATCTTTCTGTAGTAGATTGTTCACCATATCAAAAACTTGCTGCATGACAGCATCCTGACGTAAATCATCTTTACCCTGAAAATATGTTTTATCACTTGTGGATATAAGTGGCTAAAATTTAAAACATTTAAAACCAAATTTGGTAACTGGGTCTGATAGGGCCCTGGTGGGTTTTCCTGGTAGGGATTGGGTGGCTAATGGATGCAGGAAGCCCTGCAATTAATAGCATTATAGAATAAGACTTATTTATGGTTAGTTATTTAAGGTCAAGAACTGAACAACATCAGCCAAAAGCATTCAGTTATTAGTGTAATCGGTAAAAGGTATATTCAAGCATGCATCCTCATAAATAGAACATAAACAATTTACATCAATTTAAAATTCCAAACACTAACAAGACCAAACAACAGTATCAATTGTTCTATCTATGAAAACATTATGACTTTCTGCACTGAATGGGAGAAGCCTAATAGTTGACCCATTCCTAAAATGAATTATGCAAGATAATAATTATTAAGATAAAAAGACAGACGTATATTTACCTTGACAAGTTGTCTACTTTTTTTGCCATCAGATCCAACACAAGATATTATCTTAGGAAGGTTTATACCACCAGCCAGTTTGAATGTGGGGTCAAACTTCAATATGTAAGATATATCGGTGTAATCACAGCTAGGGCTGACCTGTAAATAATGTTTATGTTCATATTTCATTAGACAAAATAAGAAACTAATAGGTCCAAGAAATCATCAAATTTCAGAATATCATGCGGTTAATTTTATCTTTAAATGTAATTTGTGAATTGATAACAATATTGATATTCTATGTGTTGGTTAATGTGTTTATTATTGTTGAAGGTACAAAAATGTTTACTGAGGTTTATTGCCATTCATTAGTAATATGAAAGTACACCAAAATAGCTTTTCGTAAACTGTTTCATGCCTGAGAATATCATCATAAGTTTAAAGGGCTAACTACTTCCTATTCAAACATGTTGCGCAATCATAGTAAATATTTTTCATAATACTGTTTTCATAGTATTAATCTAATATATACATGTACATTAGTTTTCTATTTAACTGGTACACTTCAATTGCAGGAAGAAAAGCGATCATGCTAAAAAGAAATTAATCTGCTTATCTGGGTGAACAATTTGATCAAGAATGAAATTGTATCTCATGATGTCAAAAATGGTGAAAACAATGTAACATTTGGATGTATTAATACAAAAATCTCATTATTTCATGTAATTGTAGTCTTTTCAAACATCTATATCCTATTGTGAGGCAATATTGTAAAATAGTGAAGACCAATATGGTAGAATAAGACAAATATTGTACTGGACAATGTTACCTTTAAGTCTTCAGTTGGAACAGGAACATTCTTCAAATCTTTTACCTTTGTCAACCACAGCTGAGCAGGAAGCTGAATGGCTTCTACAAGATATATATCAACATCAATTAAACCAATAGAAGGAGCTCAAATGTATCTTGAACATATTTTACAGCAAGTCAAAAAAGTATTGCATTAAAACCACAAAACAGGTTTTCATCATTTTATTGAGCAGAAACCAATTTCCTACTTTTAGAGATAGTGGCCTTCACCTTGTACCATAAAATACAGTCCAAGTTAGGTCTCCATTACAAATTGCTATATACCAAGTCTGGCAGCAATATTTCTACCTAAACTGAAGTTATTGCATAGAAATCATTTGACCGAAACTGTTTGGCAACACTCCCAGCCCTCCTGATTGATAACATATCCCCAATCTTCCATCAGGCTTCTAAAAACTGCTGGAATACTGCCTGACATTTGGTCAGGCAAAGATAAAATTTCTGTCTGACCACACGAAAATTTGTCTGACTGAATATATTGAGTGATAAATGCTGTAAATCATGCCCGATTGCTGGACATCTGGTCCGGTACTCGCCAAAAAATTATTGGACCTCATAATTTGCCTGACATGTCCGATGGTCCGGCAACTTTCTGGAAGCCTTTTCTAAACAAGATTTTCAACTAGAACCTCATTTCAAAGCAAATTTTTAAGTGGTTCATCATGTATCCCATGACAAACAGTTGCTCTTACAGTTGACTAACCTTTGAAAGACCAAAACAAGCCCGTAGTGACAGTGTTTACTTTACTTGTTAACCATGAACCTATGAATCTTTTTGTTTTGCATTCACATTAAATAAACTAGTTTGAGAAACTCAACATACTTGTTTGAGTTTTGTATTCTTGTACGTTCCAGTTAGCCAGCTGTATATAAGCATCACATACTGTCTGCAGATCCTTCACAATCTTACCCACAGAAATATCATTCTTCAGCTTTTCTATCATATTCTTAGCAGCCAAGACACGACCCTAAGAACATTCAATACATTTATAAACACAAAGAAATAATTTTGGAACTAATCATTAATGCCTGTCTTCACATACTGTAATGTAATACAGTGCAACCTCTCCAGAGCAGCCCTCTCTTGAGCGACAACTTCCCTTCAACAACAGCATGCTTTTTCCCCACTGTACGATATAACTATTTATTTTACCTCTCTAGAGCAGCAACCTCTCAACAACGTCATAATTTTGCATCTCCCTTTGGAGAGGTTGCACTGTACATGCATAACAATTAACCCCAACTTAGTGACCACTCACAGGCAATGACCACTTTATTATAAAAATCACTTATTTCTGCAAACAGAACATCTAAATTTGATAATGAGACAACACTAATATAAAGACCATTCTTCTTTGGTTCCAAAGTCTTGTTGTAAGATTTTTCAATTGATTTTATTTGTATCTTATTGGAACATGCTGTTTATCAGTAGTAGAAGACAAATATGGTATAAAGTAAACCACTGTAACTGAAAATAAATTCTATCTAGTTAGAATACTTTGGACTTCCATAAAACAGTACCAAATCTGTCAAACAAAATGTCTCCTGTAACATTGAAAATACAAGGTTAAAAAAAGGAGAGCTTGATAGGTTAAGAAAACAATGCATCATAAATTGGAAGCATTTTTACCTCCTCAGCTGGAGAGTCAGATTGTGTCTTTGAGAGTTTTGTTCCCCGTTTACTAGACTTAGCTTGCTGTAGTAATTCTGTGTCCCTGTTGGCGTTCGCCAGAGCCAGTACACAGAACAAAGTATGGTGTGGATGAGACACAGCTGTATCAAAGATTAACTGAAAATAAGAAATGAATTATCTTACAGAAAAATACGTACAATCATAATTGATATGTTCACTGATGACTTTGGTCTAAATGACATTGACAAAATGATATCAAAAATTACATTATCCACATTGGAAGTGATCATATGTTTTTGCATGATGCAGCATAGAGATTCATTAACATTTTGTAGAATAAAACTGTAAGATAAGAGGATAAAGGAGGGTATATTAGTATAGATCAATTTGTTTGAATATTGCTAAGTGAATATTCCCCAATGATATTCTCATGAATAACAATGGTAAGTGAAATGAAATTCCTCAAATCTGGTGACATTTTTTTATATGTAGAAATTTGTTTGGTCTGATATATCTAAACTGTTACATTGAATTTATAATTGAAACTTTCACATTTACTTTATTAGTGTATGTAGAATTGAAAAATCAAAAGAAACAAAAATCTGAAATTTTGTCATTAAGACTGATTTAGTAATACATTAACCTTGTTTAGTGTGTCGAGAAATTCTTGCGGCATATCTTTATGAGGTTTAACATCCATCCTGGCAGCTAGTTGATACATCAATGGTAACCATTTGTATGTCTTGATTTCATTTACAGCAGTCTGTAATAACGATTGTAAATATTAACACTAGACAGACCTGTTCTAATCTGATCCAGAAATACAAACATTAAGGAGATATCACCAACAGATCAATATCAACTAACTGTACATATGATCATCATAAAAGATACTTTTTCCAGTACTAGTACTAAGAACAGTTTCATTTTTTCCTGAAACATACTGACACAATGTATTTGCTAATCTGTGTCTCACTGTAAAACAAAGACAATTGAAAAAAACTGACCAGAAAAATAGAATTCTTAATGAAAATTACTTCAGTAAACAGTTGTTTGATGCAATGATAAAACAAGTACAAATAAACACATTTTTTCACACGAATTACCTGCTTTTGCAAAATCAGACGATGCATACAATGTCTTGACAATAGTGTCCAACTGTCATAAAAAAGTTATTATTGGGTGAAGATAAGATTGGATCTGTTCAACTTAGACAGCAGACAAGGATAGTTTTGACCATTTTTTGATGAATCAGGGACCATAATTCTAGAGTACTAGGGGAGATTTCACTCAAACTTGGTCAAGATATGATGTCTATCCAATATTTTGATCAAGTTCTGTGAAAACTGATGGGAAATGTTGAACTTTGAGAGCAGACGATTAATGTGGACGCTTTCCACTACCCAAAGGAGTTCCCATCAAAATGGACCAATATAAAAAATAACACCCACCTTCATCATGTCATTGACATCTTCATTTGACACATTGTTGAACCAGAGTGATGTCAGCCGAAACACTCTCAAATTATGAGACTCTCCACTCCTCAAACATTTTATGTAATTTTCAACTGCTTTCAACAAGTAAATATTCCTGTCATCCTCCATACATTCAAGTTCATGTTTGTCAATGGCCGTCTGCTTCTCTAGTGTGCGAAGGTAACGACTGAAAATTGAATTAGACATTCATAACTTCTGCTTTTCAACAAGCATATATAAACATCAGAAATATGACTTTTTATAAGTATATAGATGACCTTTCTACAGAGGCATTTCCATTTAATCAATAAGAGTGAGCTAAAGACGGGTCATCACTTATATGATGACCTAAATTCAATATCAACTGGTAACTCAACATTGACTGTTTACGTATATGTAACATGACATATATCATGTACCATCTATTAAATACCAAGCAGTCTCCACTGGGGTTTATGTCACACTGACAGCCAGGGTTGTTTGGTCACTTTTCCAGGATACCCCTGGTGTACAGTTGAAACCATTTACAATGCAATAAATCATTGCTAAATTCTATTTCACTTTATGGACTTACTCAGGTGTGGTACCAGTCACTTCTCTCAGTTTCTCTGCTTCCAGTATAGCTTTGTTCATGAGAGACTGTTTTGCTTCAAAAGTACTTGAATTCATATAATTCACAATATTCTGGTACTGGGTATCAGCATAGCGACCAAGAGATAAATATGCATCCATGGACCTTGTCTGATCTTCTCCTAGATTCTCAAACATATTAATAGCCTGGAATCAAAAATAAGTGAACAAGATGCTGAAACAAATACACAAAGACCTGGTGGCAGTTTAATTATTCTCAACAAATGTGAATACACATACATAAGAGTTGAAACCAACTGAACAGGTCTGTAACTGATATATAATCAAATTCATTATTTAGAAAGATTGTATGCAATGTCTAGGGTCATACCACTGATGTCACCCAAGTATCAGGTTTCAGATATTTGATTTTATGGTACATCGTTATAAACAATATGCACTATAGTTTCAGCCACTCAACAGGATAGCACCAATGTACTGCCATAAACAAGAAGACAAAATGAAGATAAGTTAGTGTTCCGCCAATATTAAGAAACTAAGAAATTTCAGTAATCTAATTGGTTAAAAATACTGACAACACCATATTGCATCAACAAGTAAGATACTAGCTATTACCTTTTCCATGTAATTCTCCATGATGATATTAGGATTCTCTGATCTCGTCTCAGCCAACCAGTTACCATATATACTCAGTGTTTCAGGATAAAATCTGGCAGCAGCTTTATCTGTAGACCTCATCTTTAAAACATTAGAAACTTCAGCAATTAAGACAAAACTAGAACCATTCAATAATGAATATCATAAAGCATTTTTGATTGACAACTGAAAATTTACCGTAAAGTTCAGATATTAAGATTACCTCTGGGACCAAAGGAAAGGTTTAATGCTAACAAGGTCTGGCTGTCAATTTGAAATACTGAGCAAGAGGAAATACTGAACACCAGTCTGAAAATAAGCAGTTGTCATAGCGATGTAGTATTAAAGTAGATGAGGTTGCCAAGTGAACTTGTAGTTCATTTTCTCTTATTTTTCAGCCATGGAATGAGATAAATGAGTAATTATACACAGGTGTGTTATAGAAATATGATAACAAATTGTAATCATGTATTATGTGTAGCATTGGAGCCATAACTGTCTAAAAAGTACAATCAACCACATTCCATCACCCAATGTATTCAACCATTGCCTGAAGTAAGAATCAGATACATTGACTTAAGTTTGTAAACTTTACTGAACAGAAAGCTAATTAAAACATTATGTACTCAACTTACTTTCCTAACTTTCTCTAAGGTAGCTTTGAGCAGATGTTTGGCAGTTGTTTCCTCTTCACGAGCCCAGTACAGCTTGGCTTCCTCTATTTGTGTTGGTATACTCTGAGCTAAATCTGATACATCTAATGCTTTCAGTTGAGCTATAGCTCTCTCTGATGCCTAAAATCAAGAATCAAAATAGGTTGAGGAGGGGCGTGACTGGTCGCTGATCAGAGGGGAGGTAACTTCTTCTCAGAGCACAAAATATGACCAGAAAGTGTTCTAAAAAATAGAACAACTGGACTGATACAAGTAAGGGTAATTCTATTTCTGACCACTTTCATCAACATGCATTCAGGAACATTTAGGAGAACAGGTTTTACCCTGACAATTAGATATTTTATATCATTAACCTATTTTAGAGACTCTGAATTCCTTTTTGCATAATTAACCAGAGAAATGCTTCAATTACAGTTTCCAGTCTCTGTTCAATCATTATCATTTGTCTGAGTGTGGAATTTTTTTTTAAAAGCTCAATTTTCTAACATCAGTTAAAAAGACTTCCTTCAAATAAATCAGACATTGAGAACACAAATGGTTTCCATGCCAAATTGACACCGAGTACATACTTCATTCTTGCTTTGAACTCAAATACTAAATAATATTCTGGCAAAGTTACAACCCAAATCCATGTATCATCTATATGGATAAAAAGAATTCAAAGTGTTCATCTAAAATCAGACGACTGCTACCTGGTGTCTAGCAGCTTCCCTAGCAACCGTTGCTAACTGTTGTAGACTGTCAACATAAATATTGAACACTTCCTTTTGCTGTGATTCTTCCCATAGTAACTGAATGGCTGAACATTTCATGTGCAATATAGGAAGAGTAAAGTCTATATCACAGTCAGTGTCTACATTCATATTGAACACACTGAGATCTGTACACCCAGCTTCTCTGCAATAATAATCATGATACAGAAATAAATAAATCCAATTAAAATACATCTTACACCTATACATGATTTAGCATGTTTTTTTGAAGAGCTTAGCTGTAAAAAAGGTTCAAATATCAGTAATAAGTCAATTTTATGATGATACATTGTCTTCAATACAATTGCCATAGACATAAGTTTTATTTTAGGGTCTAAACCTGTAATGAAGCATATCAAAGAGTCTCACTGATTCAAAAGTTATTATAAAACATAAAATCAGTTGAAATGGTCAACAAATATTGTCTTAATCACAGCCTATATGAAGTGCAATCTATACAATAGGATTTAAATGAGTGTTTTTCAGATCAATTTAACACAAACTTTATGGAGTTATTCAACAAAAGGAATATTACCTATTATCTTAATGTCCATGAACACATATCAGTACGGCTGAGGGCCACCCCCAAAAATTGCTTGTTTGCCATTGCCAACCACTTTTTTGGACTAGGTTGTTAGATTGGTACATTACTTTTTATATCAGACATGTGTCAATCGACCATGAAAGTAGAGGAAATAATATAAAAAGGAAATTTTAAAAATAATATGCATTCAATTTGTAGTAAATCTTTTTTGGACTGGTGGTTTTTTGGTGCATTGGCAACAGCTAACAAATATTTCAATTTAGGCCTGATGTAGAAATATACAGCCTATATCATTATATAAAAAAACCTACTTTTTCAAGAACTGTGCCACACTGCTGGCTATATGAACACATTTCAACTCCGCTAACACTGCATACAATCTTCTAGCACTATCCAAACAACCATCCTTTAACTTGGAGATTGCACACAGCCTGACAGTGATTCATACAAGAAATATTGGACATATAAACATAAAATTAAAACATTAATAATATATTAATAATAATATAATAATCAGCAATACAGATTCTGAGTGGTGTAAGCAAAAATAACATACCAGGGATATAATTGATTCATTCACAATGCATTTTAGTCACTGCAATTAACACTCTTAAGTCAAAATGTATTTACAGTTTAAACAGACATACATAATAAGTCAGCTGAACTGAACTCAACTGAATAATATTAAAATAATGATAAAGCAGTGTCAGACAGTTATAAGACCAAAGAAAAATCAATTTAATTATTAATGCAATCAATAATACATTTTTACCTGGCAGAATCCAGTGCAGTAAATGCAAAAGTAAAATGGTCCTCTTTTACTGCCTTCATAGCTTTATATAAACTCTCATGAAATCTAGTACCAACCTCCAGTCTGTAAAATTAGTATGCAGTAATATAGAGCAAGCAGGACATCAAGTCTTTTATTTTGAAAGCAGAACAATTTAACAATAGTTAAAAGCAGAACAATTTAACAATAGTTAAAAGCAGAACAATTTAACAATAGTTAAAAGCAGAACAATTTAACAATAGTTGGAAGCAGAACAATTTAACAATAGTTAAAAGCAGAACAATTTAACAATAGTTAAAAGCAGAACAATTTAACAATAGTTAAAATCGGAACAATTTAGTACCTTTCAAGTGGACTTAAATACTCCTTTATAGATAGAATTTAACAGTTACAAACTGTCACAGACATTTTATGCATACGGGCATAACAAGGATATAACTGTAAACCTAAGAAAAAGTGGATAACATTGTCTTACTTGCTGGATGTATCTAAACTCCACTGTCCCATTTTCCAGGCGGCCTCAAATTGGAGCTCTCTAGTGTCTGAAGTTAGATTTGGTGTATCTTCCTCTCCCATCATGCCTTTCAAGTATGTGTTGAATACATGACTAGCACCAAAATTTTGCAATGCCTGAAAATATGACAGTTACTTTTAATTCCTTAGAATGGCAAATAAATACATAAGATATGTCAGCCATAACAGAAAACATAAACATTAATATATTTAGACAATACAAAAGATACTGTTATAACTTAATCAAAAACAACCGTGCAGAGGTCATCAGTAGACCAGAGTAAAAAAATCCCGTAAAAAATTCTTCAAATCCTTACATGCAGAAGTCCATACTGATTATCACATCCTGATTGGCTGACCTCAATGTCACATGACACTACAGCTTTATCCCACCGATTCTCTTGCTGGTAAGTACATATTCTGCAAAAGCCAAAGAAAGAGACAAACTCATTACATACAATGGAAAGATCAGCAAAACAGCTGGAGTTTCTTCAGTGCAACCAGATAATGCATGTTTCAATCTCATCAAGACGTCCAACAGTGACATTTTAACTCAAGAGAAATAACAATAAGTAGTATATAACATATAAAGGGTAAAACATTAGCAGAAGACAGTTCAAAAACAATACACAGACAACTGTACATATATTTCACACAGCACATTTGAAATTTCATAGAAATGTTTACCTACAACACATGGTATTTTTCCTAGTCATCATTATCACATACAGTGTATGAAATGAACGATATTCCAGGAGACATAATCATAGAAAAATAAATCAAGAATGTAAATATTGTTACGACTGAAACTGAATGAAAATGAAAAATTTCTTTAAAACCTTGATGAAGCATCAGCCTTTCTTCCAGCACCACAACCGTAAACCCCATCAGGGTCCCCAATCCAGCTGTACGCATCCAATAAGAGATCTTGTACAGATATACCAGACTGCAAATTAGTGGCCTCACTAAGGGTATCAATCCTGGTATCTTGACTCAGACTTTGAGAAAATCTTTGTGACTGACTGCTGCGTTGAGTAGAAGTCTTTTCTCTAAAGGACATTACCATTGTAATATTTTTATAACATTTACTCACAACTCCAAACAAAACAATGGTCTACTTATTGTAAACTGAAAACAATTCTTAACCTTTATAAAAAACATCAGATTATGCAGCAGTTTTCTCATTCAGTCTTCCATACTCGCCCATTTGCTTGAATAAAGTAAGTGTCATTTTAGAATCCATAAAATGAGAGCTCCATATTGTGGAAAACAGATGTTCATTCCTTAACAATAAAATCCTACCTTTGAACATCACACCATATTTCAGTATAAAGTAAAGCTGTAAAATGTGCAGAACAATACTTGGCTGCCATGGCAACTTGCAAGTAATCCACATCTAGCCAGAAATTGTTGTCCCAAGAGGTCATTTCCTGTCTTCTGCAAAACAGAATATAAACATCCCATATTAAGCAGGTCAAAAATGGAATCAATATTCTGTTACATAGCAACCAAACATACCAACAAAATACAATAAATGTATAACTTCAGTAAGTTTTAAATTTTCTTAAAGCAAGTTTTTAAAACTGCACTCAGTACTCAACATTAAAGTCATTATTAGGTTTAACTATTCATTGACAGTTGACTGGTACTGTGAGAAAAATCTATGACAAAATTGATGTCTTTGATTTTAAAAATAAAAATATGATGTAACAATAAATATCTCTCTGAATAGTGACTCACCCTGTCTTTGGTCTTTGTTGTTGTCTAAGATACTGTATAATGCTTAACATAGTGCGGACAGAATCCATATTCATACAAATGAACTGATCAGTGTCTGAAATTAATTATAAATACCATCATTTTAAGGCATACTTCAGTTTATTTTATCAACATTTTACTGTATTGTTAGTGATAAAATCTTGCTTCAATTTCTTGACACGAATATTCATATACCTACATATACTGTAACAAAAACTTGCATACTTAAAATTGATCAAATTTTTAGATAGAAAATTTAACCCTGATATACGAGGAGGTCTAGTAATCAAGTTGAATTATCTGAAAGCTGGTCTGAAAATAAGTGGCATGGCGGTCATAATATTAAGGAGGTCCCAATTTGAGGTTTTACAGTACAGCATTAATTACTATAGTTTTACCAGAGAGTATATTAGATGACTGGCATCTACTGACACGTCCTGCTGTAGACTGACTACAATGTGTTGAGAAAAAACTGACTACATGTCTTGAAATGACTTCTCTGTGGTCATCTGTGCCATTGACTAAAATATCATGTACAAGATATGGTAACACAAGCTCACAAAATTCCACCTGAAACAAAATAATAGGAATGTGAATTAAAATTTGTCACAGAACTTTGTAACAATATACATATTTTCTCCTGAAATAAGGCAGATTTCAACTCGTGGAATTTGCTTTTATACAAAATAGACAGGTCCCTCCATATGGCATCAAATAAAAAAGCATAAATGGAATTTAGAGTAATGTGAATTTGAACTTTTGAAATGAAGGCCAAGGTCAGAAATCTGGGGAAACCTTTGATCATTTATGTTGAAAAAGCCAGTAGATTACAAAACAACTGACAAACAGTGTGTTTCCTTGTGTAGAAGGCCAAAGAAAATACATGAGTGTAAATGTAAGAGACCACCAATACAGTCAAACTTGAGTAAACAGTCACTTCTCAATGCCACTAAATGAACAATGACTGCTCAGTAGATCACATTTACTGACTTCACAAACCAATCAACCCCAGAATAAAGGTCAAATATGTAAAAGGTCATACTTTTTCTCACCCTTCAGTAGCCTTTGTTCACAGTTTTAACTGTAATTGACAAATACTTAATAAATAAACAGCATGAATATATAAATATATAAATAAATGGTGGATTCCAAAATTGGGTAATCAATAAGTCCAGCTAAGTGAACATAACCGAATAAAACGCTAACCTTTATACAACAGACTGGTCCTAGAAGTTGTAATAATTCATCCCTGACTGATCCACTATTGATCAGACATGTCGTCAAAGAAACAACCCATTCATTATGACTAGACAGTTCAGGATTCCACAATGTTGTTTGATCTACAGAAGATACAAATGTGTCCCAGTTCACTTTTGGGATTGCGATCTGTGGAGCCTGTATCAGAAAATAAGAAATATAAAAACTACACCTACATACATTATGTACATCTCAATAACGTAAGAGAACTAAAACTGAGCATTTCATAAATGATACCATTTTTCTCCCATTGACCAAAACATGGGGTACTTAGGAAACAATCTTTTCTATTTCTTTTTCTAAACATACCTTTCATACTTAGGAAATATGATATTTGTCCCAAAATGTTTTCATACTCTGTATTTTTGCAGTTAGATACTTTAGGATCAGCACTAACATTATATTACCTTCTTTTTGCCAGCTCTGAAAGGGTGTAAGTAATGAAACAAGTATTCATTGTCACCAAGCTGAGACTTATATCCACTGGAGAATTCAATGCCTTTCTTAGATGCCAGTAGATTCTTCAATACTTGACTTGTACATTGTACCAACTCAATACTGAAAGAGTATCACACATAAGACCAGAAACAAATGCAAGTTTTGAGCATATGTTACATTTTTATCTCACTAATATCACACATTAATTCTTACATGGGTGAAAGTTGAAAATATTAAAAAACTCGTAAACATTAACTCAGTGCTACAAAAAACAGTTCAGTCTGGACATGCAAACAATGGAAATTCTAGCACGCTTATGTTGGAAAACTTTCACCCACGGTCTTACAACTATCCCTTAATAAGGATCTCACAAAGAACTGAAAAAAATCTGTATTTACAAGGCAAATAGTCATAGTTTTACCTTTTGTCTGTAAGGTATTTGTTCAACTGATGAAATATTCTACAGTATTTGTGTACATCTGGAATCTCCTGCAAAATATTAACAACCTTGTATTAATGTGACTGCATTTAATTCCAATTTTCAGCTTGGGGTAATAAAATCTGAATTCCACACATGCTACAATGATCTCTTATTCATGACTTAGAACTAATTTGTTGGTCTCAAATGTATTTTACCACATTGTAATCATCAAAATCAGAAATCTTAACAAAGAAAAATAAACAGGTAAGTCTTGATATGTTATCAACAGGCTTATGCTACGTGAGAAACAAACATAGAAAAAACAGAGTAAATGGTTGCAAATTAATTAAAGTCACCTGTTAACAACAGTCACTCTTTAAACACACACTGAAAAAAAAAAACAGGATTTCTCTCCCTCTTTGATGACCAAGATCAAAAGCCTGGTACACAAAATATATAATGAAGGTAGAAAATCAGGAGAAATTTACCTCAAAACATTGAAGAGCAATCTGCAGTCCAGTTTGTAGAGGTGGTGATGGGAGTGATATAGTCATTAAATTAACAGGTCCAATCATACCAAGACATTTACCAGCTGCATGCATAACACCATCACGACCACATTTACTCAACTGTATTAATTCACATACCAGCTTACTTAATGTTTCATCTGTGAAATCACAAAGCAAAGTCCATTACTTTAACTGAATTCAGCTACATAAACAAAATACAAAAATAACTTTATGGAGATTTATAAACACTTATTTTGATACAATTTCACAAAATGCTACATGATTCTGATTAAAATAATGGGCAAGATTTTTCATTTCTATATACATGTAATTATTACCAACACAAGACATATGTTTACATTTATTATATAAATATAGCAAGACTGGTAATTTGATTTTATCATTTTCAAATTAATACATAAATCATGAAACTAACTGCTATCAGATAATGCATGCATGGAAATAAACAATGAAATGAACTTATATGAATGAAACTAAGACAAGGTGAACGCACGATCTTGATTTCTAGTCTTACATATAATCATAACCATATGTTAGGCTAGGCGGTGCCTCAAAGCATAGAAAATCAGCATTAATTTTATTTAATTTAAAGTAAGTACCCTTCAAAAAATATAAAAATGGTTAACTATCTTTGTTGCAAATTGTAAATCTGATACTGATTGATTGTATATAAAATCTCTTTTATCATATTGATTTGGGGATCTTTTGTCTACTGAATAACTGAAATATATGCCATAAGCATGATTTTTAAGTTGAAATGAAAGAAGTGATGAAGAGGCACATTATAGAGTCATGATAACAGTTAAATTTATACAAACCTTTTGCTAAAGATAGAATTTGTTTCTGCTCTAGTTTCAGCTGTTCATACAGAAATTTAAGCCCTTCCATTCTCTGCTCTGGACTGATGATGTGATCTTTGCAGGAATCAAGAAAATGGTCTATCTCCTGAAAGTAAGTCACATTGTTAACCTCATACATAAAATCAGAAAAACATTATGTCCCTTTTACATATGTAATCCTTCTATATCCCAATAAAGTCAAACAAAAATAACCAAAATAAATCTGCTTTTAGTCATAACTAACTTTGTACATTGCAAATTTCATATGGTTTTATTACTGAATAGTACAATATTATACATAAAAACGACTCCAAGTCATAAATTCAACACTTCTCTTTTTAAAAACTTTGAAGTCCAAAAAGTGTAAATGCCAGTACACCATTACAGGAGCCATTATTTTGGTCCCGAAACAACAATACAAGGGTCCTGTTTAATGTACTTCAACAAACATTTATGGTTTACAGTTAGAAAAGACAACATATATCTGTTTCAAGTGTATTACACTGAAAGTCTAAATCTCCACACAATTCAAATGATAATAATATGGTTCTGAAGTTATACCTGTTTTAAAGTAAATGACTTTGTGGAATATTTAAGTCTTTGATGAATAACTCGGCATTCTTTGAACTCAGGTCTGTCAGGAAAATTATCCAGTGCTGCTATGGCAACCTGGAAGTCTCCAGCCTTCTCTAGAACTAAATACTTCAAAAGAGCCAAAGACTGGAATAATAAGATGATTGTCAACACGTAAGTTTCTATGGATACAACTGATTATATGCATGTATTCCTACGCATGAGACTAGATATAAAATCTGCAAAAATAAGGCAGAAATAATCAAACACTGTAAAATATTACCATAGTATATTTTTTTCAAATTTATTATTTTGGTATTTCATAAAAAATATTGATGAATGATAATTTTAAAACTTCATTTTTGCTAAAAACAGACACATTTTCGCATAAGGGTGCATGAAGACATTGTTCCAAAGCTTGTGCTAAATTTCTCAGTTAAACAGTAGCCAGGTATAATTATAATAAACATTATATACCAATATACCAACATCTCCCTGTACTTCTGTTACAGAAACAAGATTACTGGTAAGAAATGGTAGATATTTCATCAATTCCTGAAATAAAATAAAAAATACATCCAATTATTTTCTCCTACAACAACAGTAAACAGTGGTTTAAAACATGAAACCATAGTTACTTCTTATTCAAAGATAAGTAGCTTTGATTAATTATTTCAAATCTAAAAACATCAACCTAAATCAAAATACTGTATATCTCACTACAAAATCTCCTCCTAATGATTAATATTTTGTTAAAATACTGAACATAAAATAAATGCATCCAAATAAGTGACAACCAACATGAAAAGCCAAAGAAAGTTGTCAGACACCAGAACAAAAAATTGAGCAAAAGCTTCATTCTCCAAAATCAAGTTATTCAGCATATAAATCACAACTGATGATGAAGAGATGATATAATTGTATTAAAAAACTGAGTTAGTCTGCCTGCTTGGCTTAGGTAGCATCTAGTTTACAGACCTTGAGTTTATAAGTTTGAGCCCCTGGCATTGCAAATGCTCTATGGCAATTCAACCTTCACTGCTGATGTGATTTTGATGTGGAGAAGTTTACAGTTACTTGTGGAGAACAAGGTAAATATTGGTGCAGAATATGAGTAAACAGGTTAACTGCCTGCTATTAAAATGACTGAAAACCAGCATAAAACCAAACAAGATATTTTTTTTTACAAAAGTAATTAAAAAACGGAGTTCATACAAATAGAGACTATGAGGAAATCAAGGACAAACTAAATAAATGTATTATTAAAAGTACACTGTACACAAAAGCCAAACTTCTTCACTCTTTGTAGTGGCTTTCATTAAAATGTTTGACTGTATGGGTACATCATTACTACCTTAGAACATGTTTCCATGCCAACATGACAAACTTCTCTCAGAAGTTCAAGGGCTATACAAGCAATATTCCTCTGGTAATGTCCATCAGTGCTAGGTCTGTCTGTTTCATCACTTCTATTATATGTAAATAAAAAAAAATGTAATTAAGAGGTCAACCAAATCATAATTAGATATCATTATATAGAAATTAATGTTTTATAGTATTTTCTGCAGTCAAATATTCTTACATGTAAGAGATGGACTTCCAGAGTTTAAACTGATACTGGAAACATATCTTGCATCTAAGCATGTGAAAGAAGTTACATGCAGCGGTTGACAAAACAGTCTTGCATCAGAAAAACTTATCTTTTTCATATTTCCATTTTTTTCCCAACTCATGTACTTCAATTTTTTCAAGAAGGCAGTAAAGATAATTTGACATCAATTTCAGTTTAACCTGATATTGACAAAAAATTATTTATGCAAAGTTCAATTCTTCAATTACCCTATTATATTTTGATTTGAATAATAAAACATTGCAAAATAAGTTCTAAGTGTTAACTCACAAAGTGGTATCAGTCATATCTTTCACAATGTACACAAGTCTATGTATCACGTCCCTCAGAACAAAGGCCCAAGCATCACCTAATCTTGAGTGAAATTGCTTCAAAAGAAGTCTGGTAAAAAGTCTGTACATGAAGAGAATTCGTCTTTTTTCTGGTAATCTATGACAAGACCACATGCTTGTTGACAAATGCAGAAGAATCTTTTGAATGCTATCCTGAAATACAGACACAGATGTGACTGTACTAACACTTGAGAGGAGAAAAGTACATTACGCACTAAGAAAAAAGACAATTCTTCAGCAGATCTGATTGGATCTAAACATTTTGGTCTAAGATAAACTGAAAACAGGTATTTCTCCAATGGGACGGAAAGATTACACCCTTGTAAACAAAGGTTGCCATATTGTAGTGAAACAAGTCATTCTGGATATGACATGCAAACAGGAACTTACAAGTACGACAGAATTATTAACCATCCAGTCAACCCAACTAAGTGCGGTCAAATAGTATTTATACATTTTTTTAAAATCCTAAAATGGATATAGGGCTAAAGTAAAATAGTAAACCTCTACATTAAAGCAAGGGACCTCAAGCATATATTACATTGTTGTTAAATAAGACAATCAATTAATTTCAGTATCAGGTATTTCCATATAATTAAACAAATAAGCCTACTTTTAGAACAAATTTTAGCAGTAAATGTTGAAGAACAAACTGAAAGCGTAGATTTAGTGCCGGAATGAAATAATCTCAAACTTACTGTTGTTTTTGACAATATTTCAATTAGTGTTTTTCCACTTGCGGAGAAACTACTTGTAATATAATCCAAGGTCAATGTTATAATCTCAGAGCTATAGAATGGTAAGTTAGGCTCTGCATTGCAATTACTGTAATATAAATCACATATTTATTCTATTTGATGGCTAATCATTGAATATAACCATATACAAAAAACACAGTATTCAGACTACGTTTGGGACCAAAATAATTGGTTTTAATAATGAGAAAGTCTCACCATCAAAATACAATATAAGTGGATATATTGAAAACTAGTCCAAAAATAATTCATCTTTGTAATGAGCTGGTCTTAACATTGTGGTGATCACAACATGATTTTTTACTGTATGCATAATATGACATTTGAATACAGCAATTAATGACATTTCATAATTAGTATGATACAGCAATAATTCTACGCAATAAAACCATATTCTAAAATCATTCAGGGGAGTATGTAAATTACCTGTCCTATTTTATCTGACAAGCTCCAAAATAAAACTTAAAGTCTTTCAACACTCTTGGTTAAGTTAAGTTCCACAACATTTCAAATTAACATTTCGATGTTACAAGAAATGACACTGAACTTAGGGTGGGTATGTCTATATTCTGGTACTCTGCAACTTTTTACATATATATCAGTAATGATGAAGTAAAATAAAAAAAGCAGAACTTCCTAGAATGAGAATATTTCGATATTTAACAAAGTTTTGAAAGCAACTTCTAACCTGATCACACTGTCATCTGACTGTACATCATACAAACACATTAAAAGATTCGCAACAATCTCATCCAAACTGTTCACAATTTGTCGGTCTACAATCTGAAAGAAAGAAAACATTGACAAGATTGCATTAAAGCTGTAAAACTATTTTCATCTTCACTAATGAATTTATTACAGTGCTCCCTGTCCCAAAGAAGTGTTATTCTTCAGAGAATGTTGTTGTTCACAGGGAATTAATTCGTGAAAAGTGTTTTTATTATGTATATGTGTGCCCTTTACTGTCGTTTCTTGGAGGGAATAGGTCTTTGGAGGTGATGTTACAGGAGGGAGCACTGTACCAACAACTGACAAAAATTATACATTTCTCCAGAAAGATCTTGTGCCTGTTTCATAACACATATTAGCTAAGATGGCAGTCAAAGATGAAAATCTTGTTGTACTTAGTTTGTAAATAGAATGTTTTATCCTATTGATTCTTTTGAAGATCTTTTGTTAGCTGTTATGTCTGACATTTTTAAATTAAGTTTCATGAAAGGTGCGTCTGATATGTATATTTGGCAGTCAAAAGAGTATAACTATTTTATGAAATTGAACTAGGAGCGAAAAATAATTATTCAAAGGTCTCTCTTTTATGTACAGTCAAGACAGCTGAAGGTCCTCAAGAAATTTGGAGTTTTCAAAATAAAAATTGTATTGCCAGTCAGATCAATTCCTTTGTATCATTGCAGAAAATCAAGTGTTATGTACATCAACTTGTAGAAATATGACAAAAATACTCTGCAGCTTTTATGTGTCTCTTCAAATACTGCTAATTTGACATTCAATCTCTCCACATTACTTATTATTTTTTACTGGGGTTTAACTTCACAGCTAGGTTCATTTGGTGAGGGGTTTAACATCACAGCTAGGTTCATTTGGTGAGTTTCCAGCTTTAACAGTGGAGAAAGACCACAGGCTTATGTCTGAGCAGAACTGCTGACCTTCTGTAAACTAGCCAGACAGCTTCCTCACATGTGAAATTCAGTCCCCAGTCGGATTTGAATAAGAAGCATTGAAGGGCTAGTGATTACAAGTCAGAGACAGTAAACACTGACCACAGGGGGCCCAATTTTATCTATAAATTTAATTAAATTTAAGAATATGTCAGTTGGAAAAAAAACAATTTTATGTAGCATTTTTAGACAAAAGAATATTATTTCTCTTCTTAATATAAACAAGCATAGCATTATTGTCACAGGAAATAGATAATATCAGTACAATCAATATTTCAGCAGGCACACATACCTCTTCAGAGAGATCTTTACACAGAAGTTTGTAACAATTGTTTGCTTTGTTCACTTTCTTTTTCATTCCCGGATCTTCTCCACGTTTTTGACCAGCAGCAAATATGGGTAATATATATGTAACAGATTTGGGGATGCTATTTTTCAACAAGTCTTTTGTAGATATATCTAATTCAGTAGCAATTGTTTCAATACCTGGCAAATTCTGCTTTGCAACCAAGATTGGGATAATAACATCAGTATACTTCCTGTGAATAATTCATAAAATAACAGACTAGTTGGCTGTTTTCAGATTAAAACGATTTCCTGAAAACTTCAAATATGACAAATGACACACCATGGAACAACCATTGGACCAAACCCAGTCAAATATATCTTAAGAACTAGACTTTATATGTTTTTTAGCCTAGTGTTCAATTCATTTATTCAAATTCAACAAAAACAAAAACGAGTTCTTAAAAATACACAATGGTCTTTACAGTCAGGTGGTCACTATTCACAGGAGATCTTTACAGTCAGGTGATCACAATTCATAGTAGGTAGTGCAAGTTAAACTGCGCCTAGTATTCTGGACAAATTTGTACATTATGACATAAGAAAATATGTGTAACTAACTTATCATGTAAGTCATAAAACGTAGCCTGAAACTAGGAAAACTAAGTATTCATACTCACGTATAAAACTGGCTGATGTTAGTACAGCCTAATATTTTGATAGGAAAGTCAACAATATCAGATACAGCCAACCATTTATCTATCAAGTAGGGTAGGTGGCACTCAATGCACTTGATATTATCATCATATCCAAGATGGCAGGATACTTTGTTCAAAATCTGTTACAAAATTAGAAGAAATAAAGAAATGACAACAACTTTAAACACACCATTCAAAACGAAACAGAGAATTTACTGAGATAATTAGTTCAAAGTCTGTAAGATAATGTAAAGAAGTGCAAACAAGTAATCACATAGCAATGAAATACGATAGTAACTGAATTTATTTGAGTTCATACTTGACAAACAAAATGCTATTAAAGTTGGTAGAACTATATTTTGTCTAAAAAAACAAAAAACCAAAAAATTATTTTCAAAAAACCTTTGTAAGAATGGCACAATACAATCAATGCCTTAATTACAGCAAAAAGAAAAAAGAAAAAGGATTAATATCAAGGAATTTAGATGTTTAGACATATAAGTAACTTTTAGACACATTTGTAGTATACGAAATAAGGAATAAGTTCAGTTTTCGTGTCTGAATCTCATAAAATAGACTGTAATAATAAAGATAATATTATAACTCTTCAACCTTTAGAACACTCTCCACAGCAACATGTCTATCTTGTATGAACTTTATCAGAGCAAATACAGCGTCCTTTTCACACACTGGACTAGAACAGATAACAGTTCCAAGAGCCACTAACATGCTACAGTTCCGAGTCATCTTTTCATCTTCCATACGTTCAGCAGATAGTCGAACCTGAAAATCATGTTTCATAATGCATGACAGTCATATATATCACACAACTGTATGAAGATTGTTTTTTGTTTTTATGTGACATTTTCACTGGATTTAACTCTTTTTTTTCAACAATTCTTCAGTTATATACGACTGGTTCACCTAAACAGTTTTCTTGGACTGTATTCTAACCAGTACTAATTTCCCCTTCCACAAGGAGCCAGCAACATCTCCACATATGGAGGAAAATCCGCATTTTTCAAATTTTTGTAGAAGGGTATGACCTGTCACGACTGGATTTGAACCCTGATTGCCAGGTTACAAGTCCAGAGCACTAACCACTGGACCATGGCCGCAGAACTGCATGAAGATTATAATAACCAAATATATATCTTCATAGGTATAAGCAATATTTATAAGCTTACATCAACACATATGTTAGATTTTCAAATGAATAGAAATGAGCTGCCTAAAAGTTTGTTCACCATTAAATGTCACCACAACAAAATATCTAAGATAATATAATTAATAATTGTATGATTCTAATATGATTTTAAAGTAAAATTTCAATAATATTCAACATGGAAACTTTGAGTCCTATAAGCCCATTGATTAGCCATAGTTCTATTAAAATTACCGAACAGTACATCAAAAAAGATTAAACCTTTGTTACAACAGCTTAGAACATATACAGGGCTTAACAATTCAAATTAATAAAGAAGGTTTTGGATTAATCTTAAAGGCCTTAAATTAATCAGGAAGACATTGAATAACTAAAACAAGTGGATTTAACTGCAAAATGGGAATGGAAAGAAATAAAACAACATATCTGGATTACCTGAATATCTAAAGAATCTGATATTGTACTAACAAGTAATTCTAGATGGTTCTTTTGAGAGATACGACACACTGGGGGTTGTCCTTCGGCATTCATATTTAGAAACAGCCTGGAAAAGAACAGTGAGTTAGATGCATGGTCTAGGTCCAATTAAAAACATTAACAGCACCTATAATATAAGAATTTCATTCTTAAGTACAAGGCTATTAAACGGGAACATTTGTTGTCTCAAGTATGTAAAGTCAGTTGTTTTTATACTAGTCTGAATTGATTATAACTCTAACCAGTCATATATAGGCAAACAAATAAGATATTTCAGAGTCAGTCACACATATTAATATCACCAAAATAAAATCACAGAATTTTGTGTTTTGCCTTCACAGATGATAAAAAATGTTTCCTTCTGCAGATATTAACTAACATTTCCCATCACATAACTGGAAAGAATGATTTGCACAGCAGCAAGATGTTATGAATAATAATAGTAATAATAATAATAACAATAATAATAATAATAATATAATAATAATATGGACATACTTGTACAGAGATGAAGCCACCTGTATCCTCACAACATGACTGCTATCAGCGATACAATCAATAAATCTACTGACAGGTGATGGACCTTTCTCTTCCTGTGAGTTAGAACTATCACCATCTTGTACCTCAGGAAACTGTGACCAGGTGCAGTCAGGATCATACTGAAAATATACACAACGCAACACAAGAAATGGGAAAATGCCAACAATCCATGTTTTCAATAGTTTATTGAGTGGAAAATGTTTTCCTATTTTTCGTAACAGTGACCTTGATCTTGACCCCAGAACACCTAAATACAACGTCAAGCTGGTGCTCCATAACATCATGCTATGATTGGCAGCAAAAGATCTATTTGAATTAAAATTATAGAATGGAGATCAGCTGTTTCTTGTCAGACATCAGCCTGCCAACCAACAACATACCCCTTAATAATAATCTGAAGTTTCAACTTAAAAATATATATTTCTTAGCAAAAATTCAAATTGATGGAATAAATGCTGAAACCATGGAACTAACTTAACTACAGGCTTCCTAAAGTTCTGCACACATACAAACCATCATGAAAATTTACAAACTGCTGTTAACTCTTGATCATAGGTTATTATTTACCAAACACATTGGATCAAAGAAAAAATGGGAAACAATATTCAGTACAGAAACACACAAGAAGGCATACCTGGACTAGAGTTTCTATCACTGATGCAAGATTAGCTCTTACAGATGTAACATACACATCTTCTTGTAACTGCCTAAATAGATAGAAAGATATAACTGCCTAAAAGGATTAGTAACTCTTGATTCTATCAGCTTTTATTACAAATTTGTGAGAGCTATTAAAATCTCAACCATTCTTTCAAATTCTCAGTAAGTTTTGTTTAAAACATTTAAATCAATCTAAGGTATCTATGATAACTGTGTTCTACTGTTACACCAAACAGAAGAATCCAGGAATAACTTACCAAAATATATTGACTAGATGTAAAATTACATCACGGCACTCTTGCAAACCATTAGGTATCATGTTTGTGTTTGTAGTCAGGTGAGGAACAATCAGTGTTAGTAGTTCTAAACTGACTTCACACACTTCCTGATCACGTTTGTGACATTTCACACACTGTCTGCAAAGCGTTAAAATGTAGACACAAACTACATATTTTTAACAGTTGAACAACTACATGTATCTTTAAACAAGTCGAAAATAGGAAAAAATGCCAACAAAGAAAAGTTGAAACGTGGATTTTATGCACAGATGGCCTGTATTCAGTGGTATATGAGGTATGCAGAATCTATACATGTGAGTTAAATATTGACCTTTGTCGGCATGGCAGCCATTTTGAAATGGTGGTAATTGACTCAGAATATTGACTTTAATCATGAATTTAGATATTAAATGTACACAACAAAAAATAATCCAGTGATTAGACTAGTTAGATATTGCTATTAATATTAATACTAGGGCAGTTACTGAAGTTCAGCCTCCCAAATACTTTCATAATACTTGCATGGACCAAAATAATTTTAGTGAATGAAAAAACAACAACAGTTGGTACAAAATAAGAAGTTCATGCTGGGAATACGGAAGAAGCTTCATTGCAATTAAAAATTTCCATTATTATTAATGATAGATGAGTGTTTTATCAACTTGTAGACTTACTTTATTGAACCAATCATAGTTGTAAGATGTTTCTCAGATAATGATTCATGCTCCCCTGAAAATGCTTTAACAATAAGTACCATCTGAAAAATAAAATTATGACATAATTATAATAATGTTCTTTTACTAAAAGGCTTTTGTACGTTTCAAATAGGTTTCATGCATTTTATAAATGGTTAAAAAATCACATAGTTAAGACAGTATATTGAACCATTGCAGCTGGGTTACCTACCACTACTTATCTGTTCCCCACAGATCTAGCACCTGCCTTCTTTGTAGCATAATTTGATAATCAGGTGTAGGAGGCAAATGTCTTTGGGTGAAATATCTTCAGTAAAATTATCACTAAGACATATAAGCGTCACCAAGGTCTTAGATCAATAAAAAAGTACAATTCAACAGTCAGAGCTTAGTTGAGTCATGTGTTGAACCAAATTGACTGAATAGTTTCAAAAATAATATGTCTTCCCAACTTTCGAATAGTCATGATAAAGTAGATATTTTACCATTTGTATATCAATATATCTTCTAGGATCAAACAATTCATCATCCAGCAGTTTGATAATCTTTGACTTGATATATTTGGTGTCCACCTCGTTCTTGTCTCTCGAGTTACTTTCATGGCTACATAAGTGACACAATGTGTACAAGGCATCTAGTCTCAATGTCTGGTTTTCTGACAAACTGCTTCTGGACAATAGACTCTGACATACTGTATGAAAACATGAAATTTCTTGTCAACAATAAAACATGTACAGTAAAATCTAACTTAGTGACCACCTCAATATCATTACTCCCTTAATATACTGACCACTAATTTTTTGACTGGTTTTCAAATATTTCCTACATATTCCAACTAGACAACTTCTATATATTTACACCACTCTTGATACTATGGTACATCATGTCTCAAACAGCCAAAAATATAACATATCCTTAAAACCGTGAAAGCTAAAAATTTCAAAATTTGCAGGACCTAAACAACTACATTAAGTTACAAGGAATATCAATTTAAGTGACCAGAAGAATAACTGCTATAGTATCTACCACTGCCATGATTGTAGCATTGTGAGTGTGAGAGTAGAGTTTCACTAAAATTAAGATAGATTATCTACAATAATATAATAATAAACTTAAATGATAGAGGTTACACAGGTTTTTTAATGTACATAATGTTTTTAACTGTAGTCAGCCAGTGAGTTCATAAATCTTAAGTAATGTGTGTCTAAATAGCTGATGAACACAGACAAATAGATACATTATACGGAAGGTCAGTGTTTACAATAGACAGCAAGAGTCACAAACAAGTAAACATTTGAATGCAGAAATTATGTTGAAACTAATCAAACCTTCACTAGCAGAGTTGGCCTCATCAGATTCCTGACTATCTGTAGCATCTTCAAATCCCAAATCATCAACTTCCATAGCATTGTTATTATTGGTATTGTTATCAAACTCAAGGTCAAACTCATCATCAAACTCATCCATCAGTCTGCTACCACCTCTAGAGAACCTAGAGCTGTTTGTGTTTGTATCCACACTGGTATTACTTGTTTGTTTTACTGGATTATGCTATAACAAAGTAAAATGAAATTTTAAGAATTCGAAATCCATCCAAAATATTGCAAGAAAGGTAGCACTTTTTCAATTTGTTGAAGTACATGTATATTGTATGAATTACTTTTGAACACATTGGATATATTTTGAATGGGAAATTCAAGAATTCATAGCAAGCTATTAATTTTCATTTTTCTTTAAAATGGAGTGGATAATAATGGAACTGAGCATACATTGGACCAGGGCATGGAAAATTTTGAAATCTCAATCGGTCCAGGCCCGCGGACGCAAACTGCTTCCTATATGGTCACATTGGGTTTTGTCCAACAAGATACAATTTTGCAAAAAAGGATTAAATTTTTAAGGCATAGATCAATACGTCTGACAGAAAATAAACCAACACACCTTGGTCAGAATAAACAAACATGAACGCTATCAAAGTATCTGATAGCATTGATTTATTGTAGTGGTGAAATACATCAATGATAAAAGAAAGAGAGAATAAGTAGAATACAGTCATTTTAAGTACCTTGTCATTGGATATATCCAAAAGCAGATCAATTAGTCTGGAAGGAGTGGCCATTCTTTGTACTGAAGCCATTACATTAATTATCTCCTTATTTTTTTCATTTACAAACTTGCTCTCCTTATTGTTCAAATCAAATAACATTTTAAGCTCTGTTAGGACTGAACCAATGCTGGAGAATCCATCTTTTTTTACAAGATCTTGTAGGGAGGTTGAAACCTTCTTCAGCAAGGAGACTAGATAGGTATACCAATTAGACTGGATCACAGTCTGCTGAGTCAGGATGCTGTTTTCCAGTAATAATAACAGAATGTTGGAAACCAGTCTACTGAATTCAACAACTTCTTTAACGTCAGTCATCTGAAATGTTACACATGAACTTCAGCTTAATCAAAATTTATTCATATAAAAATTGAAGATGTAACATGCTAAGGTAATTAATACAATTGACAGTACTTAATAACCAGTCAACCACACCAGATAAACACAAAATCTGTACTTTCCCAATCTCAAAATAAAAAATAATATGGAACCAAAGATGGATGTTTTTAAACAAATACAATAAGTGAACTAGCGGTGCAACAATATACCGGTATACTGCGATACAGTGTCGGCTGATGCGTACTGCGGTAAGGAACCGCCGAATCGCGATAATTTCTTTAATATTTGATCGCGTATTTTAAGCACTGCCTTGTAAATGTGTACTGTATAAGTGAATATTCAAACACCTGTCACTTGTCATTTGATGTAGAACAAAGTTCTACAAATGATGCCAACCTGAATTTTTCCTTGGATCTTACCGACTCTGGTCTCAAATAATTTTCTCTGAAGTCACTGTGCCAATAGAATTGACACATTATGTTACTGTTTTGTCAAACCAATGCAGTTACAAATTTAGCGCTTTTAGTTGTGAAATCAGCTTCTTGTGCTACGCTGCATGTGATGTTAAAATAATTTTAAAAAAAAACTAAGTATGGGGTAAATTTTGAAAATGCAAAAAGTATAGTTTGGAAGATGGGTGTTATTAACAGTTTGTTGGGCATTTAACCTACTGAAATTCAAAATAAACATATGTTTTATAATGTTTTCATGACAATCACACAAAAAAAATACAAGTCACCCTCGACTGTTGTTCCTTTGACAGACATTATAGGCTAAATATGAGGTCATGTCCAATTCTGAATTATGTAAACAAAACAGAAAATATTGATTTCATTTATTTGAATACTTTTAAAAATAGCTTGTGACGTGATACCTGTTCAGTTGCTTTTCCACAATAATACTGAGATTCTGATTTGACGAGATTATCAACTTCTAGCAATAAAGTTGGTACATGAACAGCAACATCACTGGAATCTTTTCCTGACTGTGAGTGCAGTATCTCCTCTATTTGTAGAGACCTCTCTAAATCTAACTCCAGGTACTGAGACTCAAGTGTTGTAAGAACTTTTGGCACTTTTTGATTAAAAAAATTTGAAAACTTGATCACTGATGTATTTCTCAAGGTTAATGTCACAAGAGCAAGAGCTGTCCAATTGGGATCAAGTTTACAATGCTTACAAGGCATTTCACAATCGTCTTCATTGGATGGGATCAGCCAATGAATAAGCTGCTTTCTGAGGGGAAATTTAATGTCTGTCTGAGTGTTTGATACAGATATCACAAGATTTGGGACATAATTTTCTGGGAGGTCACAATTTGAAAGAAGATTATGCAAGAATGAAACAGACTCTGTCACTGGTTGGGTTAATGATGGTATGAATAATGACCAGATATCCTTCCTTGGTGAGGCCAGTTTTTGTCTTACCATTGCTGATAGTAGACTATACCCATCTGGTTCAGCATTGTGGAGACTAACAAATCTGCAAAAATATGTTAAAGTTATTACAATTGTCATCTATTCAGTGTTTGTCCAGCTTCTAATGACTTTCAAAATTACAATTCATTTCTATAAACCAAATTCCATACATCGCTACACTTAATTTACTAAATGGTAAATAATTAAAGTCAACTAAATCTACATTAGACGCTTAGCTTGAAAAATAAAAAAAATATATTAAGTTACTCCAACAGGAAAGTATATAGTTATACAGTTGTATATGAATTATCCTAAGAATTTATTACAGAATGATTTATTTATCTTGAAAGTTTATCTTTTCTTCATTAAAGAATACATGAATAAAACAAAGAATCAATATATCATGCTTAGGGAACAACAAAAGTGAATAATCTCTTTTTTCCTACTTTGTATGGTTTGAACACACGACCTTAAACTCAGCTTTTACTATGCTTCATGTTTTCTGACTCAAATACTCAAAATCTGATCAATATTACACTTATTCCAATAAATAAAACTAAATACCATAAATTACAATGATTTACCTTAAAGTCACCATCCATACTTGTGTCCAGATAGGCCTGGTTTGTTCCAGTAGACAATCTGATCCATTAGACAATACTTGGTCCCAGTTAGTGACAAAAGATTTAATACAACACATGATGTATTTCATCAAGTCAGCCCTAAAATCAATCCATACAATGTATTTGTCTGATTAATTTAAGACAAATGATATATCCCAATAGAGTTCAATACTGTGTCAGCCTCCGATGAGGAACATTAATTGGTGTTAATCAAAGAGTTCTGATCCACACTGTAGCTTTTGCTAGGTCTGGAATTCACTAAGAGGGTCAAAACCACATCAATCTTAGAACAGAAATAAGCTGAGGTTAAACGTCAGCTTTAACTTTTGACCCTCTCACATGAGTCCCCCATATTTATTCCTTAATCAAGACTAAAAACATGGCCATACTGATAAATAACAGAAATATCACAATTAACAAACAACTATCAGACAGCCACCTCTGCAAGGTATGTACACATGTCATCAGCTTAGATATTGCCTCCTCATTTCATTCTCCAGATGCAATAAACTAAACTATTCTTTACTTACCTTTTACAATCCACCAGTGTATGAGACAAACATGTTAAATATGGGAACACCTCATCTCTTGGTAAACTAGTAGGGTACTTTGACATCTGACCAGTAACCAGTTGTAACCTGTAAGTGATCAGACAAAGCAAAGCATTGAGCACACACTAAATGTAACATGCATTCAGTGTATGTGAAAGATGATGTACAATTACTGGACCAGAGGACAACTTTGAAACTTTGGCCTAGACAAAACATTACTGGATAACAATATGTATTGACTTAAATCTTCACTATAAATCAAAGAAATGTAACTGAACATGAGGGCCAATAATGCTATACATTTTTCCAGGCTTCAACAAAATTTTGCTGGATGACTGAGATCTGACAGTATTTTGCATTAATGGACATCGTATCAAGAATAATCAAAGATATGTTAAGAGTAGTGCTGAAAAATGCATACAACACTTCAACAAAATTAATGAAATCACAATTACTTTTTACTTATATAATTTTTCAGTCTATTCAGAAAGATTTTACTAATGTTTATGTTTGCTAGTATAAAAAGATTAACAAGTGTCAAAATCCCCAGACTAGCAATTATTAGCCTCTCACCACAATAAGTTTGAATACCACAAACTTCACATACACAGAAGTTGTCCAGCTAGCTCATATAAGGTCTGTGGTAATACCCAGGTGAATGCCTAGAGTCTTACTCCACTGATATATCTGGAAAAGTCACCAAAAAACCTGGGACTTGGTGCAATGTTAAACCCTATCAAAAAAATAGGAGAGCTTAGTGCTGCAAGACATAAATATAACAAGACATAAATATATCTGTCTTTTCCATTTTCATGAATATTAGTGAAGGGATTAAGAAACAGTGGATAACAATTATAATGTACCATGGCACCATTTTAACACTCTGACCAGCAGAGGAGATGAAATTTCGGATCTCTTCCCATCCAGATTCAAGTCTTCTCTTCTTGGCTCCCGGTCCAGAATGACTGGAGGTACCAGCCAATGTTGACTGAGTAACTTCAATACTGTGAGAACTCTCAGAAAATAGCTATAAGAGACATGAAAAGTGACAGATTACCTCAACAGGAACAACAAAAGTTGTTGAGCTGCTGAGATGTAAGAGATGATGAGGCATATTTTTTCTCTATCAAATGGTATAAATGTACGTCAGAAGGCAATATATATGACTTCACGACATGCTTAGAAGAATTCTATAGCCTCAATTCATAGGACAGGCAAACAGGTCACTTCTTGCGGTAACAGACAAGTCAAATGAACTAGAAGAAACACGATATAATTGTTACTCTATTCCTCATATCACACCAGCAGCATACCAATGCTTAGTTTTTATATTAAAGAAAGTTTACACTTATAATAATAAGACAACATACTTGCTGGCACACATCCACAGACAAATCAATGAATGACTGCTGAAGAAAGCAACCTCTGCCTCTGAAATGAAAGAAAAAGATGGATTTAATGCAGTTGAGTTGAGTACAGTCATATTATACTCCATAGAACCACCAAACAGTTAGCTGGACAGCTTCCTCACATGTGGAATTTGTAAGTGTGAGCTAGTGAGATCAGACAAATACATACAAATTATATAAGGATTTGACTAGTCACTGATCAGAGGGGAGGAAATTTTTTATCATGATGTGGAATGACATTTTTCAAACCCGGAATAAAACCAGAGTGTTCTAAAAATAGAACAATTGGACAGATATGCACAGGTAATTCTACCAGCAATCATGACTGATCAACATTTGTTCAACGATTTGAGGACAATTTATGAGGTGTATCCTCCCCCTTCATTTAAACTTTCTTTACTGATGTATAAGGCTCACAAAAAATGACCCAGTGATCATTAAATCTGCAGAAATCTGTGAAAAAAATCACACATCCTATGGCAATTAAAACAGAATTACAATTCACCCATTTTATTCACAAAACTAAGAAATGCTAAACATACACCGCTTACACTTGACAAACAAACACTGCTGAACGAACACAAACCTATTTTTTGTCGGTACATGTTGTACTTCAGAATACAATAACTCATACATTTTCCTTAAGTCACTCTGAAAATAAAAATAATATAATTAGCAATGAGCTATACATCACATTTGATAAGAATTAATCCTGCAAAAATGAATATACAGACTTCTAATAGACTTCTTTGCAGATACAAGACACTAAATACCTTAGAATAAAATGTCATCATTAAGGATAAATATCATTTAGGATGGACTTGATCTCTAGGAACATAATTAAAATAACATACACTGTAAACACCTACGTATAAGATGCATGCTTTTACGTCAAAATTCGGGAGCAAAAAACTGGGTGCATCTTATACACAGGTGTAGAACTCAATCCTATGTTTTCTACAACTCAAAATAAACAAAATCAGGTCTAATGGCATTTTTCAACTAAGGGAGATAAATATTTCATAATATTTGTAACATTAAATTTTTTTGCCCGGGATTTCATCTGATTTTTTACCTGCATCTTATATCAAAAAGCAACCTACACATATTTTTTTAGTGACAAAGAAATGCCAAAGTGGATAATACAAAGTGTTTGGTCATGTTCAATTTCCAGACTTTAAACATGACAAATAGACATCTTGAAACAATATTAAAGTACAAACCATCCATTTATCCCAATCCAAGGCAAAGGCCCCAGGACTGTCCCTCTTTACACCACCAGGATGATGACACCACATCTGTGTTTGTAAAAACTGCAACAGATGTTCCTGAAAAGAAAAATTACAACTGTTATAGCGAACAAAGACTTCATAATACACAAATTATGATGCGAGTTTACAAATGTTTCCTATGATTATAAAGATATGGCAGACCCACAGACTTCTGATTGGTTATCACTAGCTCTCACCACTGTCATTTTGAATACCATCAAGGACCGTCCAGCTAGCTTATGGAAGGTCAGTGGCACTACCCATGTACACACCTGAGGTCTCCCCCTACTGTTTAAGCTGGAAAGTAGGCAAATAACCCTGGCTGTTGGTGTGATGTTAAATCCGGGGGGAACAAAACCAAAGACAGGATTCAAAATCCTCTTATATTTCAACAACTTTTTAAGAGCATAAATCAGTCAAGTCAATACCCATATTCCTAAATAATTAAACAGAATCTTAATAACTAATTCATATCTGACATACAATTAAGAATGTTTATTATGGGGCTGGTATGGAATATGAATACCTCAAAACATATCACTCACCCAGTCAAGTTGTGATAGAAAACATTGACTATGCATGGGTCTGTTCCATAGACGACATATCTTAGATAACAGTTCTTAAACTTAAAAATCTTGCTATGGTATACATTTCAGATATACAGCAGACAATAGATCCCAAAAACAATCAATATTATAAAAGATTTTATATACAAACAATCAGTAGTAGATTTTCAATTTGCGAAGAAATATTAATGAAATGGGCCCCAGCCAATACATGATCTTTTAGACATTAGGTTATTAGTAAAGTACTCTTAAAATTATATTGTATGAGTATTACTGATACAACACTAATTCAAATAAACTAACATGCAACCCATTACATTTAACATTCGAATCTATTTGCCCAAAGTAAATTAAGCATACTTTTACCTTGAGTTCATCTGATGCTACATTACGCCACATGTAGAGTACAAAAGGAACAATGTCTTCACCAAGTTTACAAACTTGTACTCTAGACGACGGAGCCACAGATTTCACAAAATCATTTACTGCACAGAGCATATATTGAATCAATGATGGTGACTTGTGTTCCCTGACATTTCATAAAAAAAAAACTATACAGTTAAACCTTGTTTATCAAAACTCCCTCTATTTGAAATTGTGATACGACAGTGCTTCAATTTTTTTTTTGTTGGATTCAATTTTCATAGTTTTTACTAAAATGGCTATTTTGTGGAGACATAAATTCAAGGATTTTGATTTCCTGGAAAAAAATGCCATATTGTTTTTAGAACTGATGGATTTTCTGACATTTTCCAATGGTGCTGATACCTTCTGACATTTTTATTCTTGGGGTTCTGATTCCGTGGACAAGCCTCCATGAAATCCACAAAATTAAATCACCATCAAAAATCAATGTAACCACAATATTTGAAAAAGATATCTCCACACCTATTGTGGAAACTGCCGGCACTCCCCAAGTGTACCCATAATATGTCCCATCATGACAGGAATATAAATTGAAAGGCTCATAAATAATTCCCTTTATAGTTCCATGGAAAAGAAATCAATTGAAAGTAATGAATATTCATAGACTCAAACAATAAACAGAATGTCTTTGGTTTTATAATTTGGTTGTGAAGCCTTGTAGAAACATAAACTTTACGAAACACTGTAAACTATAAAACACAGCAAGCAGCTGTGATTTGATACTCAATTACAATGAATGTTGTATCAGAAATTCGAATTGCACATGGTAATAGCATGTGTTCAATGGATCAAACAAGAAATCAGCCACTGACTGAAGGAATATAATATGAACAAATGAATACATTAATAAGCCAAGACATATGCTTATGTTATGAAAATGAGACAAAAGCATACCAACCAAATTATTACCCAACTTTAGAAAGACAAAAGGTTTTTTATTATATGGCAAGGCAACAAGAAATGCAACATGACTTATCAGTACAAACAGACAATCATAGTAACTTACAGAAATAAAATAAAATGCTGACATGCTAAATCTTACGACAAATACATATATTCTCACTTAGCTCTTATGAAAAAGTCACTGAAGAAAGAAAATATCTTCTTGGGTCTAAAGTCACATTGTGTTTTCATACATCCAATCATCGCATGTATGATCCGTGCTAGTACAAGCTTGTCTATCTTCAAATCAGGATCATTGAAGAGATTGAAAAACAGAAACAGAAAATCTGAAATAAAGATTGAGAACTGAACAAGTCTGAGTATCAGAAATGAAAGCAAATGGGGGCTCTGTGGTCAAGATGTTATGGTCTCTGAATAGTAAACACTAGCCCCTCAACAATGTGAGTTCAAATCCAACCCAGGATAAATCTGACAGTAAATTATTAAGCAATATTTTCTGGTTTAAGAAATAAAATTTGGTTAGTTACCATGCCATTCTTTAGAAGTGAGTTCAACCACATATTTCTTCATTGAAATCACATTCTTCAGAAAAATACTACAATAATCTTGACCATAGGCAGTACATGTGTAAGAATCAAGAAGAACTTGACGTACATGCTCAAACAGTAACGTTCCTTTTAACTTTGGATATCCTGAAAACAACGACAACATCTGTAGCTTATTCATTCTAATAACAATTTATAACAATTACCACAAAATGAGACTGATTTTATAACCAAAAAAATATACAAACTCTTATTTGTGCTATAGACAAAGATGATAAATTGATTATACTGATCATTCATTAAAGTGTTAATTTCTTAACCATGAAAGTGCTGAAAAAAAAATGTTCATTAAAAACATATGTTTACATGATTTATTCAGGGATATAATTGGTTGCTGATCAGTGGAGGGAGGGATGGTTGACAATATTTGACTGGAAAGTGTTCTAGAAATTAATATATTGGACAGACACCAGTACTAGTAACTCTACCGGCAAGTGGGATGGAACAACAAGCATTAGAGCAGAATGAGCTTCTCCAGTATCCCCTCAGATATTCTCTACAGAAAAATCACACCACTGCTTATAAGTTAAGATCACCCAATAAAAATGCATAGAATACATAGAGGGGCATTCACAGATTACAGCTGTAGGTGTATCCAAAACTTGACTTATATAACATACCTTTATCTGCATGTCTTATCACATATTTTACAAGACTACTGACTTCCTGTTTTCTACTCTCTCTGTTATTCAATGTTGTACGAGAAACATCCTGGTTAGCTTTCTGTAAATCTTCTGTCTCCATGGAAACATATAAACATGCAGCCTGACAAACAGACAAAAAAAGACAAACTTTCAAAAATAATACTAAAAGAGTACTTAAAAATACAGAGTAAGGGCTTCAGCAAGAAATTCAAAACACAAAGAAACATTTTCACATTCATAAATTTTACAAAATGTATCATAATTTAAATGAATATGATAAATTTAATCTTTAATTTTTATCAGAAAAATAAATTTCATTTGATTGTATAAACTAACCCTGAAAACACTGTCCCAGGTGAAGACTCGACCAGCATTCTTGTTGGACAATTTATATTCAAAGTTTTTATCCAAAGCTTTCTTATATGAATTCTGAGACAAAAAATTCTTCAACTTGACTGCAGCATTCTACAAATCCAAGAATTATTCGAATATATATTAAAATACAGGCAAGATTAAATTTAGGTAGTTATCACAGTTTTTTCTCAGCATTTCGGGAACATGAACCGACCCCCAGAATTAGGAATTTTCATGACATTTTGGACAAAATTGGGAAACACATTGTGTAAAAGTAACTTAAAATAATGAAATAAAACTAAAAAATAACAATTATATGTTTATTTTTGTGTTTAGACATTGACAACTTTGTTATTTGTATGATTTAGAAATTCAATAAACATTCGCACTGCTGTCAATTAAATTTTTTTATTTTCGTTTTTTTACTCATTTGAATTGGGAATTTTTTCCTTACAATTAGGAAATAACATACTTTTTGCCATTGGGAACGTGATCGTTAGCAATTTTGGGAAAGGGCCTGTGTCCGATCTAATTGGGACTGTGTTATGACAAAATTAGGAATTTTAAGGTCAGGAATCTGGGAAAATTTGTCTGTCTTTCCAACTGGGAAGGATTCGGTAAACAGATCCAAATACTTGTGGAAGGATAAGTTAGCACTGGTTAGTATACAGTCCAGGAAAACTGGTTAGGTGAACCGGTCACTGTATATAACTGAAAAGTTGTTGAAAAACGGCATTAAACCAAGTGAAAAAATCTCCCTAGTTTTCCAGATTTCTGAAATGTCTCTCTTCATTTATAAATTTTCAACTTTTCCCACAAAAAAAAAAAACAAAAAAAGATAGCAAAATCAAAATCTCATTGGTGACTTCAGAAGTAAACGACTTAAGTGATTTTACCTTTCTTTCTCTCGTCTTTTCTGAGTTGAGATCTCTACAGACGTTAATAAGGTCTGAGATCTGATGACTGTCCATGGTAATTTTTTTTAACTCATGACTGGAAAAAATTAGATAATACTTAATCAACAACACCTATCACAAGTTTACATGTAAACCAGTAAAATTAACCTGGTACTGGGTTCCAAACTTCAAATTCCAGTCAAAGCAAATGATGGATAGAAAGGGGTATTTGGGAATGCTATAATCTACTATCTACCACAATTGGACAGGAATCAGCTTGGAATACCAGTATTGACTACCATCTTGTAAATTAGTGGTGTTTGTTAAAATTTAACCAAGATTGTCATTGTGTTATATTTTATATCTGTATGAAAAAAATGAAGTAAATTTGTCGATTTTTGGACATATTTAAACTGCGGGCCTAATTGTGGGCAATTAGGCCCGCAGAATAAACAACTATTCAATTTTAAGTAATGTAGGACCGAATGTCAATGTAATGATATCCAAAAATAGATTATTATAGTCAGGTATCATGTAACATAAAATAAATAATGTAAAATGAAAATTATAAAAATAAAACGTTACAAGATATAAGTCGATACCAGTATTCGAGTCGATTCCGGTCGGATTCCGGAAGAAAGTAGATTCTGGCAAAAAATACCGGACAAAACCGTCCACATGATTAAACAAGTTGCAATCTTTGCAACTTTTAGATAAAGTATTATAACTTTTCGACATACCTTACCGAATGCCTATTTTGGACAAACACAATTATGAAATAAAAATGTCAACATGTGTACATGAACATTCTTAAAACATAATTAAATATGCTCGTTATTGAAAAGGCCGAGTTATAACTTAGACGTGGGGCGAATGTGATAGCCATATAAAATGGATTCTTTCCAATAATTACAAGCTGACATTTCATGATGATACAAATTTGTTCAATATGACAACATTAAGTTAAGGATATTTCAAATGACAACAAACTGAAACGCTTCAATATCATGTAAACAAGTGTTTGTCTCACCGTGATTTGTACTTTCATTTCACCATGAAAATCGCGGATCTCGTTCGTTCTCGCGAAACGCGTGATTTACACGCCTGCGCATGCGTAGTGCATCTAGCAACTCAACAGGTGCGCTACAACCCTGTCCAAAACATTCCGTGCAAACACGAAGTTCAGACGATACGATCTGTTACTGTTCTGTCAATAAATACTTACAGAAGACACAATGACCGCTTATAAAGTAAGTCAATTTATCCAAACACAAAACGACAATTTTATTGTTTTGTTCTTAGTTCAACAGCCATGATTTAAATATTTTTGATAATAACAAGTGTTCGGATATACAGGTTTTCGGATAAAAATGGATGTGGTTTAGGAATAAGGTGAAATCTTGAATTTATATTGAGGGACATATTGCATTACCAAGACAAGAATAAATGTATAATATTACATTGTATTAATAAAAACAAAGATCAATGACCATTTATAAATGTATTTTAGATGTAACAGTGTTGTGTATATATGTGTTTATGGTAGTTAGTGTACCTGTCTGCCCGATTAGCTCAGTTGGTAGAGTAGCTGATTTGTAAGCAGGAGGTCACGGGTTCAACCCCCGCATCGGGAACTTTATTTTCTGCCTCCTATTACATTGATGCCGTGAGTGTATGGCTAGCCTTGCAATCCTAGATCTAGGATGAAGCAAAGGCTGGGTTAGCTTAATGAACCTATCGTTGTCGCTTAATAATTGATTAAAGGAAGGAGCAATATAACAGTGTTGTATATATAATATATGTGTTTATAGTAGTTTGTATGCTTGTCTGCCCGATTAGCTCAGTTGGTAGAGTTGCTGACTTGCAAGTAGAATGTCGCGGGTTCAAGCTTTATTTTCTGCCTCCTATTACATAGAGCTAGCAAACGTTTTTATTTGTGAATTCTGTTATAGCATTATCAGACAGAATTGGTTTCTTGGATTATGCTAGATTAATCAAATAAATGCACTAACCAAGTATTCCTGCACTGAAATGTACAAAGCAGACTTGATTTGTGTTCATTTTACAAAATTGATCCTTTCATTTATATCTGGTCTTTCAATTAATTTGAAATGTCACCATAATTTCTGACTGCCAGTATGGCTCAGATGATATGATTTTTCTGAATGCTAAGGAGCATGCCATGCATTTACATATAAGTTACCAACTGTCTTGAAAGATCATTTAAAAATGCAGACATTATACAACAAATGATAGTGAATATATCTACAAAACAAACTTTTACGTAAATATTTTAAATATTGTGTTATTACTATTATTATTATAATATTCTATGTTGATATTATATTCTGATTCATCAGATGAATGACTTACAGGCCCATTGGGCCAGGTGTTAAAAACTTGTTACAGTTACATTTATTATTATTATAGTACTGTTCATATACACAAGTCATTGAAATGACCATTTACTTAATTATAAATATCTTTTACCCTTAGATTTTAAACTTCAATATTTTTATCTCACATTTTCCTTAACAACAGATTACATTCATAAACTTTGATAATACTAGTATGTAGGAATTAAGTTGATTTGTAGAAGAGGAAATGGAAGTAGAAATCATTCTCTTCCATTGTAGCATTAACATTTTAATGCTAATAAAATATTAATGGTGAATTATACTCATAAAAACTACCTCAGAGAATAGTATTTACTTTGTATTTGATTTAGATGTGCCATTTTCAGATTAACAGAACTAAGAATCAGTTCTTATATATAATATGATCAGTTAAATATATTGTGTGGTTATGTTCTACTGGATATTTCGAGTTTATAAAGTATGATATATATTTCTTTATTTTCAAGGGTAACGATTCAAAAAGAGAAGAGTTCAGAAAATATTTAGAGAAGGCTGGTGTTCTTGATGCACTCACAAAGGGTAATTATAGCTTTACCTCTTTAATCATGATAAATGTATTTATTATAAGTACCATCATCTTTATATAAATATTCAATGACTTATTTATTTCAGTTCTTGTTGGTTTATATGAAGAACCAGAGAAGCCAAACAATGCCTTGGAGTATCCTTTATGCATGAGTTTATTTGTACACTATTTTCTTATCGTTATGTATGTTTGCCTGTAAAATAAGCATATATAAATATTTATAAAGAATATGATTTTGGCTTGGTTGATTTATTGTTACTGAATTCCTAATCAGCATTTTTAATGCTTTTCCAAGTTTTCATACTGTATGTTAATGTTGAAACTGAAAAAAAATGTAATATCATTTATATTTTGTCGTTATAAACAAATATAATGTATAGACATTGGTTTTGTCTGTTCAGTAGATACGGATATACATTGTGATGATTAAAATTTTCATCATCATCATATGTTGAAGTATTTAGCCATTTGCTACAGGTTTTGTGTTCTGATAATAATAATAATAATAATAAATACAGATTTCTTGACTAGAATTAACATAAATGTTTCCTTGACAACAATCAGCTTTTTGAAACAACATTTGGGAGCTTCCGGACCAGACACAGCTGATGTCGAAGCCCTTAAACTTGAAGTATCTGAACTCAGACAAAAATGTGAACAACTAACTGAGCAAAATAATGAACTCAAAGCAAAGGTAATGTATATGTCTGACACTAGATGGAAATTCATTTTTAAGCTTAATAAATATGTGTATCAAAGGTTTCAAGTGTGCATGGATTGGTGTATGTTGTTTATTGTTGCTTGCTTATGAAGGGGAGAAGGGAGCAGTGTGTTTCATTATTATAAGTCAATCAGAATCACTCTTCTATGGATCTTTATTTGTTGTATAAACAATGTTATATATTTTTTTTGTTTGAAATACAGTTGCTCTGTGCATGTTACCTATGATATCCATGGCAGTTATGTGTACTTACTTTTGTAATGTATTATTATTGCATGATGTAGTATAATAAGCTAGTTAAAATAATGTCTACCATTATATTATATTATTAAGTACGTATATTTTTATTTTGTATGCATGGTAAAAATTTTTCTGAAATTTTCTGGAACCTCTGTTTTTCCTACTGGTTTTTATTGTGTCAGCATTTCACTCGTGGGTATGCTAGTTTTTATAGCTATTAGTTTGAGTTCTGCTATAAATGCATAAAATATATAACAGTACAAACCTGATGTTTAATCTTATATGTTTATATTTAATGGTTAATCAATGCACTTACTATTAACAATATTATGTAGCATGTTTTATATTTTACATCATTGTGATATTTATTTCGATGAGTTTTCGTTCTTGTTGTAATTATTGTTCTACTTTAATATTATCATAGTTTATGTTAGCTTGAACATAATGCTAGATTTAGATCCTATGTAATGTATACAGTTACAGGCTCCACAAAAAGAATCAAAGAAAGTAAGCTAAAGTAGAGAAGTAAAGTCTTGCGTGTTCCTTCCTTATTCATTCTTTCATTCCAGATACCAGTTCATCCTTACTTTCTCTGATTTTATTTTTTACTACAAGGCATTCTAGTCATTATGTTGTTACATATACATATCATTAACAAAATTAACTGTGCACAATACTTTCTTAAGTAAACTTGTCTTAGAATATCATTAAAGAACCATTAAAACTGTTTGCCTATGTAATGTGTATGGTTTTCATATGGCCTTGAAATTATTTGACTGAATATTACTTGGCTAAAATGTTTTGAAATAATTAAGGTTTTGTCAGTATACTTAAACTTTCTATTATTATAAGTTTCCAAAGAACAGCAAAATATTTGGTCATAGTATTTTTCTTGAATTTTTTATTCCATAAATATGTGTATGCATGATTAGTCTAAGTAGAAATCAGCTTTTGCATTGAAAATTTTCATGCTGTGTATTTTCTTGATGATGCACATCTTTTCAAGCTTGTTTGCAGTTTCATATTTATTTACATCTTATTTTGCTTGCCTATTGTATTTTACTGCTATCTTATTTTATTATTTTTGCTTGTTTTCTATAAAATATTACATTATCATATTTTTCAATTTAATGGCGTAATTTTTTTAATAACAACATTCTTTTGCTTTATGGTATATGAATTATAACTTATACTGTCCTACTTACCATTGTCATTTGCTTTTATATTGGAAAATGGCTTCTTTTTTCATTATATCATGGTGATGGATAATTGTATATTTTCTTTTTAGTTGGTAAGTCCATCTCTTCTTTTTAAGAATAAAACCTGAAACACAATTGATACGCACAGCAAATGCTCTAAACTGCTACTGTTTAGGTTGAAAGAATGCCTTCAACATGTATTTGTATAAATCACAGACATCATACAAATATAGAATATGGTTCTAGTATCTAGACCAATAAGTCGAACATGGTATTTTTTCTGAATTTTGTAAAGCCTTATTTTAGGTTGATGACTGTACAATAACTTAACTTCAGTGTCACCTTGTGTCTTATTATTAAATTGTGTCTCTACCTTTCCAAGTGAAAGAATGTCATATTTTATGTTTGTACAAATTTCATGTTTCATATTTTATATTGCAATATGTACATCTCCTAATCTGTTGTCCATCAAAAAGTTTCAAAAACGAATAGTGTGCAATAATTTCCTGGGCAAGATAGGAGCTGATTGTATTTTATTCAATTAACAAATGTTACAGTTAAATTCCTTAAAATCCTAATGTTTGTTTATTGTTATCAACTTTATTTTAAATTAAGTATTTTGGAATCTATTTGGTTTATGTCTTTTTTCTTTCTTTTTGGGGATATGGTATACATTTCTCTTACTTTACTACACTGTCAGGTTTTGGTATTTATATAGACTAGTTTTGAGCCTTTTAATTCATGTAGACTGGTTCTCAGAATCACAAGACTGGTTAAGGATTACTAGTTTTAATAAAAGTGACCATATTATGGAGTCATTTTACATTTGTATCAGTATAAAAAGAATAAAAACCATGACTTTTGTTTCAACTTTTAATCTGTCTTATCTCTGCAACATGAAGTGTGTTTTTTTTTGAAGGTCAATGAAAATAGCTGTTTTGTAATACTATTATACAAAGTTGATGAAGTTTAAAGTATTTTTGTAGAACTACAATTCCTTATCCGCGTTTAGAATTCTTTCTGGCTTACCAAATCATCTGAATGGCTCTAATTGGTAACTTCTAACAAAATTGAAACAAAAACGCTGACGTTTTCATGTGATTTTTCTTTCATACATATTTAAGCTCAGAATAATCTGTTCACAGCAGCAATACTGTTTATTCTTTCGTTGACCAACACATTGTTTATATTGCAATGAATAAATCTTAAATGAACTCAATTCATTGTGAATGCAGGTAATAGTTTATATAGAATACTGGTAGAATTATTTTCAGGGATTTAATATCTTGCTTTCTGTTTGTTTTCAGTTGCAGCAATATGAACCATCTACAGAAGAACAAGCACCTGATTCATAAACTGACAAACTCAACATGAATGTGTGTCATCTCTGGGGATATTTTTCGTAACATTATGTTATCATTCCAAACTATCTCGTTGAAATGGGAAAATTAACCCATTGTTTTCTTATTTCCTATTTTGATTCTTGCGTTAAATTATTGTCATTTGCATTGGAAGGGAAATTGTTGCAGTCTTGACCAACTCACTTTGAAAACTTTTTTTTGAAAGCTATTTGTTCCTATAAAATTAATTCCTAAGTTCTTGAGTGGATGTGAAGAAATTTAATGTGGTTATGCTGCAGAAGAAATTGACCAGATGGACAAACTACTATAAATCTTCAGAGTAAATTGACCATATTGTGTTTTCTGGTATATTGAATCAAGTGTCTCAAATTGTAACCATGTTCACAATTTTAACAGCCTAAGGGTGTCTCAAATTGTTGCCATGGTTGGAATTTATTCCAGACATTTGATGTAATTTTGAAAGTTGACTGTGCATTTCCCACCTTTTATTTATTCATGTTAATAGTCTCATATACATGCCTAATGTTAGGGATGAATATTTATCATTGTTACGTGAACTATTATAAGTATTCAGGGGATACATTTTGTATGGTTGTTGTTCATTTATCTGGTTCTATCCTGTGGTGTCCAGAAATGTTCTTGATTGCAGGGTGGCCAATTGTTCTGATTAAATCCTAAGTTATTCTTGCTTAAATATTCAAGGACTTGTATTGAACTAAAATTATTAAGCTGGAGTCAATATTTTTTCTTATTTAATTATTAATTAAGTCCTGCATTTTTATTGATTTGATAGATGTTGGTAAAGTGTAAAGATTAGCACTGTTGTAAAATAAATGTATGTAAATTTTACTTAAAATTTAAGTGTTTTTACAAGAAATGTGAATAAAATTGATACTATAAAATGTTGCTGATATTTGTTTTATTATTCGTCATAGTGTGTTTACAATGGTGGACATAGATTGCATATGTCAGTTGAGTACATATGTATTTTCTGTAAATCAGTCCATTTTCACCTTTTAACTTAGATATGACTGAAAGGTTTCACTCCCTTCAACATTGACAAATGAGTAAACTTTGCAGAATAGATTGATAGAAATGTTTCCTTCAGTAAGGTAACTCTCGGTACACATTATGTATTATCTGCTGGTGAACATTTCTGACACCTTTACCTCATGTAGCACATGACTGAGTTGATTAAATTTGCAGAGATGTCCTAGTTTGCTTAAAGTTAAAGATAGGACTAACATCATCATATCAACAAATAGATAAGTAAGCAGTTCATTAATAATGACTCTTGCTGCTTTATTTGTTGTTTCTGTTTGTTTATTAGGTAAGTACATTGAGTATGGTACAAATCAATTCATACATAGTCTTTCATTGTCTACTTTTAATAATAAAAATTTAAAGAACAACTATCTTTTCTGTTTAAAATTAGTGGTTGTTATTTCAAAACTGTCATTGTATTCAGTGAAGATATCATTATGTTCATCAGATCATACAATGTTAACTGAAGGCAATCTGTTTGCTATAAATGAAAAACTGCAAAAAAGCAATTCAATCAAATGTCTTGTCACTTTGTCTCCATTCCAAAATGATGCTGATTTACCAGATCTTAGCAGCATTAATTAAATCAACCAATCAGTGTCGTAATGGAAACTTAAGGTTATTTGTTTTATTTCACAATTTTGGCTTTATGATTATTTCATACTTGTACCTCAACATCTTGTACATGTATTTGTTGATTTAGTAAGTAATTAAAATTTGGTTAATCTTAAATTTATTTAGCACTTTTATTTTCCCCATTTTATGTACATTGTATTTAAAATGGCGAGTGTCATCCTGACAGGCCAATTATTCTGACATTATTTAGAGCAACATTTTATCAGTAATTAGTCCACTGCTTCCAAGCAAACTATTATTGAACATATTACATAACAGTACAATGCATTTCAACAGCAATATTTACTATTCCACAACAATGGTGTCAGAAGTGGGGTTTGTATGAACTGCAAATAGTGTAGGCCTACAAAGTTGCTGGGGATAAACAGATAGACCTAATATTTGCGCATAAATGTGACATAACCCAGTTAAACCAATACCAAAGCAGTTGATTAAGAGATGGCGTTTATCCAGAACAGTGCAAGACACAGTCATGTCAACATCCTTTTATTTGTAGAAAATGTTAATTAACTTTGCATTCATGTACATTGTATAAGATTCCGCGAATTAGGTACTCGATTTCTTTGGAATTTGTAGTCAAGACACACTTACATAGGTCTTTTATAATTTTTGCATTCATGAATGGAAGATTGTTACATTCGTAACAAGTAGCTCAGTAAAAAACTGTAAATTTAAGTAAACATTAATTCACCTGTTCTATGCTTTCGTCGCAATATTTTAGTAGCATATAAAGAGTCCTTCCCATTCCTGTTTTATTTCATACAGTCGAGTTATGTGCTTGTTTGGCCTCTTATTACAAAAGGTATACAGAACATATACCACTTAAGCTCAACATTTCTGATATCAATCACAGGTTATTGGCATGAAGTAACCGCTAACTGCCACGGTGCTCACTGCATCCCAAGTCCAAATGAAGTTGACAATGCTATAGAACATGGTATTGACTCACATTTTTGGAATGACAATTTGTGCCTCGAAATCCTTTTGGTCAATTGTGACCAACACGTGACTAAAGGTGATGAAAAGATATGTGGTTCGAATGGGCATGAATACCCAGACCAGTAAGTGAAATAATTAGAACGAACATGGTCCTTCTCACAACCAAAGTAAAACAAAGTTATGTTTGTACAGATGTTTAATACTACATTTCAAAGCATTTGTGATCAGTCACATTGTTTTTAAATATCATGTAAGAGGAACAGGGAAAGCATAGTACCCAATCCGGGGCTCGAACCCGCAACTTGCTGCTTACAAGTCAGATGCTCTACCATCTGGTACTATCACAAGCAATTATTTATATAAGTACTGCTATGTTCCTCCTTCGTTTTTCAAACTAATTTATTGCCACAACCAGACTTTTTACATTAACCAGCCTTTGCTTTACCCTAGCGCTTGGATTCCAAGGCAAGCCTCACTCACACAGCACCAAACATAACAGACAGAGGAAAAGCAAAGTACCCAAAGTGGGACTCGAACCCGTGACCTCCTGCTTGCATGTCAGATGCTCTACCAAGTTACCAACTGAGCGAATCGTACTGGTACTATCAAAAAGAATTTACATAAATACTACATTGTATATACAATACTGCTACATCCCTCTTTATTTTTTTCGAAATGATTTATTGCAACAACCACATACTTTTTCGATTAACCCAGCCTTTGCTTTACCCTAGCTCTAAGATTCCAAGGCAAATCTCACTTTCACAGTGCTAAATGTAATAGGAAGAGGAAAAACAAAATACCTGACACACGCACAAACCTGCGACCTCCTGCTTGCAAGTCAGATGCTCTACCATCTGAGCTAATCGGGCTGATACTATTACAAACAATGTATATATTTACATAAGTACTATATACAGTACTGCTACAACAAACTAAGTACATATTTATAGTTTTTATTACTTAATCAAAGCAATGACAGGACTACTATTAACATGTTCTAAATAATCAACTTACACAAAATCCGGAACATTGAAGTAAAATTGTGATGTTTCCCTGTCTGCCATATAATATGCAAGTCATAAGTTCATAGAATCGGATCCTGGTGGAAACAAAGGAATCACTAATTGTATTGAAGCATCTAGGTCACGTGAACATCAAAAACAATGGTGAAATTCACAATCTTCTTTGCTATCGTTGTTATAATACAATAACTGAAGTTGTGTTTTAAATTTACGCGTGATAACTGCTGAAGTAACTTGCGTCTGCCTGGACTGTAATTTAGGGAATATACAATGTACATGTATATAAAAATATTGCAGCTGTCATTTTGCGCATGCGCGGTGCATGTTTCTTCATTTGCATGGGCATAAGTTAACAGTTGGTCATCATGGCGCATGCTCGTATTCTGGGACTGATCATTACCCGACTGCACCTATTTTTACCACGACCCCAGCCACAACACTTAGCGCTCCTTGGTCACCAACTTGGCCTCCAGTGAACACTAGTACAACAGAATCACCAAGACCGCCTTCAACTGCTTCCACTACAACACTTAGTGGCCCATGGTCACCTACTTGGACCACTCTAGTCAATAGTCAAGGTAAAATAGGTCATTTCTTAAACGTGAAGAGCAATATTTAATCTGTCTACATTCTTAAATGAAACTAAGGGATGCAAAAGATTCATTCAATTACCAGTTTAATCAATACAATGGGATCTAAGGGATATATCTCATTTTTAAGTGACACCATCACACGGTTTTATACCAAAAGCATTAGCCTAATTCGATTAATCAATGTTCGTATAGATTTGATAGAAACAACATCAGAAAAGTCATAATGTTAGTCCTTTGTATTTTTTTGCAAACATTTATTTACTTATGTCGAATTCGCTAGCTTATGTCGAATTCTCTGAAACGTTCGTACACTTCTTAGACCCTGGGCATATATCCTTACGCCAGAAAAAATAGTCATGTTTTTTGGTTTCTTGACCAAACAGAAGCGTAAATAGGTCGGAAAACATTTCTGTTTTTAAAACACTTTTTGTGAAAATATGAGCCATTGAGCTCGATTCATCCTAAAATATTTTTTATACTTTGGATTTGCTGATAGAAAAGTAAAGGTCAGCGTCCTAAATATAATGTCGCTATGGTAACCGTAAACACGACTATTTTTTTCTGGCATCATCACTCGTTGCGATTAGCTACAAATCAATACCGCTTTACATGACCTTTTTAGGACCCGCTACACAAGTATCCCTTTCAACAAGCACAGTGGATCCAATGCCTGACATAATTCAAAATGTATTTTGTTCGAATATTGGATACATAAATTGTGCAAACGAAGTCATAGACATTTTTTGTGGTTCCAACGGAAAGATTTATCCTAATATGTAAGCACAAATATTATACTTATCTAATATATCTCTATTTAATGTATATATTATACATCTTGTACATATTTTCTAACATCTCAACCATTGCCGACATTTAGATAGAATGACTCGTGTAACATATGTTTGCAAAAAAATGTCATTCTTTTTTCACTGGGGTTTTACGTCGCACTAACAGCCAGGGAGATTAAAATTTTGCTAGTTTTTCCAGCTTTATTAGTGGAGGAAAACCCCGCGCGTACGCATAGTTAGAACCACCGACCTTCTTTAAGCTAGCTGGACAACATCCTCACCATTAGAATTTGTCTAGTCCCAGATGGGATTTGAACTCCTAGTGGTGAGGGGCTAAAGATGACCACTCGACCGTGGAGGCCCCTTTTTGCTTTGCTATTAATAATTACTTAACAAGGAAATAACGGATGCAGCATGGAGTGTTGTTCGTCGGCCGTGTAATCTGGTATTCGTTCCATGGATGCTTATCAGAATGTCTGAGCACAGTAAGAATCATGCGAGGCCGGTTAACCAAGGACAATGTTATGAATTGTCATTTCAAGGCTTTACTATATACGTCTGCGTACCGCAATTTGACTTTTATAAATATGTAAAAACAGAAGGATACGTGGCATATATTGCGAATATGGGTATTGATATGTACATTAAATCATAAAACAAAATACAAGCACATTTTTTAATATATTCGGTGCATTATATCTTTACTACGTTTTATTTTTCTGTTGTATGATTCGACACTGTATTCATTACTATATACATGCATTTACTGATTCTTGCTATTTGAAAGATTTCAGCAATTTAATAACTGACGACATAACAAAACTGAGCATATATCTTGAAAGACTGGAAGATGTAAAACTAACTATTTGACTATCACTGCAAAATGCTTTTAAATCCACGTATAAATTGTCACATGTACGTATTACATGGATGGTAGAATATCACTTCGCGCCATATCAATATAAAGATAATATCATTAAAACGACCGTTAGTAGTTGTACCAGTTTCAATATTTTCTCTTTATTTCTACTTGATAACGAGACCACTTCAATATTAAGTCCAATTTATGGTTACAAAAATGGTCCTTATACCGAGGCTATACTTAAACACACGATTATATACTACAGGTGCGAAATTTCAAAAGACAAATGCTCACAGCCACAGCTAACTGCAGTGGACCTGTCTCACTGTATCCGAAGTTAATAGTTTGACAATTATATGTATCATTCATAATTCTGAAATGAATAAAACAATTTGTTGAAGCTGCAATAATGGTGTTATGTTGTATTTGAAGAAAAAAATATAAATGCCACAAGGGTGTGTGAGTTGATGAAAGAGCGAGCCAGCGAACGAGTGAGGGGGTTGAGTGGAGTTAGCACGTGTGGGGTAATGTTTGTCCAGCATCAGGCGTAATATTCCTCTCCTGCCTTAATAATTGACGCACATATGCTCTCCAAGGATGGAGATAGTTTTAAAGAAACATTTGCTTATTACTATCAATTGTAAAATTTATAATTTTCTGACTGAGGGGCCAAGTTGTACAACTCACCACATGGGTAATATTTTATCGTATAGTTCATTGATTACTGAAGTTCTTCCAAAAAACATAGACGTCCGTCAAAATGTATCAACCTGTTTATTTTCGTACTTTAACAACATTACATATGTAGAGTCAAGCTCTATTATAACTACAATCTGAGACCATTGAGTATAATCATCTCAGCTCCAACAAAGACCTATACGAAATATGTATAGAGTAAGTCTTTGTAACAACTGGTTTAAAGCATTTTTTCTAAATCGCCCATTGAGAAAAACTTACAAAAGGACACTGTTATTTACGACAACACATTTTTTCTAGCCGGTAAAGTAGACTTCATGGTTGCATAATTGTAACCGGAAAGCGACGGTCTGTAGCGGCAATTAGTATACTCCAAAATCCAAGCGTCTATGTAACTATGAAGACAAATTTATATTGCAAAATGATTTTATTATAGAGAACCTGGATGAGTAGTTGGTAAAAAATATATTGATTGCTTTGCAAATGATAGATTCAATTTACAATTGCGGACATATTTAATCAATTGCGTTTTTTATGTATGCAGTAATTGTGTAACCCCAGTTGTCACCTATTTCTGCGATGTAGAATGGCCAGTGAAGTAGTGAGTATTATGCTTTTACGCTGTTTTTTATGTATATGAGTGTTTTAACCATTGATTGTATATGTTTAGATATTTGTATGTATTAAAAGTTTCTAATCTTATGGAAATCTGAAATTGTCCAAAGGTTACACATTGCTAATTGTTTCTGTTGTATGTTTTACAGGGTTGCGGTCAATTCGTAACCAAACCAATTCGTCACCTGTTATTTTTGGTCGATTCGTAACCATTTTCTGGTCAATTCGTAACCCATTTAAAATCTTTGGTCAATTCGTAACCTTTTTCATTGGTCAATTCGTAACCTTCAACATATTGTTGATACTCAAATAATTGTATGTAGATGAGGCTGATAATTACGATATTGATTGAGAAAATGTCATCATTTGTGAAAATTCAAGGTTTTTTAATGGTCTTTGAAACTAAATTACCCGATACATGTATACGATCTACGCGATTTAACTAATATACTAATTTAAGTTATTTACAAAGATTTAATATTATACTTCATATTAATACTGTTAGATTTAGTAAACGAATATTTGTTACATGTGTGTGATTATCATTTGGATGTCTGCTTTATTCGTAAATGAATGGTATTTGGACTTAGGTACCTCATGAGATTGTTGTATGTTATGACCGTCTTTTTAGTTTATGACAGTTCAAATTTTTTTATTCGTATTGAAATGCATAACCTCATTGTTTTGTATTATTTTTCCATAGCTGATATGCATGAGTATCTCATGTATTGGACATTATCGTGTTGTCTGATATGACACGTGTTTCTTCTATTATAAACTTTAAATATCAAATTTTCAACTTGACACCTTATTCACTTAATTCGATTCTTTCGATCTTTTACATATACATTTTGTATACGTGCTTAGTGTATTGTCTCGTTCGTCTTTGTGATTGTACTTTTTCGTAAAGCATGACTTCATGTAATCATGAACTGTGTCCTGTAAAACAAGCTTGTAAACTTTATATACAAAGAAGCGCCAAAGATGTTACCGTGTATGTAAAATATCTTATTAATTTCAATTTAAGACAGTTTGAAAAGTTAATCCAATCATCATAATTAATGTGTACAGTCGTTTGCAAGTCTACAAGTGTTAATCCCATCCCCTCTAATTTTAGAGGTTTAAGTGTCAATCAAGGTGATAATGCAAAATACGAGTATAATTATATTCAGACAAATCAAATATCTTTATTACACTCAGGTCATGGTATTGACAACATGAGGCAAACAATTATTAACAAATTTTGAGGCTCAATAGAATGCATACAAAAAATCTATATTTAATCTGGGACCAATATATTGGTCCCAGATTTAATGCAGGTAATAGGAAAGTACCATAAGTACTTTCACATGGTTAACTGCATTTTTTTTTAGATATAAATGTAAAAAACATAAACTAGTTCATTATACAAATGTTTCAATAATTCCGTTTGTAAACAAACATATTTTGTTATATTCTGGAATGCTATGGTCATTTATGTTCTAAATCAAATCAACTGACTGGATGTTTGGTCTTGTGTAATATTTAGTTTTTGGATATTTTTTTCCTTTTCAAAATATTGACATTCTAGAAGATAGTGATATTCATCACCAGTTGAAGAATTACAGAGATACATTTTCTCATATTGAGTTCTACACCATGCCAAAATCCAGTTTCTACTGTTGCAAATGAATCGTTCCTGTTTTTCCCGGTTTTACATTATTTATTTTTATTATATTTGAATATGAAAATAAATAGGAGAACATTTTTCAGAGTTTATTAATCATTCCTATCTGTCTTATTTATATCTTGCAGATACCCCAAAACACACTATTATAATGTTCAGATTTATATTCTAAACCCACAGAAAGTGTCCAATTATACACTTCATACTTAATTTGACAAAATTCGGCGCTAAGTGCCTACGGTAATTATGCATGAATCTATAACTGCACGAATATGTCTACTAAATACAAGAACAGAAAATAAGAAAAACAATAAAAAACATTAACTGAGAATAATAGTAATGTTAACATTCATATTGAAAAAAATACAATAATCAGACACAGAAAATAATTGAACAAGCCATCAATGTAGCAAATATTACGTAATATTTCACTGATAAATATATCCTTAGCCAACTCTTTACATATCCACTTTAGCCAATTATCACCCAATTACGTTTGTTAAATATCAACAAACACTTATTTGATAATGTAATACAAGAAATACTTAGAAGGTTACGAATTGACCAATGACTTGAAAAGGTTACGAATTGACTCATAAAAATGGTTACGAATCGACCAAAAAAAACAGGTGACGAATTGGTTTGGTTACGAATTGACCTGTATCCTGTTGTACATACCAACTCAAAATAGAATTTGCATTTGTTTGCATTTAAACTTGTCAAAATGCAATTTTAGAAGCCTTACCCCAATTTTTAGATTTTATTCAATCTTTAAAATTGTAAAATGTGCACTAGATTTTCATATATGCTTTAAGAGTCTTTTTATTACATTGTGTAGTGTGATAAGTCTGTTAGACTACAAACAAAAATGTTATTGGTTACACTGGGATGCATTGATTTTTTTGCTGTGCAAATTGTATTAGAACTACAAAATTTTACCTTTTTTTTTCAGGCATATATCTATTTGTGATTAGATATTGTTCTGGCTGTCGTGATGTCTGCGAAATATTCCCGTTTATCAACTGAAGATCCAGAGCGTGGTTACCAAGTAGCTTTTGATTTTTCCTCTGCACATAACTTTGGACTTACCAGTTCTGCTTCTGGTCAGAAATACAAGTCTATCTTCTCGTATGGAGACCCAGACATGCGTTTGAAAGGTCATGATGTAAGCCTGACAGTTGGTGAGTGTGGGTCCCTTTTGTTTATTGCTCTACTAAATTATATTAATTGAGTTCTGTACATACATGGGTATAAGTCAACTCTGCTCATAAGTCAACATCTATATTTTGTAGTGAAAAAGCTGGTATTTCAGCTTGACCTGTCCATAAGTCGAGAACAAACCATTTACTCTGGTCTTGGTGTGTTAAAATTGAGAGTAAATTTTAAAACAATATTGCTACAGATTGCTGAATAGCATAAATCTCATACTGAATAATGCAATAAATGGGATTACTACTGAAGTGGACATTGGTGTTGCTTTTTACTTGATTTTCTCTACATGTCAAAACCCATTCAAACTTCTCAGCACTTTCTCAATGTTTTTGTAATTGTTGACATGTGCAGTAAACCTCAAAGTTGATGACTGGTCAGTTGCACTTGTTAATAGCTAAAATATGATGCTGATTAGAGTTTTTTTGTGTTATATTAATGGCACAGTAAAAATATACAATGTAAGAACTAATTTTATAGATTGACTAGTATGGCAGTTACCTACATGTATATAACTTTTGAAAATTTCAAAAGGCTAGTATTACCTATTCTTAAGATATTCATTATATCATGCTCCCAAAATGGCCATTTTTAGTGGTCTAGTTTAGTTTTTAGTTTTAGTGTTATGAACTGTTTCTTTTTTCTTTTTCAGTGAAGCAGTCTCTGTTAGGTAGAGTATGTGCACACATTATAACAGTACTGTGTTTTACACTGTGTATACTGACATTTCCCATCTCAGCATGGATTTGTATAAAGGTAATATTTATCTTTTAAAAAATTTCTATGAACTTCAGTTCTCTACAATGAAGTCTTGCTTTCCTTTCAGTATTAAGAAGAACATACTTATTTTTTGTAAGTTGGTTGATAACATGTGATTTGCATGATTTTGATTGGTTTTAAAATGAAAATATAGGCTAGTGTGCATGTATTTAATTTTACATATTGCTTTGAAAGTCAAAATTCTTTCAAGAACTTTTTTCCTCCAATAATCAGTATTTCTTTAAAAGTTGGTTGTGTATTGCTAGATAGATATTGATTATATTTGTTAAATGGCTTTGTTGTTGAATTACAGATAATAGATTTTTAAGGTGTATATGTTACCACAAAAAAGTAAGAAAAAGAAACTGTGTAAATAGTACCAGTACTTTTTTCAGTCCTGTAGATAGGATAGTGAATGTTATTTACATGTGTAAAGTATCAGACTGAGTAAAAACAAATTCTAACCTTCAGTTTCTCTTTTATTTAATCCTAGATTGTATCAGACTGTGATAGACTTGTTGTATTCCGACTTGGTAGATTACAAGGGATCAAAGGTCCAGGTATATACATTTTTTATCACTTTGTTAGGTGTTCATATTTTTGTAAATATTTTTATTTACATTTTATTTCGGTGGGACCATAGAGCGGAACTTTACTGTATATGTATTGCAGTATCGCACATCTCAATTTGTTTGTTAAAGATAAACAATTTTGGCTAATATCTGAAAGGTCATGATAATTGCTGCTTCTAGTTCATTCAGCTTCAAACAATTTCAGGTGTGACATTTGTAATCCCATGTATAGATAAGGTGACAAAAGTGGATGTCAGGATGAAGGCGTTTACTGTCCCTCCTCTTCAGGTACTTTTCCTTTTTATGTTGAATGATGTTAGTTATTTGTATCTGAGATTCATTTGTGAAAACATATTTGTGGATACTTAAGCATTTTATGTCATGGTACAAAAGCTGAGTTGATCGCTGTCTGTTAATATTAACATGAACACTAGTTCAACTTGTTACCTGCTGGTTTATAACTAAAATTTTGTTGAAAAGAAGTGTAATACCTGAAAGGATTATTATTGTTTACATTTCATATGGTGTCCTCAAAATATAATAGTACCAACTATTGACAGTCATTTGTGTTCTTATTTACCATCTTGGCCCGAGGTTATAAAATCTGAGATCCTGTCTTCATTTTCAAAACATTCAAACTTAGCATGTATCTTGTCATATGTAGGATGAATCATTTTCCTTCGTTGATTCACAGGTGCTCACATCAGATGCTGGCATTATTGAACTTGGTGCTGATGTGTATTACAACATAACAGATGCAGTGAAGTCTGTCACCGCAGTGCAGGATTTAAATACATCACTTAGAGGGCTTGTTAGAAATACATTTATGACCACCCTAACAAAACAAAATCTTCAGGACATTGACGATCAGAGAAATCAAAACATTGCAAAAATAATGGTCTGTTTACCTTTGATTGATAAAAATATTTGTTGAAAATTTCATGATTATCTTAATTTTTTGTTTTTGCTTAATTTAATGAACAATTGATGGAAAACTTAGTTAGGTATGTGGGCATGTTGTTTTGTATGGTTAGAAATTACTGAAAGCCCAGGGCTAGTAAATTTCTATTTGGGCTTGTGAACTTTTTCAAAATCATGTGCAATACTAATATAGAACAATGTTTGCATAACAATACCTAATGATATTTTACATCATTACAATAATTTTCTCAAATACATTGTTTTATTTATGTCATACTTTTGTAGCTTCCTTACAAACTTAAGAAATAATTATGTTGAGTTATTATTTTTGAGTGTACAATAAATCTAACATAGATGAAACATTGATTTTAGGATGAATGTAATGGAAATGCTAATGGTTGGGGTGTAAATATCAGCCGGATAGAAATGTGAGTTTATAGATTTTTTAGATTTATCAGGAAGTTATAGTATGATATACAAGTATTTAATATATATATATAAGTTCTTGTATTTTATTACTCTATACTTGATTTGGATTATTTGTGTTATTTCTTTCACTGATGTAGATATTGTTTCCATTTAGCATTTCTGTGTAACGAAATTCTATTAATGGACCTTAAAAGATGTGGTTTTAATTTATCCCAAAATTTAAACATCTGATATGTTAGTGTCCATATTTATTTGAGATTAAAATCCATTTTGGTACATCTTAACCATGCTGCATGAATTCTTGTTGGTAAGCCCTGTCTGAGGTGCTCGTTAAACTATATCACTGTTGTGTGTATTATAGATCTCCTATCAAGGTTTTACAAGCTGCTAAGACAGGAACAGGTTTACCTAACTTTGGTGGACAGGAAGGAATATCTCAAGTATTTCAGCAGTTGGCTGGATCATTCATGGCACAAGGTGTATATCACACGGTTATTGTGTGTGTGCTTCAGAAAGAAATGAAAAAAACAAACTTTAAAATTTTATGTAAATTCAACAATTGATTGTTAATTACTGGCTATCCATCATCTTTATCATCAATAGAAATAGAACAAACTGTATATCAGTATATCAGCATATGTATGACTACTTGTACTAAATCACTTGGCCTGAAAACTATTGCTCTCATTAGTGGACAAATGAATACAATATTAATATTTCCCTTGTTATCACAAGAGGTATTAGAGCCTTGTATTGGCCTTACTGATTTTACTTTTAAGGAGAGTTTCTAGTAAACATATGATTTGACCTGAAAGAAAAGTTGCATTTATGTTTACCCAACAAACCTATGGCACCAATCCTAAAGTTTCCTACTGCAGAATCCAATGTATGATGTTTTAGGATGAATCATACCTCAAAAATAAGAAATGTATGTTTAAAAATATAGAAAAGTTCTTCAACCTACTTTCCAACCCTAATTGTTTTGGTTATGTAACCTTATAAATTACTAGCCTTATCTGTGTATTATCATTTACATTTAAATGTGCTAAATGCAATAAGATTTAAATAACTTAATATAATAAATGGTGAATGGTAACTTTATGATTTAAGGTCAAGGTCAGATTCCAACGCCGATTCAAGTTCAAAATGAAGCAGTGGTAGCATCGGGTGCTGCGGTTAGTTCTGATGACATCAACTTAATACCACACGTGACTCCTGCATATCTGGTGGAGTTAGTGCGTGGAGTACTGAATGAATCTCTTGTGAGATCTATAGGTGCAGTTTATCAGTTTAACATGTCAGGAGAAAATGGTGGAATTTTTCATTTGGACTTAAAACATGGTAGGTGATCTATTTGAGGGGCTTCAGTGGTTGAGTAGTCATAGACTCTGCCTTGTAATCACTAGCTTTTACATTTGAGGAAGCTTTCCAGCTAGCTTATAGAAGGTCGGTGGTTCTACTCGGGCATAAGACTAGGGTGTTCCTCCACTGTTAAAGCTGGAAAACCACCACATGACCTTTGCTGTTGGTGCAAGGTTAAACTCCAATGATCTACTTGAAGTTTGCTTTTAGCTGACTAGGATTTTAACTGTGTTGTTGAAATTAGCGTTCATGTGAAAATCAACTGTTATGTGATTTTTTGTTTTAAATTTTCCTGAACACTTATTGAATACAAATACTTACTGTAATGTTTCAGTAATATTTATAATATATTAATCTATGATAGATTTTATAGATAGTATCTTTAAATGACTGAGTTTGGTTGATAGATTTTACCAATTGATTACTAAGATAAGAATTATGGCATTGTGTTTGTAATCATTTATTTCTGAATTTGTTCTTTTGAAGGTGTAAAAGATCTCAATGTTAACTCATTTTGTCACAGGGGTTTGATGCCATTTTTCAACAATTTTTCAGTTATATACGGTTACCAGTTTACCTAACCTACCCTTCCAAAAGGAGCCGGCAACTTCTCCACATGTGGAGGAAAATCGACAGTTTTGTCAAATTTTCATTGAAGGGTATGACCTGCCTCGACCAGAATTCGAACCTTGATCTCCGGGTTACAAGTCCAGCGCACTAACCACTTGACCACAGCCAGTCTGTCATACAGAGTATAATTTAAGACATACTTATGTTCTTTTTTACATACCTTTGCAATTTTTAGGCAGTGGTGTTGTTGGTGTGGGTCCAGTCAGTAGAGGGGAACCAGATGTGACATTTGACCTTTCTGTTAGAGACATGCAACTTATGTTCAGTGACAAACTTAAACCACTTCAGGCCTATATGAGTGGCAGACTGAAGATCTCAGGTAACCTATCACTAGCTATGCAGCTAGAAGAAGTCATGGATAAAGTGATCAGTTGTTCGACCAGTAGCTCTGTGGCTGGTCATACTATTGTAACTATATAACATGTGGAGCAAACTTTGACAGAAATGTCTTCTAATATGCATAGAGTTTGAAGGATAAATTTTTAATTATGTTCTAAATATTAAGATTTTTACGATTTTTATTATTGATATTACGAGGTATCTTTGTTTTGTGTTAATAATGTTTGCTAAAGGGTTAGGATAATGTTTTGGTCTTTACATCCTGTGCCATATCTTAGTTACAGTTCACATTATTTTCATACTAATCAAAACCTAAGAAGGAAACCATGATATGTGCAACTTACCTTATTTTGTCCTCCCAACCATGAACAATTTTTGTTTTATCAGAGATTAGAGATTGAATATAGGTCTTACCCTATGTGTGTAATATTTTTATACTATTTCTTATTAAAAAAATAGTCATCTAGGTACTATTACGTTGAGTATACTATCTATTCAAACTTATATGATTGTATATCCATGTGTACATGTAATTTTTTTCCCTTTGTGATGTAAACAGCAGGATTCATTTTCTTAATATTTCATATTATTTATTCAAAAAAAAATTGATTTTCACTAGTTCAACATATTTATCATTCAAGGAGAAAATATTTGCCTTTTTGCAAAAATAAAAACTATATGAAACCTGAGACATTTCTTCGGTGAATTCTAAGCTTTCTGTTGGTAAGCTGTTGGTAAAAATAGTCTGAAATATATAAATGATTTTTTTTGGAGAAATAAAATTGCACCATAATCAAACAAGCATTTGAATGAATTTTTCAGCATTGAAGAATCACATTATATATCATCAGCATTACATATTTTCATTTACGAGTTTTAGCTAAACATGTATTTGTGATTACTAAGCATAGTATCAAATTTACTTTCATTTCCATTTCTTAACACATGGTTCAGTGTTGTCAGAGATTTGTGTGGTAATATCTTATCAACATTATTTAGCACAGGGTAATTTGTGCTGTTCCATCTTTAGTGTCATTGTGTTTTATTTTGGAATCACAAATGACCTTGAGAACTTAATTTCTAATTATTGTATCAATAAGGTCTGTGACTGTTAAAGTTATTGGATTGTTGTTATTTCAGGTTCATAAATATTTATTTACTGGATTAATGTATCTCCCATCATGTTGCTATGGGAAATGACCCTGCTTTGTTTGTTTACAAACTGATCGTATTTATTAGTTTTAGTTATGTAGATTTAATGACATGAATTTGAATAAATATGATTAAAAGGTGCTGTTTTTGTTTGTTTAGATTCTGTGCAGAACCTGCTTATATATTTTCAAGCTCCTGTCTGTTGTCATCTTTCTCCTAACATGCACCAAATGTAGTCTTCAACCTATTGTTAGATGTATGAGAACTGTTTGTTTGTACAGGGTGCCTACTAAATGTCAAAAATTGAGGGTCAGAAGTGACCTTTGGCTGATAATAATTTGAAGAGTTGACAAAGTTTCCTACTAATGTTACAGTAAAGACACTTAGGTACTGATTCTCAAGAACCAGATGCTTTATTTTACCAACTCCAGGAGTCAAAATGTCATTCCAAGGGTCAAATGAGAGCCCTGCTTATAAGAAACATTATTAGACCCTCCATATTGTGCTGTTTTTCCCTTTCATCACATTTCAATTACACTCCTTGTTTTTTGTAGCATCACATTTAAATAAGATGCAATGAAGTTGTTTCCGAGAATCACATTTAAATAAGCATATCTCTATTGAGGTTTTTTTCTGATAGTATCACCGAAACACCATGGACAGCAAAAAAATCTTGAAATCCCTGAGTATACTTTCATTATTCTTGTATAAATTACACCGAGTCGAATTTCTAAACATCCACCATATGAAAGCCGATTTCTGGAAGAACTAAATTCTGAATTAATTCTGTCTTACTTTACAATCGATCTACACATAGAAATCGAGTATTCACATGTAGGATTGAACATACAGTAAAGCTTCGTTATAACGAGCATCGATAACTCAAGCTCCCGACTTATCCCGTCAATTTTGTGATTATTACTTGTGCATAATTTTCAACCAACAAATAAATACCTCGTTATTACGAGCACCACGTTTATCAGTCTGTTCCGATGACTCCTGGAGATAACGAGGTTGTACATTACATGTACTAAAAGTTCACCTGACAATCAACCGAGTGTGTACAATGATTCTCTTCCAGTGCTACAAAATACATGGTGTGCGTTTAAAAATTTGGGTCCGTGTAAGTTGTATCCCCGAGTCGTCTGGGGACTTGAATAATGAGGTGTGTTTCATGTTTCCTCTACAACAACAATGACTGTTATTGGTTCCCGAAATTTTCACTTTTTGATCATCCCACAAGTTCTAACTTATTGGAGGATCTAACGGAAGTATCTATCAGCTAACACGCCCCTTCTATTCTCCATCCACTCGAAAGGGTCATTCAAAAAGCTATAAAACTATGTACACATACTGTAAAGCAAACACAAGTTGAATCAAACACTGTATGTTTAGTGTAAAATAATTTATTTTCATACATTGTAAATATCTACCTGGCTACATGTTCGCACATACTTCAAAAGAAGACTATTTATATAAACCTATAAAATTATGATAATAAAACAACTTAATGTATACGGTATGTACTTTTGTACATATCAAACATACGTACCAAAAGATTGAAATACTTGTACGGCCAATAATTTGTTGAAAATCAGAAAATAACAAAAAGGGATTTTAGATTTCAACAATAGTCTTGTTTCTGGTAATCGTCACGTGACTTGTGCTGTTTCTGGTAATCGACTCGTGCCGTTGAAACTAAAATAGTTGATGTGGCATTGGATCAACCGTACATATACAAACTTTTCTTAATTTCGGATGAAATTGTTTTCGTGGCGAATCTTATCGTAGTCATATCAGTAGGTATGAAATACCGATTCTGGCTCATTTCACCATAACCATGGCTAAAATACGACCGAAAATTCCGAAAAAAAAAAACGGAAATCGGCCGCCGTTTTTAGACAAACCCTTTTTGGGCGCACGACGATACGCACACTGTGACGAAGATTATTTCACTGTAAAATGAGAAGAATGGTCATCATTCTTCAGTTCCGATAGGCGTTCCGATTCTGGCTCATTTAATCATATCAGTGGTTAGAATATTAATAAGTAATGTAAATTGACACGTCAGCTGGGTTTTTCTAGTCACACTGGCTTTTTTCACGTCAGCTGGTTTTTTCCAATTATAGCGTCTAAAGCCAATGGAAAATTGAGTTAATTTTAAAAAATCTGACAGTAAAGTTACGGGATATTCGTTGGGCCTTCCTCAATACGAAATTTCGGTGGGGAAAAACGGACGAAGATGAAAAGTTTTATCAAATGACTAATAAAATTAAAGATCGCGTATACGATTTAGCCAATGAAAACAATATTATTTTATACCTACTCATATCTTTACTATTATTTGTTTTAATTGTCTGAAAAGTCATTTCATTTGCATTTTGTTTGACTTCCAATGAAACACCGAATTCGTGAACTTGTCTGTACTTCCAGTTCGGTTTTCACAGCTGTTTCTGAAACAATTTATATACATCCAAAGGTAAGAAGTTTTTAACTTTAAGATATTGTCATCAATTAAGTAAAATGATTTTTTTTTATTTAAAACATTGTCAGAAGATTTCATAGAGCTGTTTTGTAAGTATTTATTGAATATTACGCAACATAAATTAACGGAAGATTTTATATTTTACTTCATAATATTACAGAAATGTTTATTCTAAATTTGCAGAACATTGACGTATCTTCTACAATATACAACACAATGTATTCATCTATTTCCGATTGCGAGTCCGTAAATCACTCACAAATGTGTTTTTCACACGATAATAACCGATTTTAAGCTCATTAAATTCGGTCTCGAGTGAGTCAGAACTACTTTTTATGCAAAATGTTAATTTTGTGTCGTCATTGAGATCCGTTAAAATTGCAATGACGGCACATCCGTTGATAATAGACATGTTGCAGTAAAAATATAATAATAAAACCCAGCTCTCATTCAACCTAAACATTGCTTAAAGTAAAAGCAATATTATAATCATAGAATACGACCTCATTCAAATGATATAAATACATAAGTATTTGAAAAAACAACAACTCACTCGGCCATTGATATTCATGTACAAATCTAACGTTTATCATTATTTTTTGTAAAAAATTGAGTCAACTGAAATCGATTGATGGTATAATTTGTGTATAGATTGGTTGTTGCACGGATTATTTATGAGAGTAATTGCAATAATGAAAACACTTTTGCTACTAGGAAACAACAGCTAGTTGCAAACAAAATTTATATTAAAAAGTTCCATTTGTATGGCTGATTTTTATATACAATTTGTTTTCAACTGATAATTATTTAATAATCATAAGTATACGTATTACTTCATTGAACAGAATCAAATAATTCAGTATTTTTGTTCTAGAAGCCTTCCCGGAAACAGATAATTTGTAGCGACATTTCACAACCGACGCCGTTTTGATTAAAAACAGGATCATCATATTTACCAGCGGCAATGGTAATAATAATATAATATCATAATGACTCGTTTTAGCACACATATAATCCAATTGAGACATCTTTTAGTGAATAGAACGTATTATGTACCTAGAGGGCAAAGACTGTCTGTTTGTAACCGAACTACTTCCATGGCAGGTGATATGTTGTGACGTCACAATAGCAGTGGTCATTTTTAGGAGTGATTAAAAACTAATATCAGGACGGCCTAAACCATCCACCTGACCGTTACATTACAGCGCTACCATTCTGTCATTCCTCAAACTATTATGTTCGATGTTGTAGATAAGTTCTGATTTTAATTAAACTCTACCAGTTTTATACTGATGAGATCAGCTTTGATTGGTGATAAAAATCAGTTTACCTTTGCTTGACTTTTACAATTAACTGGACATGATATATAAATACTCCACCTGTCTTTTTTGTACACAGAAATATTCTCCCACACGGAAGCAAGGTAGGACATATCAAGTTTTATATGCGTAAACAAAGTTTGCTATCAATTAAAATTTTGAAATGCAAAATTAATATTCGAGGTGAGACGTATTTTAACATCGTTATGAATAACCTAAATCGCTTAAACTGTTAAAACTTCCCCATTATCGATCAATGGTGTGCGAATATCGCTGAATTAACCAGAAACTCTTTATTATCTTCTTCGGAAATATCATTATATGTGTTTTGTTTCTTTTCAAATAATCTCCAAAAATCTTCAGGTCGTTTTGATTTCATATTCTCAACTTCCTGGACTGTTTGATAAAAAACACTCTTTCCCTTATACGTTTTTCTTTTGTATTCACACAATTCAATTCCAGCTTCGTATGTTTTTATTCTGTTAAGGACTGCTCATACAAATTCTTAGCTTCTGTACGCTCGTCACCAAACCAGTCTTTGTTACAATCGTTAAGCAGCCTAAAAATGCGCTTAATATAATGTTAGAAAAATGAAATTTGAAAAACTATTCACCAAAGTATCTAGTGAGTTGTAATCACTAATAGTGGAAGTATCTAAATCCAGTTCATTTTTTTAAATGCGGCAAGAATCGGTCTTATCAAATACTTGTAGATAGTTTTATCATAGCTCATTTTTCGACTTACTTTTTATAAGAATTTATTTGTATTCATAACTTAGCTTTTAATTTTCATAAATTAGCTTTTTTATAAATTAGACATTTTTTCGGGTAAACATGGTAAAAATGCGCTCAACAGAAATTACAAATGTACAAGTCGAATATGATCACTTGTCTGTCAGTATGAATGTACGCATAACTTGATTAACTCTTCAGATGAAGCTTTTAATAGCTTAAATCGTATATGGCCATTTTTTTTCTGTCGGTTTGAATACATATAACTTGATTGAAACTTCAGATGAAGTCGTTCATAGCTTTGTCGCTATTATTAGTGGCAAACATTCTTGCTAATCCGATAGATCCAGAACCAACAGAACCTCCAACGCCAGCACCACCAACCGGAAGACGTCCACCAGTTATACCAACACTTGAAGACCTCATGGTAAATAACAATAACTTAAATAAAAACAATACAAAAAGAACAACAGAAAATTTCTACCGACTTTTTCCCATAATTCTGACACAAAAATGATGGAAATGTAACAATTCACAAAAACTTTTGAAATGCGACTTACATTTACAAATCTTGCACAGGAGAGCAAAACGTTGCGATGGTCTTTTAACATAAATGATCTCTAAGAACACCCTATTTGTGTATAAACTCTATTAAAATCAAGCTGAAAAAGCATTCTCTTAATTGGCGTTTTTTGTTAGGGCTCAATCACACTCGGTCGGTTAAAAAGTAACAATTCGAGAAACTTGGTACACTTGCTCGTGGAAGTAAGATTCACAACATGAACGAGACCAACATTTTGGTTTTAATGCATTGATGACATTTCTCTATCAGACCAAAGTAAAACCAAATCAAACAAAAACAATACAAACAAATAAAAGTGTATGTGCGAAGGGAATCATTGAATAAGAGCATGATTTTCTATTTTTCAGCGAGGTGTCGCGGCCGGTGATCCCAGTGATAGATATGAAGGAATCATTGAGATGGTAAATGGAAAAGTGTCCGAGAAATCAAAAGAACTGTGGGAGCAGTATATGGTAAGACAAGTTTATATGGTTCTAGCATAGTTTCAATGAATACATTAACCCCTGTATGTTTGTCAAAACGTAATGGAACTTGTATGTCTCGACTAAATTTACAAAACGTGCAATCAGCCGTTACTTAAACCCTTCTTTTATCCATGAGCATTCGAGAAATCGAACAATGTTATGGAAATAATGGACAGGCACGAAATATCGCAACAGTTGTATCCTCATCTGAACATGTCCTGTTTATACTGCTTGAAAAAAAAAACATAGCACTTCAGACATCACTTTACTTTATTTACTATAACTGTATTGGATTGTAAAACATCCATTGGTTTGATTGGCCGAATCCTTCAATGAAGGCTGCCTTGATTTCGTTATAGATGGCACACTCTACAGAACACGATGGCTATAATGAAGGCCATGAAAATGAAATCTACAGAGGACAAATAGCATATAATCGTTTGATTGAAGCTGTCGCTAACGGCGATGCTGAAACAGCTAAAACAGCGTACGAACAAGCCGAAGACTTCATGGTGAATTTTATCTTTAAATGTTTGCTTATAATTTATATAAAAAACACAGTTATACGTCAAGTAAATATCCGGGTCCCTAGAAGTTCATTATAACTGTATTCCACTGTGTAATATAATTTGTAATCAAATATTGTTATTTATTATGCACAAGTGTTTGTGCCATTTTAATCATTATCATCATTATTGACATAATCATCAATATCATTATCATCAATATCGTCAACTTCATCACTTTTCTGTAAAATATAAATTCTTCAAGATAAAATTGTCGTAAAACACAGTTGAAAACATATTTATCAGAATTTTAACGTTGTATTTGCTTTTGCAGGAAGAGAATGGATTAACGATGGACGATGTTGAAAAAGCCGCAACATCAAGTAACAGTGGTGGAAGAGATCGCAGATACCTTCTGAAACAAAACAATGCATTATGGGACAAATGTATCATTCCGTTTGAATATGGGAGCGGCTATAGTACGAACTATTTTACATTCTCCTGTACATAAAATGCGCTCGCAATCATATAACTGAAAAAAAAAACTAAAAAAAGAACAATGAAAGATTTAGATCAAAGAATTATTAATTTATGTGAAGCCATGTCTTAGTGTTCTTAAGCGTGTCTACTATTTTGGCGAAGCGTAGTAGAACATCGCTCTTTTCACATTGTCGTAGATTTCGGTGATAAATCTGTTCAACATTTATTGTTGTTTGTGGAACTCAGAAACATTTCAACGGTCCAATCAGATAGAGATCACTCGTTTGTATTAAATATTTTATACTGATAAAACTCGATTCACATTCACAGTTGTTGCAAAATATCATACTTTACTTCTTATTTTGATATTATTCAGCATCCTATAGTAACGTCGAAGGTCCCATGAAGACAATTGAATATTACACCGGTTTCCGGTTTGTGTTATGGAACAGCTCCGTGCCTTCGTTGTACGGATTGTCTCATAATAATAGATTGACATACGTTGAAAGCAACGGGTAAGTAATATAATTTATTGGCACAGTAATTAACTTTGTGAACGAAATCTCCTCTGAGACGACATATTCATGTAATGATGCTGAAATTTTATTAATTTGGCTTGAGATTAATTTAGGAAAAGTGTCATTTCAACATATTTGCCATGATGCTAAAAAGCCCAAATAAAATGAAATCAACGATGATAAGTGCATTTATGTATCATGTCCTTTTGGTGTTATTCTTTATAAAAATCGTTACAGATGACAACTTCAATATTTATTCACATAGTTACTTGTATGCTTAGATTAAAAGCTGTATTTGATATAATCAAACATATGCTGTATGCTGATAAACAAATCCCGACAGCTCTGAACAATTGCGTATTATTAATTAGATAATTAAAGTTGGTCAATCTGACAATTTAAGAATATAATGTAGAGCATTGAGATCATGTGACTAAATTGATAATTTAGATGTCTTAGTCTTGCTATAAGGATTACATTTCTGATTCTTAGAATAAGTTACCCCCACGAACCAATAAAAACATAGCTTGGTATAAAATATCCTAAGACAAATTGAAGAGTCGGAGAAAGAACGTACCTTTCTAATTCTTCGTCTGAATGGAGACCGGCCAATCTTGTACTCATCCCATTTGTTTTAAATCATTTTTCAGATGTTGGTCCTATGTTGGGAATCTACGATGGAATGGGCAAAATATTGCCTGTTGTAGTGGGGTAAGTTTCAACAACGTACGTTATGTTCTAATATGTTTTCAGTTGCCGAAATTTGCTTGAAAACTCTATGTAAAAGCATGAGCTATAAAAATGGACGTAGCTTCGTTCATAAACAAGATAATGTATATATCATAGTTACTACGTATTTAACCATTTACATTTGATTGCCGTTTTGTTGTAGGATGTAAGATTGAATTCTGAAAAAAAGAACATGATTATTTTATTACTTATAAGTACTGAAGTTACAACATTGATTTAAGCGAGCGATAGTTCAAATTGTATAAACAGTATTGTCCCAGATTGAACTCCTTTGATTATTCCAATCACATAAATAAACAGTTCAACATACAGTATTATAGCACGACCTGTGCATTGTCAATATAAACTTATAAGCATTCTACATGCGCACCATTCTACGTTAAAAAGCAGTTGGCTGTAAGAAATTACCCATCAGATTGTAAATTCGCAATTATGAAGCCCAATCAGGCAACGTCTCGTTTTCTTTACTCTTACACGGAGGAGCAAAATGTACGAGAGGACTGAAAATGTAATCCTTGTTGTTATCGGTTAAATATTAATGAAAAATAAATAAATGATTTTGTGGATAATTGAAAATGATAAAACGTTCCCAAATATAAGCACAAGTGTGGAAACGTATCGGTTACATTCTAAAATACTCTACAGTCAAACATGTGTTTGCCGCCACCTGAATAAAGACAACCCTGTGAACAAAGGTCATTCTTTGAAAAACGCTCACTGACAATTTATAGTAAACTGATTCCGAATAAAGGCCATTTGTCAATAAAGGCCACATTATATCTTTCTCCGGGATGGCCTTTGTTCACAGGTTCGACTGCATATACAAACGCATCACACTTCACGAAATTCTTGTTTGGGATAGGTAAATCAGAGTATGTGTATAATGTTGTACGGTAAAATATCATAAGACAGACAGAGATCGTGTACAAAATGGCCTCCTTAGTTTATTGTAGCAATTAACTTAATTGTAAAAAAGAAAGAAAATGGACACAATGCGTCAAATTTCAATGCATTACATTAACAAAGACTTTTCGAATCTTCGAACAAATCAAGTTGTCTAGTTTCATGAGAAATCAGATTTTTTTATGTTGATGCGCGCGTCGCAAAATCATGTACCGTGACTGCATGATTCAGAGTCTACTCATGAACAATACACGCTTATGTTTCATTGAGTTTACTAAGCTAACCATTAAAATACTTTTCTTATTTTAGAGTACTTGCGTGCACGAAATTGGTCATTCAATCGGGTTCATGCACGAGCATCAGAATCCACTGAGAGACAATTATTTGCGAACAGAATGGACTGGAATTGACGGAGGTAATCACACAAATTTCTTTAGATAAACTGTTACCAACTATATCAGCAGAGACAAAATGAAGACATTTACATGTCACCACGTGGATTATGAATCATCAATTTTGTATGAATTATATGAAATCCAGTTTAATAAATTCAATTAGATGTCAAGAGTCCTTATTAGGTGAATATCGCTGGTCACTGTAAAGTGACCACATGACATACATTAAGCTATTCTTTTGTGCTAAGTTTAGGAATATCGGGCCCATTTCATACACATCACGGTATTGGCTGAGACTGCAGTTTTTAAATATAAAAATCTTGCTACCTTTTGTTTTACCCTAGTATGGTTTTCGTGGTTTAAATGCTGTCAGTCTTTAAAGGTCAATGTCTGAAATATATACCAATAGTAAAAAAGTTTAAAAACTGCAGTCCAAACTACGATGTATACTCACGATAAAGATTACCACGCGAATGCTCATTTCATTAATCGTTGTCGTCTTTATATGTCACAGGTTATTGGAATCAGTATTATCGAACAAGTAGGTTGGAGAGTGTAACATATGGTTACTATGACCCAACATCAGTCATGCATTACTGGAATGGGGTGAGTAGTTTGTCTCTTCCGTGCGAGGTTTTGACCCATTCTTTATAAACAAGATATACCCTTACAGCAAATATTGGACGTTTTCATTCGGTAAAATTATAATCTTAATTTGCTTAGTTAATTGTTTGTTAGAATATCGGTAGGACGTAATTTATTCAAACAGCTGACAGAAGATATTAATAGAATTTATCCTTACGTTGCAATAAATAAATCATTTTGTAAACTAGTGTGAATTTCTTTATCACTTGTACTTGTTGGTATAAGTATTATACAATGGTGATATTGTTGCAGAAAAAACCCGCTTAAAGATTCTTCAACATTACAACTAAACTGGTACCCGTTGACTCTGGTGTACAGAGACTTGGGGCCTTTGGTGCATTGCAACATGGAACGGGACCAGTTTACATTACAACCGTCTCTGTATAAAGTCCATTTTTTCCGGACCAGCTTTCCGTATTTTCTGGCTTACAAGTACTTCAACATTAGTACATTTTTTGTCCAAAATGGTGGTTATACTACTAAAGTTTTCTGCAGTTATACTACTGTTATGATATACTGCAACTGATACGTGTATTATTATCATCGCATTTGAACGACAATGTTTTTCTGTGATTGAAAATAACGCAAAAATGGCATATTACAAATTTGTGCATGATAAAAATAACAATTTACTTGGACATATTTCATCAAGCAAATCCCCCGTATAGTCATAAGTCATAATGAAAGTTGCATTTTGAATGTTTTTTCGAACAAGGTAGATGGTCCATGATAACTGGTTAACTCAGGTAGATAACCCAGAAGCACTGGTTAGCAGCGGTAGGTAGCTCAGGAGTTCTGATTAGGCAAACCATCCACATAATATGCTTAAGATATTGCCAATAAACGTCATAAAGTACAATGCAGCGGAAAAAAGTCATTTTGAAGGTTTACATGAACGATTAATTCTTTTAGTTGTCCTTATGCCATGTTAACCACCAACTTTGAATGGAAACCAACCACGAACAACAACCACTCTTCAGGGCGTAAAATCGAAAACGAAATAAAAACTTGAATAAAGGTCATGCTTTTCTTCGGGTTACTTTATTGGCAAGTGCGACTGTACTTGTACAATTGTATGCTTTAGACCCCTCTTAGTGATTGATACTATTGACGTTTCAGGGATTCGGCATTAATTACAAAGATACTTTCACAACCTTGGATCCAGATAGAGACTTTCTAGTTGCAAGAGATACAAAGTATTTCTATTTCTTTAAAGAAGCCATGATGTCCCATAATTGCTACGGTAAATTATCGTTTCATTTTTCACTCCGTACACAGTTGTAATAATTTGTTAGTTTTTTGCTCCAGTCCTTCGGTCAGTTTAAGCATTAATTGGTGTTAATTACACACCATGTGAGCAGCATCCGATTGTCAAAGCTACAACACTTTTTTTAATCAATTCATAATATTTGCGCTCTTCTAAAATATTTTCTATTATTCGCTCAAGAAATCATTCTCACTGATGAGTAGGTTTTCATTTTGCAATGTTCACCTGTATTTCGGAGAAAAACAGATATTTTGCCGTAGAATGTCAAATAATATCATCGGTCTGTTCTATGTAAAAGAGATAATATTATGCTATTTTCAGTCCGAAAATTGATTATATCGGATGTTATTCATTTTTGCGGTTTGGAGCCACAATGAATTCATTTGCGAAGCAAACCTAAGAATATTATTATTTAACTAATAACTGTACATTAGTACGTAAATACACGGTTCACACTATCGTGCATCTAACAACATAAACTGCCTTATTTTTCTTGATATAACTGCATGCACATGTCTAATTATTTATACCATGTGTATTTAATACTTAGTATTTAATATTTAATTGTGTGTATTTAATCAGCAATAATTCATTGAACAGATCTGTTTTGTTCCGAAGAACTTGATTGTCAGAATGGCGGATATGCGTCTGTTATTGGTGGCGAATGTACATGCTTTTGTCCCGAAGGTCTTGATCCAGCTACACTTTGTGCAACAGCACTTGGAAACGGTATGCTTGATTATAAATATATAATAATATAATAAGTATGTAAATAATAATAAGTACTTCTATTGAGCATATTGAAGTATCATGGACCAATGTTTTGTACAGTTTTATAGCATAAAACAGTCATTGCAGCCAAGTTTGTGTCAATTAAGAGACCATATGCATTAAGACCCTACTTTTCAGTTCCAATGGTGATATCAATGAACAAATTGTGTTGCATCAAGTGACCATTTGAGAAATGAGCCCATGTGCTTATCCCATGAGTTGTTTCGTAACACCAGTTAAATTGTAATTGATTTCTTGTTCCGCTGTTGTACAAATTAATGATACACTGACCAATTTTGTACCAAGTCATGTTATTTCACAAACAAACAAACTTAATATGTTAAACATCGCCACAAGTTTAGGACGACGCCCATACTTAGTGGAAACGCCCGACTAGTCTCTTTTTATATTGATTTTGCCAATTTTCAAGAAGAAATATAAATGCGAAAGAATGCTTTTTATTTTTGAAACAGTTTTTGCAGTAGTGCTTCTATGTAAATCAAACATGAGCTAATGACCAACTTGAAAATAGAGGCCATCAAATGGACAGCAGTCAATCATAAGCGCGCATAAACCGAAACATCAGACCACATAAACTACTGCAAAAGGCTTATTTTGCATTACAGCCATATTTTTTCATTCGCTCAAGTGACGTTCGTTTGCATGTCTGATTGTTCATAAAAATATGCAAATATCTAATATTTACAGACGTGTCACCTTCAATGGCCTGGCCCTCTGGGTCGTTCACTATATTGAATTCCGTTAATGGTTGCCCAGATAATTTTGTACGTGGTTGGCAATACCAAAAGCCACCAAACTACGTTTGGGGTTCTACTAAGTACCATGCGACTCCCTATTGGCAATGGTATCACGTTGAGCATGAATACTGTTCCAGAATTGATACTACGAATGATGGTGGACAGTGGCCCGCTGGAAGTTATTGTATATACCGGAAAGGAGGAACTTGCCCAACCGGTAAGTATTCCTCTAACTCTGAAGAGTTAGTCACCTTCCTTCCGCGGCTGTATGACGTCAGTACTACCACCATAGGCTGTACATGCAGAATTGTGTTTAATCGACGGTTCGCAACTCAGATCCATTGCCGTTTGGTGCATACATGTATTGATTCGTCATCGTGGTTTTCTTACTAGTGACCTTTGTATGCGTGCATGCTTACTTTGTCGTTTCTATTCACAATATTACCAACATAATATAGCGTATACCTGGTTAATGTCCTCTGTTCGTCATGTCCATTGTCCGCTTTATGACTATTCACTTGGTCATATCTCGTAAACTTGTAAATTACCTGCCCAAAAAGCATGAACGTAAATTTTGTTTCCTTTAAAAAAATAGTTTTGTTCTATTTCAATGTCTGCTTAATAGCATTTAATGATTTAACCGTAACTTTATACACATGTATACACCTAAATGTAAATAATTATTTGCACCTACATCATTAAATATAGAAACTGATGTATACAATTTGTTTGAATTTTAAAGGATTTGAGAGTGGGTATATTCAAATGGACGACGCAGTAACCAGTGTGACCAATAAAACAACGGGAGAATTACCTGATGGGGTGTACGGGGACAATACTAGATGGGAATTCTGTTGTCGTAACGACGGTCCGTCATCAAGCCCTATCGAACTCCCAACAACGCATCCTTTCATTTTGTTTGAAAATTCCAGTTGTCAAGCTGTTAAAGGTATATACAGCTAAACATTCGTTTAGAATTACTTCAGTTTATCAACAATAATGTGATCTATTTATATCAATTTTTGTTACGGGCGTGTCGATCTAAATTCTAATTCATACCAAACACTACAGTCACAACAAAATCACATGACATCATGTATTTAACCATTATAATTGTCTAGTTTTTAAGCAGTCTTGTGGCACAATGACTAAACTTCAAAGGTCTCTAAAACGGTTTAGCCACATTTTAGAGCAAATTTGTAGACATTTCATAAATATAGAATTAAAAATACAGCTAAATTAGAAGGTTTTATATATACTGTCTCTTGTCTATTTTTATCGTAACTGAAGAAATAAGTATGCACAATACTTAAATTCTTGATGTATTTTCAAATTAGTCCAATACTGACAACGTGCGCAATTAGGTGGCGCTTTTGTGTTTATGGCTGGTTTAATTTGACGATGTATGAATTAAATATGGATTTCTCCCCAAAATTAAACCAATCTATCCCCTGGCGTCAAACGATGTTCACCATTCAAATCACCATAGAAACCTTATGTCTTAAACCTATCTTTAAATTGTTGTTCTAGATCCTAATTCAAACTGGATTAAAAGTTAATGTTTACCTAAGAAACGTTATCATAGCAATCTGGTAATTATCTTACAGGAATGCGTGCACAACGGGAGTATTTCACCTATCGCAATGATGATAATGATAATTATGTAGAATACAGTGGATCTTTACCGTACATGTATAAATTTAGCGAATACCTATTCAACATGTACTTTTGCTATTACGCACCAGTGAACAGATGTGAGTACAAATTTATTTTCTTCCATCGCTTAGCTCAATAGGAAGTGTTTTAATTCTACGGATTTTGAGATCGAGAAACTGAACCCTGAATGTGCGAGGCTAATGTTCTTTGTGACAGTTTGGTTAAACATTAAGTCTGATTTGGGAGGCCTGTGTTCGCCCACCCGGGAACAGACAAATTTTTCATGTGAGGAAGTTGTCCAACTAACTTTACGGCAGGTCGGTGGTCCTACCAAATTGTATGTCAGTTAATAATAATCAATGAACTTAGCATGAATTGTTTATCAAATGAAACTTAAAAACGGGGAAACTTAACCCTGTAGCTTATATGTAAGTGCTATCATGCATTACTTACGGCGTAAACGTAACGGGCACTATTTAAAATAGATCTTTATTTTCCACAACGAAAATGAATAGATACTTAATTGCGAAGAAACATACAGTTGTATTTGATATACACATCTTACAATGTCACAATCTAAAAGTTATTAATGTAAGACAATTGCTCAAATATTTACTCTACAATTGTCTGTATTGTATGTGGTCAAGTATGAATTCTCTGGTATGCTAGATTCTTATACTATACTCGATTTTTTTTAAAAAAATGTCTTTTTTCACAGCTGGTTCGCAAATCATAGAACTGACCGAAGAAGCGCCAGAACTGACGCTAACGTTGGCGAATGTTGCCGGTCTTGAAGTTACAAACACTGTCCTGGTAATATATCCTTCTTTAGAGGTCCACGACTCCAGGTTGTCACCAGAAAGTCGCAATGATCGCACGCAATTTAGCATAACTCGTGAATATTACAATAGTTAATACTAATGGATATGAAAATAAAGTTCAGATAATTTAAACATTATAAGAGTGTATTTCTATCACTTCACCAAAGCTGCGGACATTGTTCAAAATATCAAAAGATCTGAGCAAGTCTTGCAATTAATAAAACCAGATTGTAAATCGTCACCTTGATTATAATAAACCCAGGGTGTAAATCGGCACCTTGATTATAGTAAACCCAGGATGTAAATCGGCACCTTGATTATAATAAACCCAGGGTGTAAATCGTCACCTTGATTATAATAAACAAAGGATGTAAATCGTCACCTTGATTATAATAAACAAAGGCTGTAAATCGTCACCTTGATTGTAAAAACAAAGGAAGTAAATCGTAACCTTGATTTTAATAAACAAATATACAAAATTACTTTGTATCCATTGCCGATAAACTGAATATTCGCTATCTTCCATTTTATTTCAAAAAATAAACTTTTATATGCATTATTGCATGTACATACTTAATTAACTTTAGTTCTGGTTTATCGAAAACTAACCATACCATACCGTACGACCATTTGATGCAATGCAATTTCTTTTACAGGCTCCAGAAGGGTCCAAGGTTCTTATTGAATTTAACTCATTCGATATAGATTGTGGCACAGATTCCTTACAAATCGGCTTCTCCATGCCTGGTCACCCAGGGAAACAATTCTGTGGATCAGGTTTCGAGACAACTATTATCTCAAGTGAAAATTATGCTCGGTTTACACTGAGGACTGACGTGGATAGCAAAAGCACAGGATTTGAAGCTGTCTTAAAACTTGTCACAGGTGAGATTACATTTGTGTTACTTAGGCCAGACTGTTTCAACTTTCGTCTCATGTTTTTGTCATATTAAAAGTGAAAATAAAAAAAATCCATTTAGATGCAGATTTTTCCATTGATTCCTGAACATCGGTTCACAATAAACTAGTCTTGAATGAAACTGATTGAGTTAAATAAAAAAGGTGCTTTTGTGACGTACTCAGTGAAACATCACTTAGAGACCACCTCGATATTAAACCACCTTATTATAATATTCATCAATTTTCTGACTGGTTTACAAAATTGTCTCCAGTTTGATCAATATACCTCATCGGTATCAAAAGTTTTGTCCACAATAGTGACCATATTATCAAAAATTTCCTGAATCTATATTTCTATATTTCAGACAACGACCTGTGTTACACGAATGGTGGTACAGATGATAGCTACTCCGGAACTGTCAGTTACACAAAAAACATGGAGCCATGTTTACCCTGGAATGAAGTGATGAATTGTCGCTTTCATAGATTCTCGCCCGAGTATGCAATGTTCACGAATATTTATTGAATAGAAAAAGTTCGGTGGACTAGCGCGTTTTTATTTTTCCTTACCAAACGATGTGCGAAATTACGGTATTTAAAAAGTCGAATGCACAATACTTGAATGTAGAATGTACTATCATGTCGGTCGGAAGTACGATTATGAAAGTCGAGAGTGATTATAATGCAATTACACGCATTTTTAATTACGACACTGATGTTATGTTTTTTCTTTGTTTCATGAAAGAACATTTGACGACGATTTGTCGGAGAACTACTGCAGAAATACCGGTCTCGGTACGGATCCGTGGTGTTACACTAACGCTGAGACATGTGCACGAGATTATTGTGACGGCTGCAGCATCCGTACGTTAATTACCCGATAAACTGAATTATCACTGAGCTTTGATTGGGCCCATTTTCATTAATATTTCTATGTTTCAACTTGATAATCAGATCACCTCAGTATAGAGATTAGCACTACACGACCATTAGCTCTCGATGCCATAAAACAGCATTAAACCAATATTGAGATTACCATTTTACAGTCAAATCTATGTTTTATATCTTGTATGAAGATGTTTACGCGATGCAATATATAAATATATAAGCTCAGACATTATATATCATTTGTTTTTCTCCAGGAAAATGTTACGATTTATTCGATGACTGTGCAGCACTAATAGCCGCTGACTCCTTATTTTGTACAACTAACCTCGATGGTCAAGCACTTAGGGGGTGCAGACAGTCATGTGGCATGTGCCCCTCCAATTCCAGTATGTATTTTAACAAACTGTTCGTGTTATATTTCAAATTCCGGATAACGAACCTGTGATATATCTTATTAACTTGAAAGGATGCACATATTATAAATCTTCGATGCTATTTTATCGATTTAATATTCCAAACGAAATATTTTTATAAACTGTTAATACTAATTTTTGGGTTCCTGTAATCAATTAAATGTGTTAACATTCCTAATATTGAACACACATTTCTTTAATGACAATTGATTCTAACGATTGAAATAAATGATTGATACCATTGTTCATTTTAATTATTTGAATACATTATAAAATTGATTATGTTATCCAAGAACAGCAAGTTGAATGGCTGAAATAAAAATTTCACTGGAAGAGGAAACTCTATGTGAAACCAGCAAACAGATTAGTGCTAACTATTGAATAACCTGCGATTAGTTTTGAAAACCATTATGGAGAAATATTCAATGCGCATGCCATTAACAAAATTTCTAACCGGCCAACTGTTTGTTTTCGTAAATTAGAAGACAACCAACAAACGTATTTTATCGAAATCTACGCCCCTTTTAATACTTTCTATTTGCAATGTTTTCCTTGAATTGCATTGACTGTAACTGGGGAATTTAGTTATCACAATCGATAAACCGTAAAAACATATAAGACTAAATCATGAAATGATATTTTTGAAATTGCGCATAATTTGGGGGCCATTTAGAAATTTTGTTGAGTGAATTACTATGTTATTGATCATAATTATGTAAATACGCCAGATATCTTTGTAAAAGATTGTTTACCAGTTGTATATTTTCATTCTATAATAATGAATTATGTTTTCATTGCTACCAAACATATACAATATAAAGAAAACCTTGCATTTCCAGCTGACCCTGTTAATTGTTCAACACCCGGAGTGGTTGATGGAGCGTCTCCTTCCCCCATGAAAAATTCATACCAAATTGGGGAACAGGTAAGTGAAGAATTGAATGATATGATACAAATTAAAATAATTATGTCAACTCGAAGAAATTCATTGAGAGGATGTGACAAACTTAGAGAGAAAACAGTCAGTTAAACATAAAGTTATTTTTTATGTGACTTATTGTCACTGGGGTTTAACGTCGTTTTTCCACATTTTTTTTCAGTTATATACGGCGACTGGTTCACCTAACCAGTTTTCCCAGACTTTATACAAACCAGTACTAACTTACCTTTCCACGAGGAGCCGGCAACTTCTCCACATATGGAGGAAAATCGACATTTTGTCAAATTTTCACGGAAGGATATAACCTGCCGCGACCGGGATTCGAACCCGGATCTCGGTTATTAGTCCAGCGCACTAACCACAGGACCGCGGTCGGTAAACATGAGGTCAATGTGAATGTACAAGTAATGTCCGATGGCAGCACGAATAATAACACTTAAGAAAACATTAGAGAAAGTCCTTCTGATTGTTTAGTAAGAATACAGCATGAACCCCTAGCACCGTGTATCTTCTGGGTTATCAACATTAAAATGTTAACATGCATAACAAGGTGGTTTGATTACTTGAACAATTAAAGGAACTTGACTAGAATTCTGCGCCCTAAATTTTGAGTCTGGTCTCATAGAATAACGCCACACAATGAATACTGGAAACTTAAAAGTAATGTGTGTACATGCACTTTGATATTTTTGGTACAAATGATAAGTAATATGCATTTGAATGTTATATTTCTCATGTTGTTTTTCTCAATTGTTTTTGTAAGTTATCGCCATCTTGTTTATTCTCATTTGAAAATGGAGATGAACTTGTAAAAGTTTATGCTGATAAACTGTTGTATTGATATTGTAGGTAGAGTATCATTGTGGTAATGATGTTCGTTTGAGAACGTGTACAAGTACTGGTGAATGGACCCATCTAGGGTTTGTTTGCGGAGGTATGTACTAAATATACGGAATAAAACTCCATTTAAAATAAGCCGAAATACCACCAAGACTATCATGAATATCATACCAGTATATTCTTATATTGAAAAGTAATGTACTCTAAACAGTTATATTGCACTTAATGACCCCTTCAGTATATATACCACCTCATCATGACGACCACTTATTTTAGACCGGATGTCTACATTTCTTCTATGTTTATACTTGATAATAAGAACTCATCTATATAAACTTTTTTTGGTCGCAAAGGTGGTATTAATGCTGAGATTTTACTATACATACCAGTTTTGCGAAGACTATCTGATTGATGCTTAATCGTGTAAACAGAAAATACATATTAACATAGCGCATACGCATATGTCTATTGTTGGTCTGAAATCGTGGGACATCCCTCATAATGGCTAAACATTATATTATCTTCATTAAACAAACGTTTATTATCAATACACTCTCTGACAATCGGAGATAACAAAACTTAATCAATCATAAATACAGAATACAGAACAATGTTCACCAACTTTGACAATTCGATTAAATGGATGCACCAAGTACGTGTATATATTATAACCAGAAGTCCTCGGAAACAGGCATATCAAAAGACGACCAAATCATACATAAATTCTAAACACATGCTTCTCTCAATCTCTATCCAGAGTTGTCGTTCTTTATCTCTCCCACACATCTCTGTCAACGTCTCAGCGTTTTACAAGATTCGTGTAAAACAAGAAATAAAGCCATAAATGGTACAAAATTTACAACTAAGCGAAGCAATTTATCGTGCACAATACATTCGAGACAAAAGATGTTATAATTAACCTGAAAATCAGAGAAATTATTTTATTCATCTAGTGCAGTATTTGTTTACTTTTGGTAATTAGGACATAAAGTTACGCCGCTTAAATGGAAATGAAACGCAGAAATCGAAGGTAATCGTGTATAATTATGACAACAAATGTACATTTAGAGAATAAAAGAGTGATTCTGTGTATCAGATGGAAAGTAAAGGAGACACGGACATGAGTTTTTGAAATACTTTCCAGACGTTGACAGAGATGTATGTGATGGATAACGAACGACAACTCTGGGTAGAGATTGATGCTTTCTCTTCATGCCATAAGAGATCTTGTATATAGCAGATAATTACTTTTGTGATGTCCTATAGGTAATTGTAATACAGACTTTGTGGTACGATGGTGTACTGTTGTAGTTTTATTATGTAATAATATCTAAAATTCTATTCCTGTACTGAAGTATTACTGTTGTTTCAGCATGTCCAAATGGATGGGGACGGGTCGATGGTCTGTGCTACAAATGGTTCGATGTTTATCAATCACGTACAGACGCTGCTGCAACATGCAATTCAAATTACGATTCCACACTGGCAATTGTGAAGACGGAAGCCCAAAATAACTACATAGTGAAAATCGTAGAATTCGACGAGTAGGAAAAATTTACAGTAGAACCTCGCTAAGCGACCAACCTAACATTAAGGCCGCATATATTCGGACCTGATACCAAAACTTCCTATAAATTCAATTTGTCAATTAGACCACTGCAATAAAAAAATCCGTTAGTAGCTTGTTCCAAAGAGTGGCTTTGATAAAGATGTTCTTGCTTTAAAAAAAATACGCGTAGTAAATGACATACATGTATATGAATTTCCTAGCCTTCTGTGTGAAGAATGGCACACGTGCTCGAAAATTATTTTCATTCCAGTATGGCATGAAGTACTTTCGTTTAATGATACTTGGTTCAGAATGTATTCTCTTTAAATTGAACTTGTATAATTATTTGTTATAACCCTTTTTGGTTCGATTCTATCTGTCTTTTTTCTTGAGAAATTCTTTTTTTTAATTTCTTATATTTTCGTTTCGTTGAGTCTAGCATCAATGATCATTAGTTAGTATTTATTTTACGACATACTTAAAATTCGTTTACAAGAGCATAAATATATATATCTACATTATAAAACATGCCGGACAAATAGCCCTGTTCCATTTACTTTCAATTTCCCTATGCATGTTTTGTTTAAGTTCTCTTTTGGATTTCAGCAAGCTACACAGCCCAGTGAAGTCTCTAATATCATTTAGTTCTGTAACAATTTTAACTAGTTTCTGCTTTTTGTTACACTTTTTGATATCCAAATCTATTTCGTAATCCTCTCTTTGCACTATGAGCCAGGGATGACAAATGCTAGTCGTGACTGGTGCTAGCTTATTCGATTCATTCCTATGTAAGGTTAGAAAGCCGACATTAATTACATACCCCGGCCAATGAACAAATGTAAAAGTAAGCTTGAATGCATTTTAATCATACCAATTTTAGTATTGCTATTTGAGCAAGCAATATAACAAGATGAAAAAGGTAGCTTGGAGCAACTTCAGTGATATTACGACGAATAAGTCATACTTCATAGATAAAAGTATAGTAGTTAGTTACATATTGACAAACATTCTTTTTTGATGCAGGGAAGAAATGGACAGAGCTTGGTTAGGGATGAACAGAAATTCCGGCGATTGGATCTGGGACGATGGTTCTACGATTGAATATTCGAACTGGGGCGGAGGTAAGATCGTCAGCCTGACTAACGATTGAGCAGATCGTATGACACGTGGCACAATCGTACAGTAATTATTGCATGGTGAATTCGCGGCCTTCTTTGAGTCAATTTTATATAACTGTTGACAGTCCCTTCATCAGAAGGTTGGTTAGTTGAACTGACCTATTTGTTGACAATAACTTATTTCAAGTTAATAGTAATACTGCTTGGTCCTTGTTCTGTCTACCCTCTAGTAAGGCAAATCAATGTCCAATATTGGAAATATATCATTAAGACAACTGTTTGAAGACCTGGTAGTTTTAATCAGGTATGTTTGGTACAGGAATGATAATAAGTAAAAGTGACCATTCAGCCATCCGTTATATATATGTGTGTGTACGTGGTTCGGTTTTCCCAATTGTGGTGTTGGGATTTTACCGATCGTACGTTTACGTAGTTTATTGTCCACAGACTAAGTTAAACACGCTCGGAGTTCGTGGGGAACGGAATCGAAGCATGTGATAATACAAAACAACTCCACTTGTCCATATTACAGATGTTTAATTGTCAAGAAATGAAACGTGAAACAAAGTTACCATCTAAATAAAATACTGATTTTAAGTTTTAAATTAAACGAAATATATCATCCCCAATGTAGGTAACCACCCTTTTCATCATTGTTTGAGTGTTCTGCGCACAAGTGTCCGGACAATTTACCAAAAGGTCTAAAGAACTAACATCATGAGTCAGACATTTTTACCTTTTTGTGATTTTTTTCGTGTGTATTCTGAACTTGTTATATCCTCACCTGACCCGGATAGATATATTTAGTTTTTACGCAGGTACATGTGCATATCTTCAAATTAATGTGCTATTGTAATCCGACTTGCATGTATTACAGGCGAACCTTACAGTCGCACATGCGCATACATTGATTATGATGGCGAGTGGATCACCTCAAGCAGTTGTTCACAACAGCGCACTTTTGTGTGTACGCATACACCAGGACGTAAGTTATTGCTTGTGTTACTCAAAGCGTGATTCCTGGTACGATACGATACGATACGATACGATACGATACTATCACGACGAGCCGAGACACATTATGGGACACGTTTCTCCTTTCAAATACACGCACTATACTTTTTATACATGATACACAATTGACATGGGCATAATTTATAGTATAACAGCACTTTTCTACCGACTAGACAACATGAAAACAATTACAAAATCCAGTATCAATAGACAATTAAAAAAATCCAGTATCAAACAAATGGTGTTAGATTGGCGAGTATAGATATAGTGGAAAAAACGTGTCACTTAAGATGCATATCAAAAAGAATTGTCAACAACACATATAAACATTCCAATTATGGTCTACGGCTTCATACGGAACTAAAATACTCACCGATACATTGATTTTCTCATGAATGTATCGATAAAAATATCGGACTATGTAGCACGGCGATGCTTCGATGAACCGATAAATCATCGCCTCCCTAGCAGCTTATACAGGGGAATCTTGATGTATGTTTTTATTTTGGAATATGTTTGGAATATGCGACTCGTCCACCCAAACAGTTTCTAACCAGTTCTAACTTACCCTTCCACCAGGAGCCGGTGTTTAGTAAATTCCGGTTTTCAGGGAGTCCGGTTATCGGGGGTTTTACTGTATTCTAATAATATATTTGTATCTTATAATACATATTTCAGAACAAACTTCATGCGCTGATCAAATAAGCAACTGTGAAGATATGATAAGCAGTACTCCAGACCTTTGTGTCCGACAAACAGACTTTGCGGAGGCCAACTGCCCGTATTCTTGCGGCCTTTGTAACAATACAGGTAACTGATTATATGATTAAACGTATGTAATTAGACCTTACTGAGATACCATCAGTATTTAGATCACCTCATTATAAAGACCAATTGTGATCGGATCGGTTTTCTGTGTGAATTCGGTGTTGCAACTTGATTACCGAAGGGTTGTCTTAGAGATAGTGCTAATTTGAAAAAAATATCGCCAATGTACAGAAAACACCAATTCTTCCAATAAATTTGGAAACAAACATCAACAAACAATTTTACAAGTGTGATACATGTATATTGTTTCCATCGAATGTTTTATCACATATGTTATCGCTTGTTTTATGCATTGCAACCACAATAAGCAACCAGTTCAACAATAAAGTCATCCCATTACACCGACCACTTATTTTCAATTTGGTTTCCGATATTTCTTAAACTCGATAATGAGATCATCTCGCCTTTTTGCCCCTAACTCTGTTACGCTATTGAGGTTTTACTCGATCATTTTGTCATTACCATGTCAGTCATCAAATTAGTTGTAAAATAATTGTTTAATTTTTATTTATGTTTAAAGCAGCTCTTTTTTATCATTAAGTAATTGTTGTATACTTACATCAGTGTTTGTAATTTCATATATGCTTGCATGCTTGTGTCTGTGTTATGTACTTCTGATGGAATTCACCTTGATTTTAATGTTACTCCTATGCTGGGTATCCAATTTCACGAGACGCCTAATTAAGTTAATCTAAAAGAAATTGGATTTATATTTCTACAGTTTTGTCTAAAATAGTTACATGTAGTACAAACTGAAGACATATACATTGAATGTAGATATTGAATATTCGTATCCAATGCAAGGCAAGTTTTAATCACTCAATTCGGCAAATCATTCATGGAATTAACTTTCTTTGGTTCATGGAAATCTTAAAATCATGTAACAAATATTATCAATGCAATGGGTTTCTATAGTAAACCAAAAATACATTGCATACCAAACAATAATCGTTTTAGGGGGTAGGCAGGGTAGGGCGTTTGCACTAATTTTAGAGAACAAACATACGAAATTGACTGTTAATGTTCCTATAGGAATGGTTTTCGGATAAGAAGGGCTATGATTACTATTATATCGGAAAACCATTCCTATGTACAATGCCAATTTTAGTATCAATCTTGCGTAAAAGAGAAGCACAAGTGGCAGATATATCCACCTCACTATACAGACGTTCAGACATATCGATTGCCAGAAGTATTAAAATTCAGAGCCAAGGAGGTTTGGTTCGTGGGCAGTACAGACGTCAAATTGCCGAATGTACCGTGTTTGTTACGACAACAACTGAGGTATTTTTGCCACGCTTTTAAAATACTATATTAAAGATATATAAACTTCGATGTACTATTGTTTGATGATAATGTATTCCTGAAATATATATGCTACATGGATTTTTCTCACTATATGCATGAAGTAAGAATAGTAAATGAATTATAATGAATTAAAAATCGTATCTCATACTACAATATTTTGTATGGTTTCTAGTTGGTTCCAACCGTTTTCTATGCCTGAATTTCAGCCGACGACAACTACAGAGGAACCGACCACTACTACCACTACGCCTACCACTACTACTACCACTCCTACCACTACTACTACTACGCCTACCACTACTACTACCACTCCTACCACTACTACTACTACGCCTACCACTACTACTACTACCACTCCTACCACTACTACTACCACGCCTACCACTACTACTACCACTACTACTACTACGCCTACCACTACTACTACCACTCCTACCACTACCACTACCACTCCTACCACTACTACTACCTCGCCTACCACTACTACTACCACGCCTACCACTACTACTACCACTCCTACCACTTCTACTACTACTACTACTCCTACCACTACTACTACCACTCCTACCACTACTACTACCACTCCTACCTCTACTACTACTACTTCTACCACCACTACTACTACTACTACAGAACAACCTCTTTCCGGAATATGTTCATATCCTGGAACGCCAGCAGGTGGATCATTATTGACGCCACCGGATGAATCCTCCATCACAGTTGGCAATATTTACGAGTTTAAATGTAACGATGGATTTGCTCTTTCATCGGGTGAACTGACAAGAGCTTGCTTGCTGTCCGGAGAACTAACAGGGCAACCACCTGTATGTGATGGTAAGTTTATCATGATAAATAAATGTAACAATCTGAATGCGAAATTATTTCCGACTCATTAAGAGAACTGAAAAGCCTAATGATTATTTAAATCCATAGCAAAAGCCCGTTTTCAAGAAATGCCACATATATTGTAAATTTTCACATTCACCCCTAGATCATTAGATCCTCAACCAAACATCGACATGAAATGAAATGTACCAAGAGAGCTCAGATATTGTTTGTGTTGTAATACATTAGACATAGAAGATGAATTTCACTTTATTTGTATTTGTCCTTGTTATGAAGTTACAAGAAGAAAATATATCAAAAATTATTACTACGTTAATCCATCAGTTTACAAATATACACATTTGTTAAATTCTTGCAATAGAAATGAAATTATTAACTTGTCTAAATTTATTAAAGAAGCTTTGGGTATTAGAAATGCACTTATTACAGAAGAAAGATAATATGTTCGTCCTCCAATCGTTTGTATGTATATGTATTTGTTTTTGTAATTTGAACACCTAATTTGTCACGTGTTATACGTATGTGTGTGTATATATATATATGTTTTGAAGTCGATGTACTATGTACAAGACTGAATAAATAAATATCGTATCGTATCGTATCGTATCATGAAATGCTATGAACCTGTGCAGAAATTACCAAAGTCTTACAAGAACACTATTGTAAAAGCAAGTACAGTCCACTCCACTTATAACGAGATCGGTTACAGTGAGATACCGCATACAACGAAGTCCCGGCCATTTTCATTCTTTGTCTATATGTTATATACATAACATTACATAATCTTTATTTGGCATAAAATAGCATAGCAAATTTATAGCTATCAATACAAATGTATGTGAAAAAGGGTAAACGTTTTACAAGAATGTTTACAAAATATAATAATGTTTACTATGTATAATTTTATATATATGTGTGTGTATGTTTGTGCGTGTGTGTGTGTGTGTGTGTGTGTACAATGGCAAGTACTTGCCGATTTCTGTAGATAAACTGTAAACTGTTATTTCCTTCGATACAATGAGATGTCTATAGCGAGAATATCGGCTATAGTGAGGTCTTTTTATCTGCCCAACGGCAAATTTTACACAGGTATAACGAGATCATCGATAATTTGACTGTTTTTTCACACCTCTCTATGGTGATCAGACGACACATAATGTAAAAAAACAATGAACACAAACTGAATGTAATGTGTGCAAGGAATAAAAATTTTCCAACTTTTGTGTATGTACCGCAAATTAGAATTGCCTTTATTGTAAGAAATTATTGCTATTAACCTGTAGATTTAAGCATGAAAATGAATCAGAGGATATATTCATGCATCTTGATATAGTAGAAAAGTTTGTGATCATAAAACTAAGAACGCTAAACAACGCACTAAATTTTACGTCGTATTTAGAAGTCCGTAATAGACGTTAACGACATAAACGCTGCAAGCCGCGTCCTTCTATGTTTTAAAAAGGCTTCATTTTTTATTGTGACCCTGTGGATAAGTAATACTCCTCATATTGCAGTAAATTGAACTTCTGGCAAATTGTTTTGATTTCACTATATTTTCCTTTTTGCCTCTATCTAACCCTTTAATGGTGTAAACTTTGGTCCCATATCGCTTACCACGAGACCTGGTTATAACGAGGTACTCACCGTGGTCCCGACGATCTCGTTATAAGCGAAGTAGACTGTATATAACAGAGTGCTGAAGAAGTGAAATGCAAAAAGGAAGGGAGTGGTAAGGAGGGCGATTAAGGGACAGCACAAATGCAAATGTGGGGGAGGGGCGGAGTGACACTAAAGAAATGAAATAGGAGACGTGATAAGCATCAAGAGAATCTAATGAATTATACTCAAACAAAAATATAGATAACCCGCGTAGGTCAGCATTGGGTATTGAAAACGTCTTCAGCCCTTTATTCATGATGCTTCATTTTGTAAGGCCACTATAGGGAGACAACTCCGGATTGCCATTAGAAAATGCTTAATGAATTACAAAAAATAATTCTGGCGCTTGATGTTGTTGTGCGATATTGATTGTTCTGAAAAGTTAATTTGGTTAATGTTTCGTGAAAGCGAAATAAAATTCCGCTTAATCAATTCTTAACTATTGCACGCTTCTAATTACATTCCATATTGTTGACATTCATACATATCTGAAGTATAAGCTTTTTTGTCAATAAACATTAATGAGTCTACGATACTTCAATCTTGAAACTTGTCCCTATCCATAAACATTTACAGGACATTGACCTTCGTGTTTTGTTTCAGTTAGATCCAATGTGCCAGAACCCGTTAACAACGTAAATATCCGAAGACGATCGAGTCACGGAGCCGTAGGGTACATATACACAGCGTATAATGATGATATGTTGATTACGAAAGCTGGATATATAACATCATGGAGGTTCTACTCATCTTACGACGGAAAATTATCTTTACAAGTTTGGCGATTCAATAACAACGAAGCGTAAGTATTTTGCTTTTTCTTCCCTTGTGTAATAAAATTGTTTGTTTACTTTTATGTAATGTCTCTGAGTCGTTATATGGCTCATTTTGTGCATTTTGTGAGCCCATCACAATAAATTTGATTGTGTTTTACTTCTTATCAAATTTGACGCTTCTGAAGTCCTAAGCAATATAAACGACCTACAAAATCATAAGTGATAATTTTGTATCACTGACACCATTTCTCTGAATTAATTTTTTATAATACAAAGGCTGGAAGGATTATTGGTAGGCCAGAACGTAATAGAGGACACCGGTGAAGACAGAGTACGCACTATTGATATACCAGAAGTTGATCAAATAAGCGTTCAAGTTGGCGATGTCTTAGGTCTCCATTACGATAATGGCTCCCCAGGAGGATTGCCATACACGCCTTGTCAATTGGCTTACGAAAGCTCACAAGGGAACCAAAGATATGTATCGAACACCGCACACGAGGATATGATTGTTGGTAATCAGTACACTTTCTCCCAGTCCTCAAGCACATGTATGACTTGGTCTTTAAATGCGTTTGTAAAATAGGACTATAACATAAATTATGACCACGACAAAGAGTCACGTGATTTTTTAAAATAACTTATGCTCATGTTACAACGTGTATTTATGGGAATACCTTTAGAATTTATGAGAATTATTTTAGAAAACATTTAATCTAAAAAAACAAAATGGTGTTTCAACAGATACATGTCATATAAAATCTAATAATGTGTACTATGCGCTATGGATTTATTTTACTGTGCAACCTCTCCAGAGCGGCCCCCTCCTGTGCAACAACCTCCCTTCAACAACAGCTGGAATTTTTTCCCTCTGTGAGATTTAACTACTTGTATTAATTTTACCTCTCTAGAACAACAACCTCTCAACAACAACATAATTTTGCTTCTCCCAAAAGGTGCTGCTATGGAGAGGTTGCACTGTATATTTAACTACTCATCAATTCAATACAAATTACGTGTACACCGATGTCCTACATCCATTCGAATCGTTTTGTATCATGTATTCCTATAAACATCTTATGACGCTCCCATTCATCTGAGTGAAGTTCACAATGACGTTATGAATGGTTGATTACGTCTCTTTAATTTTGGAATGCTTCTCTGAAAATAAGCCCGCTTAAAACAGATAATATACTACATTCTACTCGTCACCCTTTGGAGCTGGTCAGTTATGTTATTTTCTTAGGTATAGCGATATTTTAACATGGTTGGAGTTCACAAATAAAATAAGACTCTACTTTCGAATATTGTTGAATTATCGATTTCTAATATATATATATATATAAACTTTTTTGTAACAGATCAACCATTACGGCACGCACCACCGTACACGCAATTGCACAGAAATTCACATCGTCAAAAAAAAAATAAAAATAAAATGAAAAAATAAATAAAAAACTCGCCAACACGGTTAACGCATCTCACAAATCATAAACGAACAACACCATCTACACAGGGATTGAATAGGATCAGATCAAAAGTAAACTCTCAAAATATTAATACATCTTAACTGAAGGAAATGATGTGAATATTGATGGGACATCCCATGTGCACACGGAGCTCTGGTTCAAGAAATACCTAAAGAAGTATACACGTCTTGAGATACGGTCACTGAAATTAAGGATCGGGTTATAAAACCAAATAATAAATCCGAATTATAAAAAAAACTACGAAAGAAAATCAGATGACCAATTCTGTTTGAGGACTATGTTTTCACATAAAATAGTTGAGAACGATTTTCCACTCAAGTGGTACAGTTCAATAGACTGTGTTTGTACAAATCAGCGTTCATACCAATCCAAAGAAGGCCTCTTTTACAGAAAACGATGTTGTTTCTTCTCCGGAATCTGAAAAATAATAAAGCGATATAGCTACAAAACTGTTCTGTAATTTATATAAAAATAAAAAAAAGAAATTGGAGTAAACAATAGGCACATTATCATCTGAAAAGATAAGATCAAACAATGGAATTAAAAGTTCTAAAATACGAATACTTTGATCTTAACACTCGAATTTCGGTTAAGACAAATATATTAAGATATGATGTTGTATATAAAAGCCACAATATACAAACATAATTGTGTTACCATCTGTATTTCTCTATTTATTGACTGCGTTAATCTATATTTACCTATAAAATAATGTCATGTTCTTATACATACATTGTATATATATATATATATATCTGTACATAAGTATGTAATCCGTATTAATTATTGTACATTTGTACTAATGCTCTTCATGTAAATGATCATCGAAGTTTTCGGGGGTATACTGGAGTCATAATGGATGGTGGGTTAGTTGGTTGGTCTGTCCCAAATTTGCGGGGATATTTAATCACAATTCAGTGATAGGTCTATTTAAGTAAATTGTAAATTATTGTAAATAACGTATGAGGTTTGAATAATGATGCAAATCACTGAAAAGTGGAAATATATTGCTAAATGCAATGTTTAACAAACACTCTTGTGTTGAATGAACATTCTGATTTTGTTTTTGCGAAATTTATTTAAAATTGTTTGTCTTGTACTTAATGAGCAAAGTTGCCAAAGGTCAGAAAAGTCCAGGCCCCAGTTTCACGAAAAAACTTAAGTTTGAGAACACTATTGTGAAAGTATTGTATGACTATATTTATATTATTTGTACCTTATTTTCTTTGAAAAGCAATGTATTTCGTGCAAAATTATAACACTAAGTCAAAAATTTGTGTTAAAAACATAGAATTATCTTACGAAATTAATTTTTTACTTGAGGACGTTTATCAGACTCAAGTTTTGCTCATGCGTTTTATCCTTTTTAGATACTATTTTCCATGAAAATCAACGTTATGTTTGTTCATCTTTTAAACGGGCACCAGTAGTACTCGCCAAGATCCAATAGTAAACCTATAATATATTATAATACCTGATATTTGAATTTGAAAATAGTGTGCTCAAACTTCAGTTTTTTCCTGAAATCGGGCCCAAGTGTTTGACTTTTAAAAGCTGGGGCCAGGGGGCACTGGGCCCCTGGTTGATACGAGCATAGAACTGGTCGGATTCCAGGGGTAGCCTCCAAAAGCTGCCAAAAGATTGGCATTTAAAGACATTTAGAAACTTCCAGCCAGGAAGCTAGTGACAAGGCTAACGATGTCCCAAACTCAATTTAAATCATTTATAAATGAAAAATTGAAAAATACCATTTTGGACAGATGTTTGAAATTACATGTGTCGTAGATAGATATGCATGCGAACGTGATTTAGTCTGAAAATGCGTGTGATATGTCAATATGTTTTTCCAGTTGTCAGTGTGTAGTTTATGCACTGGCTGTAACTATTGATTTATTGTCCGACTTCCAGTTAAGGAAGTAGTGTTTGAGCTACACTTCTTGTGGAGGTCATTTTCCGTCGGACATGCAAATAACCGTTTAATACATTAAACGCTGTACAAATGTTAACTAATACAATAGATCCGTACAGAAGTCAGAATAATGAATATGGTGTGGCCATGTGGGCGAGTATAGGTATCATTTAATTTACCCAACTCACGGAATACCGGGAATAACATTCATTTGTGTACAATTGTGTGATAGTCAGGGTATAGCAACATAATATAGAAATAAGGAGTGGTGTTATCATAATGAATTAAACAGTGTTTTGTTTTCATATTATTATCATATGCACCCGCAGTAAAACCTGAAATAGCGACCATTTCAATATTATGACCGTCTTGTTATGACGACTTATTTTCGATCCATGAACTCCCCTAAAATTCAAATTGATAATGAGACCACTTCATTATAACGACTGATTTTCTGGTGCCGGGATGGTCTCATTGTCAAGTCGGTTTTACTGAATACACTTAAAGTATCTTTGGTCACTAGATTTAAATGAAACAATGTGTTTTTGTCTGCATGAACATTTTAGTTATCGCAATTGTTTGTTAAGAAATTGATTTGTACTAACGGATATGTCGTCTGCAACTAAACAGCAAGGAATAAAGCCTGTGAATAGTCTATTTTCTCAACAAATTTATTGTGTTAATACGTACCCCTCCCCCCTCGTTGTTTCAATACCGAGTTTAAATGTTTAGATTTTGAGCATACGAATATACATTGGAATATTTCAGCCGCTCGTGTACACATTAAGCACAGATGTACAATATAAATATGACAGGAAGAACATTATGAGCATTGTATTGATTATACGTCTGTTTCGTTGACTTTTCAGTCTGAAACGTAGAAATACACTTGTACTTATATCAATTTTATTTCGTCTGCTACCGACTCTGCTCCATCCATCCATCCATCCATCCATCCATCCATCATCAATCCATCATCCATCATGCATCCGTCACCCATCCATCATCCATACATCACAGATTCATCATTATTATTTCACTAGCCTAAAATGTGGTCCAATGCTCAAAAGCTAAGATCATGAGATTTTCACACATAGTTTTAATCGATACTGGTATTTAATTCTAATTATAATTGCTAAGTAAATACATAATTCACTGATTCATAAAGGACTTTTCATAATATAAAAATGAATGAATGAATGGTAACAATGACGTGGCAGCGTTTTATACCAATGCATAACATCTGAAATTGTTCATAATTCCACCACAAAATACATTTTTTTTACTTGTCATAAAAATAAAATTTAGATTCTAACTTCATTAAGACTGTGACCCGTCACGCGAAAAGGGTCTTTCAGGATGTGAACGTCATTTTGAAACAATTTTTGTCGGAGAGATCATGATATTTATATGAAAATAGTCGTAAACATTGTGGTGGATGTTACGTGGACATTACATGCCTTAAACTGTCAATTCATAAACCAGCAGGAATGAAATATGTACTCTGTACCGTTTCACACAGAAAATGGTTAGCTGATGACTGCCGCTCAACGGAAAAGAAGCAAAAGGCTACAAAATAGACTAGCTGTATGTGTTTAATATGATTTGTTAGTTTATTAGAAAGACAAAACTGAAAAAAAATCATGTAACGATGTATTGATAATAGGTGTAATTGTATTTTACATGCACAAATCGGAATCAACTCAATATTTAGGTACACATGTATATCTAATTTCTATGTAATGCAACCTATCGTCAGAACTTCAACACGCACAATGTATCAGTGTCGAAACTTGCATCATTTCTCAGCGTCAGGTCTTGCGCAAACATTTTGTTTACATTGGGTCTTGCACTGATCTTGTTTCTGAGATAGGGGGTTTCTTTATATTCATGTTTTAGATCCGACCTTTCTGTTGGCTTATCTGTTAGATCGGGCTTACATGTAAGTCTTGTCAAATGTTGATTCTAACACTTTCCATGTGTCTCAGATCAGGTCTTACTCTAAATCTATGAATTAGGTCCTGTCTAACTCTTAATGCGCGATTCTGGTCAGGTTTTAATGACAATCAACACATGTCTTATGTCGGGTCACATAGCTAGTGTTGTTTCCGGTGTCGCCCCAGGTTCAAATAGCCGGTGTACTGGGGTAAACTGTACTATTTTTTTTAAAGAAAATGGTTTATTCTCATATTCCCGATGACGTCAAGGTAAAGCCACGAAATCAAAGCCGGTTCTTCACGGTGACACCTGGTTAGATCCCGGATTCGCAACAGATATCCACGGTGTAGGCCCGGTGTCGATACCACTGACCGCGATGTATGCCGGAGCTGCCAAGGTCGTGTCTGGTGGCCCTCCGGTGTTCGCCGACATAGTCCCGGTCGTGATACGGCGTTTACCTGGTGACTATCGGGAGTACATAAAGCAGGAAGATTGTTCACCAAAAAAGTAAGCCTTATTCTTGTGATACAATATTGTGCCTGATTAAAGTGGTAGTAGAAAAAAGAATAAGTGATATACCTATAAAAGGATGTACATGTTTTTCTAACGCTGGTATTGAAGTAATTGAGGTATTTACTTCAATATTGTAATTTTGGCATCAAGACAGATGCATAGGAATAATGTAACTTAACAACGCATAGTTTGCTTTCAGAAAAATGTTCATTACACACGTCACAGGTTCATACTGTCTCAGTGACTGAAGTGTTCTCCCGCTCTCTGTCTGTGCGAGCTCTCTTATAGGATCTAAACAATGTTACGAGTTACCATGGTGATGGGTAAAAATCATTTACTAATTACTTGGTCAGCATTGTTCATAATAAAAATTAATAACAGAAAGAATCAAGAATTGTATTTCGTGACTGGCAATTGAAAACTGGAATATAGAATGCATATTAATTATAGAAAATCACTAGCTTTTTGTTTCTTATATTTGGACTCCATTCTTCAGAAAATATCTATTTTAAAGCAGATTCTGTCAAATTATATTTCATGTACAATCTAAAAATGTACGAACACACATTAAAATAAGTGGCCTGCTACGCTCCTGCTTATGGAGTGACGCTTCGACTAATGTGTACACCCAGGTCACGTGCCACTCTCATTAACCCGTGTAATATCGCGCATGAAATGCTGGATAAGGGACTACTTTGACCCAATGTTAACAGAAAGTCACGTGGTCATAATATTAATGAACTGTCAAAATCTACTATACACACAACAATGCATGTAGGGTGCTGTGTCCGTATCTGGTCAATAATTATACTGTTTAACGGCTTGATTATCAACACTGCACATAGTTTCATGTGTGCTAGCGGTTTTCTTCCTTCTGCATAACATGCGTGGCAAGCTGAAAGACCTACTCGACTCTTCCTGAATATTGTGGTAAGAATTTAATCGCTAGAGTTTTTTTTTTACTTTGCAATATTAGTTTTATGCGCTCAATCTGATCACGTTATAAACGTTGGTCAAATCCTAGGGTTGCAGCAGTATTTTCGATCAATGCTAAGTTATCCAATGCCATTGAGAAATGAAAGTAAATTATCTGTGTATGATGACCTCATGCAACTCACTCAAGTTCCTTATAAACCTTAATGAAATAAAAAAATAATTGAAATATACAACTAATGGCATACTAGTATAGTGCTAAATATAAACTTTGTATTATATATTTTTATCAGTCGATCTTTGTTAGTGCTACAATTAAACGAAATCAAGCGGCACTCTTTCCCGACTTTTCACCGCCCGCGTATGAAAAAAAAAATCCAAAATTGGATAGTGATACATTTTAGGATAGATGTGTTAGCTTGATGCGCACCTGCTATTTAAAGAACGACGTTGATTGATTGGTTGGTTGGTACGTTTACGCACGTGACCATTCAAAAACTGTGCGTTCGATTGGTCATCCAGAATCACATGATGGTTGTACGAGAATCACGGGGTTTGTGTGCTTGAGCTGGAAAAATTGACAAGTAGGTTTTTGAATTAATTTGTCTTTTTAATGGCTTGTTTTTTGGTGGCTTTCTTAACTCACCGCAAGCGTTTGATTTCGCGGAGTTGAAGAATTCATGTCGGAAGAAATTATTTGTTTAATCCAGGTTTTAATTTTTATTTTAAATTTTTACCGATGCCATTTTTATTTTTTGATTTTTTTAAAAAATATGTTATACTAACAAATTTCTAAGTCCATTGCATTTCTACTTCGTTACGTTGTACTGTCAAAGAGCAATTTATATTCTAGTTGGAATTTCACCGAACTAAATTCAATATTTATTGGCTCATTCGATTCTTCAATTGATAGAATTTGTTTTAATCTACAGAGAATCCATTGGTATATACACCTGAGGGAACTAATACCAGTAGAGAAGTTCATATGACGGAATCTTTGGATGGATTTAAGGTTAGTGAAACATACATTGATTTTCCTGATGCAGGTTTCTTGCTCCCCGATGCGATATTCAGCTGAGGGACTCACATCAAGAGTGACCTCCGCATACTCATGACCCCTTTCGACTCGGAATTTTAAATGGCATTTTCTGTAGGGAACCCCCCAAAATCCTAAGAGACCACTAAAATGTTGGAGACGGGAGTCCCGGGGACCCTCGGATGAAAAATCTTAGGGAAAACCCTGATGTAGCAGTGTTTAATACAGTATTTAGATGAATGAATTGTATTAGTACCAGCCTGGTTAGCTCAGTTGGTAGAGCATATGACATGCATGCATGCAGGAGGTCATGGGTTTGAGCCCCACATCTGGTACTTGGCTTTTCCTTTTCCTATTACACATACATTGAAATTTTGAAGGTATTTTTTGCTATTGACTTGTGCGTATTTCCATATTGTCAATTTTTATTTACTTATTCAAAATATTTTCTTGTGTAACAGTTAATTAATATTTAGCTTCAGACTTCAAGTATTATTTACAAACAAAGTTTAATTTGGACAAAAATCATGAATACATGTATTGAGAAAGTATGGTATACAATGTATTTATAGACATTAAAAATGATTGGAATATCTTTAGCTCTCTGTGTTCCAACATTTATTTTTTATTTATTTCTTGTAGCTAAGAGAAAACATTACTGATATAACTAACTTAGGTGCAACAATGGGACCACCATTAAAAAATTGTTGGTTTGCCACTTCTGACCATAATTTTTGGGTTGGATTGGTACATAGGTAAATTTTTTTTATCATACACATCTACACACTTGACATAAATTTAAAATATTACAATCCTAGTGATAAAAGACAAAAATATATACATTTCAATGCTGCATTTTTAATGTTTGGTGTTCATGATTTTTTATGTATATTAGCTTAAACTGTTTCAATGTATTTTCATTTTATAGTGTTCTTTTAAATCTGCAGAAAAGTCATTGAACACGTAATTCCACTACCATTCTGGGTAATATTCAAAGGCTGTCATTAATTAGATTTTTGGATTAATGTTTATGTTTCAACATAACACCACACTGTTGCTGCTCAATTGATACTTGTATTTTTCATTGGAGTTTCAGTCTGCACAAAAATAAATTGAACAATATTCCTTCCAGTACCGTACCAAGTATCAATTAAAAAAGTACCGGTATTTACTGTTACAAAATGTACCAATACTGTAATTGGTATTTGTAAAGAATATAAGTTGCGTATGTTTAAAATTGTTTAGTTTTAATTAAACAGAAACTTCAGATATCAGTCTAACATTGTGTATCTTTATTTATATGTGATTGTGATAATTAGCATCTACAGAATTTACCATTATGTACTTCCCATGTAAATCAATATGTAATATTACTTACCAAAGTGTGTGTAAATAGCTCAGGAGATGGACAAAAGTATCAGTATCATTAAAATACCGTATTGTTTTGTTGGTATTGATATTGTATCATTTCGTTGATAACAGTATCCAACCCTAGTAAGGGATAATGAACGACAACTCTGGATAAAGATTGATAGCATATAACAGTTTCTAAATATTGACACATGATCTAACACTGGTCTTACTTTCCCATACCTGTCATACATAGGATGATTCCTTGGAAATTCAGCAGCATGATCAGCAACATGAAGATACTTATTCATTTGCTGTTATCTGTTGCCTGTCATAGGCCACCCTAAAAAAATTGCTTGTTTGCCATTGCTAACCACACTTTTGGACTGGGTCGGTTGGTCGTATTATCTTTAGCTCACCATAACAGAAGGTTCAGGGTGAGCTATTAGGATGGGTAGGTGGATGCTCCGGCATCTGTAGTCCGTCGTCAACAATGGTCTTCTTCACAGAAACTACCTGTTGGATTTACTTCAAATTTGCTGCGTAGAAGCCTTTTCACGTTCTGACTGCAATTTGCTCATATTAATAATATGAGCAAATTGCAGTCAGAACGTGAAAAGGCTATTATTATACCAATTGACCCTTTTAGGGATCACTAGAGCTAAAAACAGAAATACCTTTAAATGACTTTTTCTCATGATTCTATGGATGGATTATTACCGAACTTGGTTTTTAGCATCTTTAGATAGTGTTCTATCAGGTTTGCTGAAATAAAAATGGTTGGCCCCAATTAGGGGCCGCTAGAGCTAAATATAGAAATACCTTAAACTGACTTGTTTTCATGAACCAGTGGTTTGATCATCACCAAATTTGATCTGTGGCATCCTTCAGTCATCACAAATATTCCTTTGTAGTATCCTTCAATGGTCCTTTATCGAGTTTATTATTGTTCCCCATTATTTTCCCACAAGTGTACCTTTATTACCTTTTTAGTAACAAGTAAATTAAGATTTATTCAGGTGAGCGATGCAGGGCCATCATGGTCCTCTTGTTTTAAATTTATTGACAATTGATTTATTCACATTATTATTTATGGAATTGAAAATTTATTGAAAACTTAGCTTTAGCCTGTACCTCTTGATTTATCTTCATTTATCTTTGATGAAAAGTCAAAAGCAAATAAGTTGGACAATTAAGCTAAGCGGCTGTAAGGCTATTCCAATTGTCATTATGAAAAGTGTGATAGAAGATGGAAGTTTGATGAAATAGTTTTATGATTTGATGCTCATTAATAGATATTTGTTGATAGATAATTTGATGAAATATGATTCACAGGAGAAATTTTCTACTTGCCTGATTGGGCAATGGATTGGAATATGCACTTGTGATTAGATTGACTGTTTTTTTTTGGGGGGGGGGTGTAATCTTGTAGAATAACATCTGGGACAAATTGGTCCCAGGTATACAAACAATAGAAAAAAATACAAACATAGCTATTTGTGTGAATGTAGATTTCACTATGCAATATTGACTTCATTATCCAATATTTATACAATAACCACATGTTTATTATGCCAACAGATGAGGACAGTCCTGCATTGTTCCAATGACTGACAGAATCAAGATGACCAATCAACAGCAAACATCAACTATATTCCAGACCAAACTGGATTACCAAGGCTTAGACAACAAAGAGAAGATTCCCGTAAGTATGTTGTTGGTACATGTATTTTTATTTAAGTTTTGCTCTTTTTTGATGAATGTATAACTTGTTGTTGAATCTTGCGATGTTTTGTGTCATGTTTTTGTTTCTCTCCTTTCAATGGAAGGTTCTATTAATACTTATTGTTGAATCAGGTGTTGTTCTATCTGTCTTTGTTTATTGGTGTCCATTCCTTCAGTCATCATCTCACTGGTAAATTTTGAGTTCATGTCCACAGCCCATGTTCCTGCTGATGAATCTAGGGTACATAACGGCAGTCCACGAACTGACTGATGATTTGGGAGTTCATATCTGCACATCATGTCTCACTGGTATATGTGAATTTCATCCTTGCAGTCCAATATTCTCACTTTATAAGGGGTACATTCCTGTAACACATGATTATCACGGGTATGTCTTTGTGTTGTGTATTGTGGCGTTGTTCTTTTTGATGAATCTAGAGTTTGTCCTGTAAATATTAATACTCACTGACGAGTCTACATTTCAGTGCTGCTGACTACAAGTTTTCTTATTTATCAAAGATAAGTCTGTCTGATTGTCAATGGAAAATGTTGTGCAATGGAAGGTTCTATTAATACAAATTGTTGTTGAATCAGGTGTTGTCAAGTCCATCTCGCACTTTTGTTTCTGCTTGAATAAATGTGGAGTCCATCCGATCAGTCAGGATCTCACTGTTAAATTTGGAGTTCACGTTTGCAGTCCACGTTCTTGCTGACGGATCTAGGGTAGATAACTGCAGTCCACAAACTGACTGATGATTCGGGAGTTCATATCTGCAGGTCATGTCTCACTGGTATATCTGGATTTTCATCCTAACAGTCCAATGTTCTCACTTTATAAGGGGTACATTCCTGTAACACATGATTATCACGGGTATGTCTTTGTGGTGTGTCTTGTAGTGTTGTTCTTTTTGATGAATCTAGAGTTTGTCCTGTAAATATTTTTACTCACTGACGAGTCTATAGTTCAGTACTGCTGACTACGAGCTGTCTTATTTATCAAGGATATCTTTGTCTGATTGTCAATGGACAAAGTAGTGCAACGGAAGGTTCTGTTAATACTAATTGTTGTTGAATCAGGTTTTGTCAAGTCTATCTCGCGCTTTTGTTTCTGCTTGAATAAATGTGGAGTCCATCCGATCAGTCAGGATCTCACTGTTAAATTTGGAGTTCACGTTTGCAGTCCACGTTCTTGCTGACGGATCTAGGGTAGATAACTGCAGTCCACAAACTGACTGATGATTCGGGAGTTCATATCTGCAGGTCATGTCGCACTGGTATATCTGGATTTTCATCCTAGCAGTCCAATGTTCTCACTTTATAAGGGGTACATTCCTGTAACACATGATTATCACGGGTATGTCTTTGTGGTGTGTCTTGTAGTGTTGTTCTTTTTGATGAATCTAGAGTTTGTCCTGTAAATATTAATACTCACTGACGAGTCTATAGTTCAGTACTGCTGACTACGAGCTTTCTTATTTATCAAGGATATCTTTGCCTGATTGTCAATGGACAAAGTAGTGCAACGGAAGATTCTGTTAATGCTAATTGTTGTTGAATCAGGTGTTGTCAAGTGTATCTTGCATTTTTGTTTCTGCTTGAATAAATGTGGAGTCCATCCGATCAGTCAGGATCTCACTGTTAAATTTGGAGTTCACGTTCGCAGTCCACGTTCTTGCTGACGGATCTAGAGTAGATAACTGCAGTCCACAAACTGACTGATGATTTGGGAGTTCATATCTGCATGTCATGTCTCACTGGTATATCTGGATTTTCATCCTAGCAGTCCAATGTTCTCACTTTATAAGGAGGACATTCCTGTAACACATGATTATCACGGGTATGTCTTTGTGGTGTGTCTTGTAGTGTTGTTCTTTTTGATGAATCTAGAGTTTGTCCTGTAAATATTTTTACTCACTGACGAGTCTATAGTTCAGTACTGCTGACTACGAGCTTTCTTATTTATCAACGATTTTGTCTGATTGTCAATGGACAAAGTGGTGCAACGGAAGGTTCTTTTAATATTAATCATTGTTGAAATCAGGCGCTGTTCTATCTCCACTACTATTTATTGTTGATGTTTTGTCTTCGTTTGTTTTTATGTGGCTTAATTGTCGCTGGTGTTTTACGCCGTTTTTCAACAATTTTTCAGTTATATACGGCAACCGGTTCACCTAACCAGTTTTCCTGGACTGTATACTAACCAGTTCTTACTTACCCTTCCATATGGAGATGGCAAATTCTCCACACATGAGGAAAATCTGTATTTTTGTCAAATTTTCATAGACGGAGTATGATGAATGTTCTATTAATGTTGTTGTTGAAGCAGGTGTTGTTTTATCTCTGTTTTTTGTTTAATGATGTCCATTCCTTCAGTCATGATCTCACTGGTAAATTTGGAGTTTATGTCTGCAGCCCAAGTTCTTGCTGATGAATCTGGGGTACATAACCGCAGTCCACAAACTGATTGATGATTTGGGAGTTTATATTTGCATATCATGTCTCACTGGTTTATCTGGATTTCATCCTTGCAGTCCAATTTTCTCACCTTATAAGGAGTACATTCATGTAACACATGATTATCATGGGTATGTCTTTGTGGTGAGTCTTGTGGTGTTGTTCTTTTTGATGAATCTAGAGTTTGTTCTGTAAATCTTGATACTCATTGATGAGTCTATTGTTCAGTACTGCTGAATACGATCTTTCTGATTTATCAAGGATTCTGTCTTGATTGTTTGTTTGTTTGTTTGTGACATTGTCACTTGGGTTTAACGTCTTTTTTCACCTAACCAGTTTTCCTGGACTGTATACCAACCGGTACTAACTTAACCTCCATAAGGAGCAGGCAACTTCTCAACACATGGAGGAAAATCGACATCTTGTCAAATTGCTATAGAAGAATGTTGTGTGAACTGCAGAGACTGGAATTTGAACCTGAATCTCAGGGTTACATATCCATTTAATTGATTGTATACTTATTGTTGTTGAATCATTGATTTATTTCCCTGCTCTTATTATTCCTTCATTATTACACTCTTGGTGCAGAATGGCTTCCTGTCTGATTATCCTCAAGTGGTACCAAAGTATGGAGGATCTGAGATTGACATTCATTCCTTATTTAGCCATTGTACTTTGATTAGTATTCGCCCGCTAATCGAAACGCAATGTCTAAATAATGCATGTTAAAGTCTGTTTCAGTAGCACCAGTCTCTAACCCGACTTTCCGCAACTCTAGCTCAACATTCATGAACACTCAAACTAAGGTTCCCTAAAACTCTTTCAGATTCCTTTTACTTGCATTAAGGGTAATTCTCCTAACTCTTGCTATCTCCTTCATTATTACACTCTTGGTGCAGAATGGCTTCCTGTCTGATTATCCTCAATTGGTACCTAAGTATGGAGGATCTGAAATTGACATTTGTTACTTATTTAGTCATTGTGCTTTGATTAGTAGCGCCCGCTGATCAAAACACAATGTCTAAATAATGTATGTTAATGTCTGTCTCAGTAGCACCAGTCTTAGACAACTGTCCCCAACTCTTACACTAATAGCCTAACACTAATGTACATTTTTTTTATTTTTCTAGATTTTTTGTTATTTTCTATATTTTTTCTTCTTTCCTAATTTTTTTATTTTTTAAATTTTTTCTTGTTATTTTTTAAATTAATTTCTTACATTTTCATCTTTCAGGATTTTTGTGTCTCTGAACGGTAATATAGTGGAATGAGATGTCGTCAAAGTGTAACCCATTCTGTTTGAGTAACATATATAAAGGTGAGTATCATAATCATGGTATACATAAGTATATTGTTATAATACAGAACATACAAGGTATGTCAATAAGAATATTTTGAAATTGCCTTGTACACAAAGTGAGGGAAATCCTCAGAAAATATATGTATTAGTGATATGCTTTAATGCACCCTTTACTTAAGGCATATCATAGATGATGGAAGCTTGTTGATTGCTAATGAATTAATTCTGCTGTACATTATAAATTCCCATCATACCTTGTATGATAGTATCTTTTACAGACACGTTTTTCCTGTCTTAACATACAGATTTCACTAGGCTGTATTTGTAAAATCTGACGTGTTGGATGTGGATATGGAAGCAATTCAAGTTATATCATTAAATATTTCTTTTTTGGTTCAATCACTCTGCATGTGATATGCACTGGTCAGTAGAACTTAGGCATACAACAAATGTGTTTTATTACTTCGAGACACTGATGCATTCAGATTAAGCTATTGTTTGAAAGCATATTCAATTAATTGAAACATTAACCAAGTTCTGGTCAGATTAATTATGATAGCTTTAATGAATCGATACTTTCGCCCTTATTTATTTTGAAATAGAAGAAAATGAATGAACTTTTCATATACCACATTCTGTACTGGTATACCAGAACAGCCCTATTAAGTATTATGTTTTAACTGATTATATTCATGTGTATTTCAGGATGTTCAAAGTTGTGTCACACCAAGCAGCATCTCTAGTTACAGAAAATGAACATTCATTTGAGCAGAATAAATCTATGCCACAGTGCACAGTATCATCAACTGATGAGTTGGGATACATCTATATTATGTTTTATTTGCAATTATTCATTCTAATTATAGGTTTATTAACAGAATTTTATATTCATTTCAAGGTTTTTGTTTCTTTGTGAAGTGTTAAGTAAAATCATTGATCATAATGTGTAGTACTTATTTTCAAGACTTTTAACAGACTAGCCTGTCTTAGAATTACATGAATATAATAAATGACCATAACATTTCTATTTCAACATAACTTATTTCAGAATGGATGTATGTGAGTTATTGTGATTACCAGCAGACCAGTAATTGGTTAATTATTAGTACTCTTAAAAACCTTGATGTTTAATTTTATCTTGATTAACATACTTTCTCCATCTTGCTCTGTATTAGCTCATCTTGGATGAAAAATTAGTTAACTCATAGAAATACTGTCATCAGCTTGCTTGTAAGTTTTGCTAAGTTGTTAATATAAGTTAACTGGCTCAGTTGTTTTAAATGTATAAATTATGTATCATTTTCACTGTTTGTGACAGCATTGAATTGACTGAAATAAGGCCATACCAAATTGTGTCTATGTGTAGCGTAACATTGAGGTTCAAAAACCTACCTAGCTATCCGGAAAAAACAAACAAGTACCTCGGAAATACACACAAATTTCTTACTGAATTGCCACAAAATATTAGCTTCTATCAGAAGTTCAAACAGTCACTCAGTGGGAATAAATATGTTTCATTTCTTAAATCAAAACAAAAGCATAATATTGATAGATTTTGTTGGCTGGAAGGCATATTGATACAAAGCAAATCGTTCCAGCATCTAGTGATTCAATAAAGACATTTCAAATGATCAAATATTCAATATTACAAAATGTTTTTTTATTTGACTCAGGCGATCAAAACCTCTCCGTTCGCAGACGCTAAACATAGATACGATTTGGTATGGCCTAATGTACATGTATTTCTTCATTATACATGCATATGATTATTTAATAAAGTTTATAAATTTTTGTATATGTTTGTATTTTGTATACTTGTTATGAATTGGAATAATTCTCATTCATGAAGATCACTAGGAAAATTTTATAAGTAGTCAAACCACAATAAAAAGTGTAAATTTGTAGTTTCCTGATCAGCTCATTGTTCTACAATGTTTTTGTTGGCAATATTCAAACAATATTCTTTTGCATGTAATGTTTTTTATTATCATTACAGTTAATCTGTTACCTGTACCTCACTAACTTCATTGGGAGAGAGCAAACATACATTAGTTAAGTGGTCCAAGATAAAAAGATATATTCATCAGGAAAACATTGGATATGCTCAATTATTTCACTGACAAGTTTTAGACTTGAATTTTTGTTTTGAATTCATAATAGTACTTGATCTCAATTGTATTAAAATGCAAGTAAATTCTCCGAACTTCTAAGAGAAGATGCATCCGTATGAAGTGGTTTATCACCCTAAAACAATATGATATAAACACATGACCGAAACATCATGAACACACATGATGTATGAGAATCACCTCACAAACTTGATCATTCATCTACAAGATCTATATTTATTTATATTGGATCTCCACAGCTGAATTGAAAAGATCTGGGCTCCATTTTACAATGCTAAACAACAATAGTAATTTTTCAGTAACTCACTGATCAATACAAAGATATGCAGATTTTACACACTTCATACATTGACATAATTAGACATAACTAATTGGGGCTCTACCAATTGTTTTTGGGCTACTTGCCCTGCAGGACAACCAGCAAAGAATTTTAACTAGTTCTACAGCAATTTCAACTCATCCTTAGTCAATTTTTACTTGTAAATACAAGTGGATTTGTTGAGACCTGCTAATGTACATCCACTGTCAAATGGACTAGAGATAATGAAAAAGTGTAGCTGACATTAATGATTTTATTATACAACCCTACAATAACACCATCATAACATCCATATTATCACACCAGAGATTTCAATTGTACATCAAATATCAATAAATACAAATTCTTATTAAACACAATATGTAAATGTTTAATCAACTAAAATACAATTATTGATGTTAAAATGTAAGAAATGTTGTTGATAAAATATCTTACACATACTAATTATACACTCTACCAGAAAGGTACATTAACAAGCATATTTTCAAATTATGAACCAGCAAACATCAACTATCTTGCAACATCAATCACTAATCAGCTAAAGCAACTTGTAAATATCAATTACATACCAACAACAGCGGTCTACATACTTCAGCTTCTTCTCAACAATGGTAGCCTGCATACCTCTGCAATAACCACCTCTAACCACTAGCAAATCCCAGGTACATCTCAACTACAGTAGCCTACATACCCTAGCCACCTCTCAACAACAGAAACCTGCACAAACTTGCATATCTCAGCTACCTATCAATTAAAGTAGCCTGCATACCTCAGTCACCTGTTAACAATAGTAACATGCATACCTCAGCCAAATCCCAACAACAACCATATCTCACCTACATTAACCTTCAAATGTCAGCTACCTCTCAACTACAGAAGTATGCATACCCCAACTAATTCCAAATAACAATCACCTCTCAACTAAAGTAGCCTGCCCACCTCAGCTTATTCCCAATAGCAATCACCTTTCAAACTTGGTAAACCTCAGCTGCTTCCCAGCAACAACCACTTTTCATTTACAGCTGCAGCAACTTGTAAACCCTTAACTGCTTCTCAACAACAAGCATTTTTCTTAACTTGTAAAACTCAGCAACTTCCTAACAACAACCACCACACAACCAGAGTAACCTGCAAACCTCAGCCTCTTTCCAACAACAGCTCCTTCTCAATTACAGAAACCAGCAGATCTCAGCTACCTTCCAAAAAACACCTTAACCATGACAACTTGCAAACCTCAGCTGCATGCCACAACAGCCATCTTTCAAATACAGACAAGGAAGGCCACCCTTGGGAAAGACAAAATGAGGTCTTTATTGACAGATGACCTTTATGCATAGGTCAGTTTGCTCTAAATAATAATGATGATTTTTCAAAGAATGGCCGTAATTCACAGGGTGGTCTTTATTTGGAGGTGGCCACAAACACAGGTTAGACTGGTAACTTAAAAATGAAAATCTGCCCAGCAAATACATGACATTGTACAAACATTGTACAGACATGGAAGCATGATGATTCAGGTTGAAAATGAAAGTTTTTTAGATGTCATTTTCTGACATCAGTACAATGTCATGTATACAACTAAAGTTTTATAACCTTGGGGCCTGGTCAGATATTAAGTTACAAATATAGAACCAACCAGGCTAATGTCTGCATGGTTAAAATTTCTGTACAACTGAACTCTGAACTGATGTTTATTAGACAGGAAACAACATGAAGGCACAGGTTATTTCATAAATAAATTCACAATTAAATTTCTAATAGTATTAATTTCAAATAAACGTTAAAAAACGACTAATGGTTATTGTTCATACATGCATAACAGAATGTCTAAACAGATTGTACAAACCAGTAAGTGACTAATCCCACTGGTTTAAATGGAGAGGAAATGATGTCTGGTAAAAACTGTCAGAAGAGGAGTAAATAAAGTTCCCAATGTGGGACTCGAGCCCGCGACCTTCTGCTTGCAAGTCAGCTGCTCTACCAACTAAAGGTTAAAAAAACAATGAATACTATTCTCTTAAAATGCTTTCTTTTGAACATTACATAAAATTGTTTGTTTAAGTTCACAATATTCTATTCCTATGTCTATGACATGAATGAGGCTATGTTAAGAATAAGTTAAGATTTCTAGATACACATTCATAAACAATAATTATTCAGTTGTGATGGAAATATATGCATATATATATAAATATATATTTGAACCTAAGTATTTCCACAATTATTAATGCATAGTTGATAAAACTATCTCTTAATTTGAATAGCGTTTGAAATTTACAATTTGAAATGACTACAAATTTGCACAACACAATTTTTATTTATTAACTGTTTATACCCAAGAAAGGACTACATCGTTAGAGCCACTTTGAGTGAGAGTTCTTTACCACGAGTAACTCGAGCCATACCAAAACCAGAATAAGAAGCAAATAACAGTTGAAGATGCTGTTACCTGGCAGATGCTACAGTCCTGTACATCTTACAAATAACTTGATACAACATCAGTAAATATCCTTTTATTAAGGAACTGAAACCAAGTATGTTGTTAAACTTTATCAACAAACCCAAGGAAACAGTAGTTACAATTGAAACATAGTGATTCTTATCAATGATGTAGTTGTTCCAGATGATGTTCAGGAAGATGCCAAATCAACAATCAACATAAAATTAGTCTTCATCTCAGAACTGTTGTATTGAGGAAGTACAAAAACTGCCACCAGGAACAGTATTGTCTGTTAAAGCAAAGATAATTAGAGGTATCTTTTAGAAAATAATTAAGTATTTACCTGTAATTTCTTAAATTGAGTACTCTAATCAAACATGAATTCATAATTGATATATAGTCTCAAGCCCGAGTCAAACATTTGACACCATTGATAAAATACCAGTATCATATGAATGCATGTACTTTAAGCAAATTTTATATAATTACAATACATAACAGTGGATGAATTCTTTGTTAAATAAGTAGAAAAAAAGTTACATTGTTGAATTCCAGTTGTTGTAAAAATAAGTTTTAGTCTAATTTTGTACATTTGTACAATTTAAGGTCACTGAAGCACTAACAGTTACTACAAAATTTGGAAACAAATTAAATGTATGCATCAGAACCCTGGATGATCACACAGGGACATTGGGTTTTACTTTGTGGCAACATCTTGCAGACATACCAATGAATGTAGATGTCTTCTGTTTCAAGAATGTAATCAAAAACATCTGGAGAAACCTGAAAATAGTTTGGGTTAAACAAACAACATTAGAGGTACCTCTTTGATATTTTTAAAAACTGTAATGCCAGCTGTAAAATAATAAGATATCTAGCATATTCAATATTATTAGAAATTAATTAATTTCATTTTCTAATAGTGAAAGTTACACAAAAATAGTTAATGTTTGAGCATTATTATATACCTATTTGAAAAATGGTACATATTATAGTTTCACTTGCAACAGTTGGCGAGTGGCATACACTGTGCTGTCCACTCTATAACTTGAGTATTTTTACCTACATTTATGAAACTTAGTCACAATGTTTATTGGCATAATGCGAAGGCCAAGTATCATAACCAGCCAATTCAGTTCAGGCAATTTGGACTTATTGCCCTTTAAATGTCAAAATTTTGTTCACTCTAAGTCATATGATTCTAACCAAAACAGCACTGAACTTTGGAATGTTGTATACAGGTATGATATTTAGGCCAAGCCAATTTGGTCCAGGCAATTTTGAGTTATTGTCTTTTAACTGTCAAAATATTGTAAAATTGGCTCTCTAATCCATACAATTCTAATTCAAACAGCACCAAACTTGGGAATGTTGTACACAGACATAATATCTTGCCTACGCATAGTAAATTTGGAATTACTTTTATTTGTCAAAATTTCCTCAAATTAGCCTTGTCTGCTCTCTAGTTAAAGACATAAGTAATTAGTATGTGTGGAATGTTCCACCTTAATGCCTGACTTGGGTCTCTTCCTTCCAGGTAGTTTTAGACACTTTATAATAGACAGAGCACATTTAGCACATTAGTATGATTTGCCGCTATTTGATGATTTGTCTGTCAGCTGACACCTTTCAGAACAGTGAATTTCATTTCCACTATGCGTTGTAGAACCTCTATAGTCCACTGTTGTTAGTCCTTTTCACATGATCATAATTGTTTTGCTATGCTATCCAATTTTACACATCAGGTAAAAAAACTTCTGTCATTTTCACATAACTCATAGATCTCTACCTTGGTTTCGTTTAGTAACTTAAATTCAATCTACATATCCCCCTATTCTTCTTGCTATCGCAAATTATAAACGAGGGTATTTTGTGATAGTCAGCGCTCTTGTTATCTCTATATTTTTATTAACACATGTCGGTACTGTGTTTTATAGAATATCACTTTAATGATTTTGTAAATCAAAATAAAACTTATTTCAAATATATATAAAGTTTCACAGAAGTAGTTTTGTACATCATTGAAATGCAACATGTACAGTATTAGGGATGTGAATGAAGAAATTAAAGAATGTAGCATTAGCCATACTTAAACATGTATGATTGCCTTTAATATGATACTTATTTCTTCACTAACAGAGTGATTACATCATGTGAAGAACAAGGATATACCAATGTCAGATGAGCAATACTTGCAAGCACAAAACCAAGTTGAGCTTTACAATGAACTTCATGATGGATTGAGGCACAGGGATTATCTTGCCAACATATATTTCTAGTTATGGAATGTATCGGTGTGTTTAAATGTTATACAAGAGTACATAAGAAAATCATTCAGACTTGGAGTATTGACCAATTCTTGAAATTAATGAGTATGCACGTCATTGACATTTATCTGCTTAAATAAAATGAATACATTCAATTAACAGGTATATATTGAGATCTAGAACAATAAATGTAACGTGGCTCTGGGATTATTTCACCACCACACATCTAGATTTCCTCAGTGTCTCTCAGCTTGAATTCCAACCATTTAATCTGTAATTTTAACTCTTTCTTTTTCAATTCCAATAACTCAGGATCTATGCATAGACATGAGTGATTGCTGCACAGAAGAACCTTAGTTAGACTGTGTAACATTCACTTATAACCAAACTGACACAACTGCATTTATACTGCACTTCATTAATACCATTTTTAATTACATGTATTAGCAAAATATGAAATGTAGGCAATTATTGAAATTACAAAATATGATTTTCAGTGTCATTGTTTTAATAAAATAAATATTTAGCATTTATGCTGTTTCGGAATAAATGCAATTGTAATACAGTCATCATGCTTTCATTTGCAAGTTACTGTCATATGTTTAAAATGTTACCATTTCAAAAGGTTATAATGCTTTCAGATGTTCAAGTTTCAAAAGAGTATCACAAATAGAAAACATAGTGCACTACAAACCAGGATCTTGATAGCTTCCATTAAACTGACAGATCAGATGCTCTTTTCCTGGGGATAGACACAAAAAAAAAATATTAAATGTGTATTTGCAAGTACATGCAAATCATCATTGTGTGGACTAGTAATTGTAGCTCAAAGTTAAAGCTACTATTGCCCAGTGCATAAATTAAAATGACACTTTCGTAGTAAACTGACATACAGATGTAAACTTAAAGTATGTCGACTTTACACATACTGATCATTACTAACTTTATGAATTTCATTCAGCTGCTTTGTGCTTCATGTTATTAATTACTTACTCAGATATAACATACCTTGCTTCATTTTGATATCTTGCTTCTGTTGCCTCTGCTGTATCCCTGTCCATTCTGTAAAAATAGAGGATCTAAATGAAACATATACATGTATTAATGTCAAGTATGACATACATTATAAATGTATCATTTAAATTATTCATGAAAAATATTTCGTTATACTTATTCAACACAGTGAAAACCTGAAAATATCAATGAATTGAACTTATTTGAATTTAACATAATTTTTTGGAGATGAAGAAAAAATATTAAACTATGCAAAGTGGAACAGACAAACAATGAGATAAGAGCACTCACTAAAAATTGATTTGTGTATATATGCTATGTTGAAAAGATAATTCGCATGTTTTCTTCACATGATTCATCAGTCTTATCTGAAATTCTGAAAGACAATAGAATTAGTGTATTATGCGGTAAAACATTACAGTGCACATTCATTCAAGAGGTACATATTGCTTTTCTATAAGATGTTTATGGTTACAGTCGAGCTTGTCTTGTATGACCTTCCAAGGGAGTCACCAAATTTGGTCATATAATACAGGGTCATATAAGACTAGCCCTGGTGTTACATCAACTTTATTTGGTGTGTATTGTTGATCCATGTTATGTGTATATTTTAAAGCAATAAAATGTAAAATATTTTGGTCTTGTCATTCTTTTAATAAATATTGAATTTTTCACCAAAATATTGTGTTAAGACATAAAAAATACATCAATTAAAAACATCAAAAATTTAAAATAGAAACATATTGGCAAAACTGCATCAGTACATACAATACATGTAACATAAATTGTTAAATGGTAAAAAATGTCATCAATTAAATCAATAAGATAAAACTGTAAAAACAATTTAAAAACAATTTGAAATTACTAGCTGTACTAGCTGTAAATCACATGTCACATTGCAACAAACTGGGGAGCGTTTCCCGATACCTACTAAACAAACACAGGGACCATCTCCAGGTCATTTAACGCAGCCAAATTATCTGGTTGGGAGACGCTAATTATGGTCGTTTGTCAGGTAAGACATACCATTGTTATATACAGACCCATTATATGGCAAAATCTCTTGGGAGGAAATTTTTAGGTCAGATAACACAGCTAGTCATTGAATACAGCTGGTCAGTAAGACAAGCCCGACTCTAGTTCTCAATTAACTTTACAGTGTACAAAACTGAAAATATGTGTTCCTACTTTACAGTCATACCTACATGCACATTTGTATATTGTAGTAAATATAACTATATTACTCACACTTGACACTGAATGGATGTTGAGTTCATTACAGACCCTGGTATCCCACTGATGCTGGTGGAATCCCTCCCAATAACACCAAAAACAGCCTCAGTAATGATTGAATATTTGCTTTGGCTAGGTCCACAACCATTGAAGGAAAAGTATGAAACATTTAACTTACTTAACAGCTAATTACCAACACCAAGTAAGTTCATCAAAATGAAAATTTTACTAGACGTGAAAACAAAAAGAAAAATACTGCTTTGTATCACAGATTAAGTGAACATAACTGGCTCATTTGATGGATGTTTCCTCTAGGTTGTACTTACATGGTATAAAAGTCTAATTTAAAGAGCCAAAGATTATCATAAATCAGTTTTTTTCATGCTGTATCCATTACAACCTCTTTTTTATTACATTCATTTTGTTAGCACATGTTAAATCTTCTGATATATGTGCATATCATGAAATAATGTAAGAAAACACTAAATTCTGTTTATATGTTTATGAATTTTCACATGCACTTACAAATATGTGCCAAAATGTGTCCTTGATTCCATATTAATTAACTGATACAATATAGAAGAATACTGACCAGTCAGATTTTGTATCTGTATTTGATCATTATATATCGCACGGTGTTTGGAAACAAGATTTTCCCCTTCTTTTATAATTCGGTTGTTGTTCGTTTGGTTAATGAGGCACAGAACTTTCTCTCAACTTCCATACACATCTTGTTTTGATTTTGATGTAATAGCTGATATCAGTTTCAAGCCAACTAGTACAACTAGTGTTAATCCCCATTGCAATTACACGAAACGTTTACAACTCAATAAATACCGAAATCAATGAAAAATATCATCCATTCCTTGATTGCGGCTCTCTCCCGACGGCCATGTTGGATGCTTTTTTAGTAACACCTTGAGCGCTGGTTATGTAAAAAATACCAATTTACTGTTGACAAAAATTCGCCCTAAGGGAATATTAAAGTTAAGGAAATTCCTTAGGAGTTTTATGAATAGCTATTTAAGGAATTTCCTTACCTAAGGAAATTATTTAAACTTAAGGAAATTCCTTACTTAAATCTAAGGAGCTTTATGAGTATGGCCCCAAGCTACCAGTATATGAAGTTTGGTGATCTTACCTGGTAGTTCCGTTTTGATTTTATGTGACTTATTGTCACTGGGGTTTAATGCCATTTCTCAACAATTTTTCAGTTATATACTGCAACCGGTTCACCTAACCAGTTTTCCTGGACTGTATACTAACTAGTACTAACTTACCCCTCCACAAGGAGCCGGCAGCTTCTCCACATATGGAGGAAAATCGACATTTTTTGTCAAATTTTCATTGAAGGGTATGACCTGCCGCAACCGGGATTTGAACCTTGATCTCCGAGTTACTAGTCCAGCGCACTAACACTAGACCACAGCTGCGGCCTTACCCAAATAGCAAAAACAATTTTGTACACAAGTTCAGTGTAAGTACTACAGCATTAATTATGGTTAAAATATTTCAATTTACCTCATCAGCCAGAGTAGACTTCAAAGTAACAAAGCTCTCTCTTGTCATGTGGATCAATATTTAGAACAGTGTACTGACTAGTGTCATTTCTCCACAGCTCCTCAAACTCTGCAGAAATTCATGAACACTTATTGATTGATGGAAAAGAATATCAAAAAATTGTTTATTTTAAGAATATTTTTTTTACAATTGTGTTTATTCATTAAATAATTCAAATCATGCATCAGTCACCATCAATTAATCTTGTTAAGGCTAATGAAAATTAAAAACAGTGTAATCATGTAATCAACAATTGTAAAGTTCTACATATAATTTGTCGTAAACCTTATTGAAAATCGCTAGGTTTTTGCTGAGGGGCGGAGTCTCTGTCAGAATTGTTACCCACTGGATTCTGTTAAGGGGCACAATCTCTGGTATAGATGTCATCTTGCTCATGGCCACCATCTCCAATCTGGCCATCTTTAAAAGTAAAAAAGCAGACATTTGTTAATTTATTTAGATGTCGGATAGTTTTTTTTTTACATCAGGAATAAAAGAGCACCATCTTACCGGTGGAGACCACTCATCCATTATTGTTTCTGTCATACAATATTGATATTTTCCAGTAATTATAATATTTGTCTAAGTTAGTCATACTTAAGCAAAATCCAAACCAAGATTCCAGCTTTTCTAAGAACAAATAAGGCAAATAACGCAATAATCATTTCTAGAATCTTAATAAAGCCAAAAGCAACCATACCATACCAAATTCATCCTCACCACTCACTTTTCTCCTTGCCAATTATGCATGTCCATTACTAGCATCTGCAATTTCAGTACTATACTCTTACTAATGGCAGAGATATTAAAAATTAAACATTTTCCTCAAATCACAGAGATTTTTTTCACAAGCGCTCATTTCTAGAATCTCAATAACAATCAAAACTAGCCATGCAATGCCAAAATCGACCTGGCTACTGGTTTCTGTACATGCCAGTAGTGTTTTAGACCCATACTATCAACGCATAAGGAAGAAATAAAAAACAAACATTGGTCGGAAAATGCTGATGCGAACAAATTCTACAGCAAACAGTCATTTTTAGAATCTTAATAAAGCTAAAAGCAACCATACCATACCAAATCCATCCTCACCACTCACTTTTCTCCATGCCAATTACTTGTCAGTAAAGATCCAATGCTGTACTATCTACGATTAAAGAGTAAGTAAAAGATAAAGATTTGTCGGAAAGTGTAGGCACGAGGAAATTTTCTTGCAAACTGTCATTTCTAGAATGCTAATAAAGTTAAATGAGTTATGTAGCTTGTCTTTCACAGGAAGAAAAGTGGACCTAAACAAAAAATTGACTGGACACTATCACCGCTCAGGCTATGACATAACGACATCTTTTTTCTACAAAAAAGCAGATGAGCTAAAAACACAGAAGACATGATATTGCACATTTCTATACCCATTCCATTTTTCTATGGAAACCCAAAAGTACCAAGTACATGCTATTCTAATTCTCTGAGTATAACTTTTCTATTCAATTGAGAGTGCTCTCGTTTGAAACATTCATGTACATTTTATTTTTAACCTTATTGAAAAAAAATCGTCGTGAATTCAAAATTTTCATATTGGAAACAGTCAATGATCATACCTGGTACATCATCTAAACTTACACAGGTATCCAAGGGAACAACCAGATTTCTACAGACAGTAGGCTTCTTAGTTCGCAGTCCTGAAACAGAAGACAGTGAAAATTCAGCATAACTATGTTCTGATGATCAGAAGCCAAAAAAGTTGAATACATCTCTAACAATGACAAAGATCAATGGTAAAGCTAAACTTTTCCTAAATGCATTTTAACCCCTGCCATAACATTAAGTGCACATATTTAGTCAATACATACAAAAGATACTGGTATGAGGTTTGTTTTTCTTTGCCAATACTAAGAGTAAATTTATGAGCAGACAAAACATTTACAACCCATTTCTTTGGCTAATTCAAACCATTTGATTACAAGCATTTTCAATGAAAAGATTGATATCTTCCAGTCAATAGTGGCTTGTTTGTGAATGATGTTTTCTTGTGAATGATGGCTTGTCTGTGATGGAAGACCTGACAAAAAAACATGTTAAAAGGCCAATCCCATTGTTCTTTTCCTTTGTTAAAAAAGAGACTATTGCCCTCAATTCTGTTCTTAAGTTTGTGGTTTTGGCCTTACATCTCTGTTAAGTCACTCAGACTAACTGTTGGACAACTGGACAAACCTACAGCCCCTCCCCCTAATTCTTTGGTGGGAGATGATAAAATGATGTGCTTAAATAATATATATATACTTGGTTCAATTTGCATATGCACAATCTGCTGAAATACTTACAGAGCTAAAAGCTATTTTGCTTCCGCAGAATCAATTCCATTTAAGCGCCCACCCACCACAATGTCTGCTCTCTGTGGAAGTCACATAAATAGGTGAACCAGCCTGAAATCATATAATGACTATTTATGAAACTTAACAATTGCTACACATTATTATTCTTAGTCTATATTCGTTGTTGTCAAAACAATATTTATCTAAACATGTGTTTATTATATGTGGCTAAATATACGAGATATATAACCAAAGACATACAGGAGCATATTTTCAAAAAGACAAACACAACAAGCAATAGTACTCAAATATTAACAGCACGACTGCTAACAACCAGCAGTTACACTTAGATTGAAGCACAGCAGAACATGTTATATACTAGAACTCATAAGTTGTAAATGTAGACACTGAGATAAACTGTTGGAATGCTGGCAATTCTTTCAATATCTTCAAAATTATTGATGAACATACAACAGTATTCTTCAAATATCACAAAAACTTTTGGACTTTAATATTGTTTAACATGTCAAACAATGAGCTTAACAGTTAATATGTTGAACACTGTTATTGTTACTATTATTCTTAATTATGCAGCATGTGAGAATTGGAATTTAGAATAAATTACTATTGCATATCAAGCAAGATATGATAAGAAATCATGTGTTTTTTTGGTGTTTTCCGTGTTTTTCGGTTATTAAGTGTTTTTTGGTGTTTTTCTGTGTTTTCCGGGTATTAAGTGCTTCCAGTTTTTCTATGGACCACAGATGCAGTCTTTCAGACTGTACCACATTAAAGGAAATTACTCCATCTGCGTTATAATTTTGGCCCCTCTTAACAGATTCAAATTATTTTGTCATAAACCCTCATGTAAGATTAAAGCTGTAAAGGAATTCTTAAATGCAGGACTCAGATTTCGACCGATTCACTATGTAAATTTTGACATTCAAAATCTACAATCTGACCAGTATTAATAGCCACAGAGAAGAATTTGTTAATATGTCGATCCTACAGGTGAGTCTGGCAAAGATCCTACAGGTGAGTCTGACAAAGATCCTACAGGTGAGTCTGACAAAACAAATATTTGGAGGGGGGTGTTTTTTCTTTGTCAGCATCATTCACAGAATAATTCCCTCAGACTCTCTAAAATCGCAGGTGTCCATCCATACAGACCATGTCTTATTTTCTCGAGGGTTAAGACAAGTTTACAATATCAGAGCTCTTACATCACAACAGTAAAATATACTGGTAACTTAGAGCCAATTTTGAATCACATAAAATCTACAACTTCATTTCCATTTTTACAAACACTGTGGTACAAAAGTAATATGAACTCAATGGAAATAAACGACAGAAAAGTAAAATGAATGAATAATGCAGCGAAGTGTTTCAAGTGTTTGCTTATATACATATAATATTACTTTCTCAATTAATCGGTACAATACAATAGAGTTATTCAATGTATATGATGATAAACAGAGGACAATGTATCGTTATCACTTTAAGATGCATATATCAGATTACCCCGTAACATCTTTTTGCTGTATCTATTTGAGTACATCTGGCTAAAATACTTTAATATCTAAAATAATTTGTCCAGAGCAATTACGGTTTAAAGAATAAAAAGACAACTCATTTTTGCATTAGGACATGAACATCATAATTCTGGGACCAATCAGGAATTCAGTCAACATTACATGCTATGCATATTCCCTGAATCAATACCCGTATACATACATGTATATATACTTTAAAGTACTTTTCTAACTCTGCACTTTTATTTTTTAAATGTTTTTTTTTAAGGTACAATCTGATGTACAAAGGAGACTCAAAAAACACTTCGTTCTTTGTTATTCCTCATAAGAGGGTGAAAAATGAAGTACACAAATATGACAAACAATGAAACACAAGAAATTGTATCATCAAGGGAGTTAACTCCGTACAAACAGGCACCAGATAAATAGAATTTTCAGAAAGATTATCGTATGGCATACCAAAAATACTTAGTAAAAATACAATTAGACCTTTAATCAAACTAAACAAAGTAAATTTAAGAAAAAAACTTACTCCTACGGGATGTCAGACTCTCTGATAACAAAAATGTAAATACTTGTTAACATCTTCAATGCTTTAAAAAACGGAAATGGACTGGTTTCCTAAAGGCACTGTCCAAGATCTCAGTGCATTGACATGGAATGTGAAACAGTTACAATAAAATAGACCGGTACCAATTATTGACTATCAGGCAACCAGTATTAGGGCCGTCATATACAAAGTTATAAAATCGTGTCTGTTACCATTTAACACAATGATAAACAAGTAGCCATGAAAAAAGATTACCAAAAACCTGTTTATCTACATTAATCAAAGTGCACGTGCAATTCGTGTTTTCAGTTTTTTGCTATTTTTTACCAGTTTAAATGATGTACATCTTCAAATTCAATTTATGTGTGTTGTATGATGATTTTCTTCGATGAAAAAAAATCTTAAATCTACGAAATACCTGGGACCAATATATAAATATGTAACGTACGTAGGCAGACATGCTAGTAATCAGGGATGTACATTTATACCTACTAAAATACAAAAACATGAGAAGAAGCATAGCATACCTGTTTATTTTAGAAGAATAAGTACATTGATATATTATGGTGACATATGTCTGCAGACACTTGGCGATTAGTTTTCTTGGGGAAAAATGTTTTATTTTCATGAAAATGTTTTATCTTCCACTTGATAAGTACGTGCACTTTCTCGTGAAGAAATCTTATCATGAAAAGTTCTTGAATTTTCGTGAAAATGTCTTGTTTTTTTTAAATGAAAATCTGGTAGATTTTGCAAAAATATTCTGATTATCTTCTGCTGCAGAAATATGCCATCATAATATATCGATACAGATTTCCCGATATATTGATATCGTCGATATGCAAAAACGGAATCAAGGACACCCAAGGTTAAAAACTGAGCTAATACGTGCATATATGTTTCTATAAAACGTGCCCATGGTGTGATGGACTACAGCTAGCCAATCAGACACATTTGTTTGTCCATGTGAAATAGAACAAATAGTAAGAACTTCTTGAAACTCGAAAATCTCGTGCGTTCGTTCTTAATTGCTAGCATATAAATTAAATCGTCTTCTCAACCCAATTCAGTACAGTTCATGGATAACCAAAGGTGATGCTTTAAATTATTTTTATGTTGATATGTTAAACTTAGGATGGAATTATTGCGTGCTTAGAAACCTGTAACATTTCATAGTACGGTGTAAAGTCATTTTTTAAATCTGCAAAACAAAAAATAAGGTTCATAAATATTGGAACATGTGTGTGAAGATGTGTTGTGGTTGATAATTATATTTCAATCATTTTTAGCTGGTGTAAGGGTAGTCAAATGTGTAGGACTCCTAAAAGTGCCTTAGGCTGTGATTTCAATTTTATTACGTCCATTCCAACACATGAGATTGTGTTCAGGGCAACAATAGATGGATTAACTAATATTTGATTGGCCAATTGTGTAAGTTACTCAGATTTTTTATACTTTTCGCAGGTATGGTCACATGGTTAACAGGTAAAACATTCTTTAGTGGAGGAAAAGTTCTGGAAGGTAGGCATCTTTTTCCCCCTCTTTTATTCATTTTTTAAAATACTTGGATGAATAATGTGAATTTTCAATCTTCGAATATTTGCAAATGTAGGGTAATGTGTATACATGTATGTTTTTAGATTTACAAGTAATTCATTACTTTTATGACTGTTTTTCGGTCGCTGAAACATGTTTTCATATACATGTATTTGCTCATAATAATTCTGCATACATATTTTTTCATTTGGTAACACTTCTATTTTTTGTATTTTCTCTTTTAAAAAGTGTCCACAGCTTATTTTACAACATGAATACGAACATTTATTTGATTAATATAATCTAATTTATTATTGGACAATTTTCGATTAAATGTACATTGCCGAAACTGGTCGTTTTGTCATTAAATATTGCAAATGAATCTGTTTATTTTTTTCGTCGAAGGAATGTGGTGCAAGAACACACAACTACTGGTCTCCGGCTTCAATCTTCCCTACCAAGATTAGAGCGAATGTATTACAGAACCAGTCAACGTGTTGGCGCGAAGACCATGGATGTGAGGTGTACCTGATGTAAGTGAACTTTACGTAATTATTTTCTTTTAGGCTAAAGTCAACTGTGATGCATTTGATGGCTTATTTCGTTTAAAACATTTTCATTCGAAATGCATTAGGAATAATTCAACATTGGCTTCTCTCTGGCTTACCAGTATCACCTGTCAGTGCAGTTAAAAAAATGGCCGCCATTTTATGGATCAGTTGTTCGCACGCTTAGAAATTCATTGCCACTGGTTCGCAAAAACGCATGTTTACTGCTCGTTGTCTGTACAAGTCGTTTACCTGAATGAGAAAATTTTATTTTCTTTGATGAATAATATGGAATTCTATGCTAAACGGTGTTAGAAGCAGAAATAAAGGATTTACCGTTTTTATCTTTCAAATTTTGATAAACATGATTGGATTAAAATAGTACCAATACTGCGAAAAGTTTCAAAGATTTTATCTTATATAAAGGTACGAATCATTTTTTTGTCATCATTTTTACTAGAATTTTTTGAGAATGTAAATTATATTTAGACAGGAAGACCACCCCATCTTTTATAACCACAGGGCTTACTGAATACATTTTTGTCTATGTGTATATAAGTATTTTAATTGCTCAGTATTTATTTCAATTATATTGTAACATGTCTACGAATTCCTTGTATTTGTGTATATAATAGATTCTTTGACAACTGGATGTTGAAGTTGAGAATATTTAAAATGAATATTGGTTTATTGTGGGTCTCCTTACCTTATATGTATATTGCAGTCATTTATAATACCAGACAAAGACTGATGGATTGTTTTGCTCTTTAATAGACAGAATTGGATTACGGATGTTTCTTTTGCTGTGTCTTAAAATCTTTTACATGTTATAGAAAATGTTTGTGTTGAGAGATGACTCTTGATAAGATCTTAGATATACAGTCAAATCTGTGTTTGCGATCACCTCCAAATAAAGACCAGTCAGTGAATAAAAGGCCATTCTTTTAAAACTATCACTGATTATTTAGAACAAATTGACATCCAATTAAAGGCCACTTGTCAATAAAGGCCTCATTTTGTCTCTGGGCATTCTTGCCACATAACTTCCCAATGGAAATATCCTTCTTTTTCCAATTTCAAAAATAAATTCCAAACAGCCGCAGAAAATTGGTTAATAAATCCAGTAAAAATCTAATCGTTAACAAGTGCATTATTGGTTGTTATGGTATCAAATGGTTAATATATGGTACATATTCTTAGAAATTTAGAAATCATTTTAAGTGTCAGCCTTCTACATAATATTAAAATTAGTTCAATATGGTCATCACTGTCATGAATGTGTAAGTTGATAATTTTAATTGGTGTTTTGTATGATGATCGGAGTTCAAGATAATGGAGGCTGTTTGTTATTAAGTGTAATTGTGTTGTTTGTTTTAAATGTTGATGACTATATTCATGATGATTTTAGTTTGTTAGTTTTAAGTTTAGAAAAGGACTTGATGGTTTTAATTGGTGTTAACTTAGGTATGATGTCGGCGTTGTTTGGGGTTAAAGATAATGGAGGCTGTTTGTTGTTAAGTGTAATTATGTTGCTTGTTGATGGCTATATTCATAGTGACTTTAATTTGTTAGCTATAAGTCTTGATGGTTTTAATTGGTGTTAACTTGGGTATGATGTTGGTATTGTGTGATGTTCATGATAAAATGAAGAGAATAATGTTGTTTGTCGTTAATTGTTATTGTGTTGTTTGATGTTGTTTTTGGCAATAGTGATGATGATTTTGTTATCATTCAGGAAATTATTTTATATGTCAAAATGTTGTTAAGTGTTGTTCAATATTTAAGATTAAGATGATGATTGTGTTGTTTGTTGTTCAATAAATGATGTTGTTAGATGTTGTTAATATATATTGGTGTTAATGTTTATGAAGAGGATTGATTGTTGTAATGCATAATTATATCCCTGCACAACAAAGTTGGGGTATACTGGTTTCAGGTTGTCCGCCCGCCTGTCCGTCCATCTGTAGAAGAAATATTGTGTGCGCTTTTTCTCTGTAATGGCTAATTGGATTTTTATAAAACCTTGCCAACATATTAGGCATCAAGTCTACTTGCGCATATTGTTAAAAAATTGTTCAAATTTATTTTTACAGAGTTATGACCCTTTTTTAATTTGTCTAGAGACAAAATCTTGTGCGCTTCTTCTCCTAAATGGCTTGTTGAATGTTTGTAAAACTTTGCTGGTACATTAGTCATTGCACATTTAAAAAAAATATTTGGATATAATCTCACAAGAGTTATGCCCCTTTTTATTTGGCTGTCAACAAAATCGTGTGCACTTCTCTTAAATGGCTTATTCTATGTTATTAAGCCTATAAAAAAGGGGCTCTGTGGGGGTTTTTAATTACATTCAGTGATAATTCTAATTACATTGTTGGAAATAATTGTTTTTTTTTTTTGTGTATCTAATTGTCCAATAAATAATGGTTTTATGTGACATTAAGAAATATGTTGTTATTGTCAGTTCATGCTGAGGGTTCTGTTGTTCTGTTGGTTGATATGTTCTAAAACTACAGACAGAATTCAGAAATTATTTGAATTTATGTCTATTTGCATTGTTTTCAATGAAGTGATACATTTAATTACGACATTTGTTGATTGTTTATTTGGCATTATCATAGATTATATACTTCTGAATTGCTGTATACAGATTACTATCTGTTGTAACTTCCTGACAATTATTGAATTTAAAATTTAACTTCATATTCACCTGTCCAAGGAAGTTGAAGTTAGTATTTCTTTGTGTTTACAATCATTCATTCATCGCCTATTTGGAAATGTTTATGCAACATATGACAATGTTGCAGTTTCTGTGAATTATATAATTATGATTGTGCATTGTCTCTTCAGTTCTGGAAGTTTGTTCAATTTTTGATAGATCGGATTGCACTTTTAATCATCAAGTAGGTCTGAAGTCGGCGACCATCGATGATGAATGTAAAAAATCAATTATCATTCAATATAACCTATTTCTTCACTAGTTTTAGTAAACATACTTTTCATACTGATGATTACGTAAACAATAACAGATCATCAGAGCTTGTGTTCTTCCATTTTCAGAACAAAGATGTCGACCCTCATTGAAGGAACCCAACAACAGATGAAGTTCAGCTCATGGATTTGTTGGCAAGGCCTTGGTCTCAATGGTCGCCAAGGTCAGGATGAACTGTTTAGCACACAGCAGAAACACGTAAGAATTGTTGCCACTCAATATTTGTTCTTCAGTTAGTATTGTAACAAGCAAATGTGTTAAAAGTTGGATATGTAAAATAAAAATTATTATTTAATTATTCTAAATCTGTTAGCAGAGTGTTATTTTAGGTGGAAAAAAGATAGGATGCTTTTAGATTCAATGTAAAAATCATTATTCATTAGTAAGGCATCAAGGTCAACATGTTGAATGCCCCCTGGGCGCCAGTAGGTTTTTCCTACTGTGGGGGTGATTCAGCATCACGCCTGCCAATTTTTTTGTTTTTGTTTTATAGTTAATTGATGAATAAATAATGAATTATTCCAAATCAGTTTGCACAGTATTATTTTAGATGCTAAAATGATAGGATGCTTTTAGATTGAATGTATATTAGGAGTTAGTAGAAAATTGTGAAAAGCAGATTGTGTATTAATTGTAAAAGTTAGTTTTACATTTGACTTATCTGTTGGACTTATACTAACCGCCTTCTGTTCTGTTTTGTTTATTCTTCCCTCATTATGGTGACATGGCACCCTGTGCCGTGGCATCATCATGAGATAATTCAGCATCACCACGAATGAATAGACCACAATGCCTTGGCCTCAATGGTCGCCAAGGTCAGGATGAACTGTTTGGCGCACAGCAGAAACACGTAAGAATCGATATTTGTTCTTTAGTTAATGTTGGAACAAGCAAATGTGTTTGAAGTTGGATTTGTAAAATAAAAATTATTATTTAATTATTCAAAAATTTTTAGCACAGAGTTATGTTAAATGGTAAAAAGATAGGATGCTTTTAGATTCAATGTAAAAATCATTATTCATTAGTAAGGCATCAAGGTCGACATGTCGAATCCCTTCCGGCCGGGCTCCGGTAGGTTTTCCTACTGGGGTGGGGATTCGGCATTAGGCTTGCCAAGTTTTTTATTGTTTTATAGTTAATTGATAACTTAAATAAAAGAAATAAGTAATGAATTATTCAAAATCAGTTTTCAGAGTGTTATTTTAGATAGTAAAAGAATAGGATGCTTTTAGAGTCAATGTATATCAGGAGTTAGTAGAAAATTGTGAAAAGCAGATTGTGTATTAATTGTAAAAGTTAGTTTACATTTGACTTATCTGTTGGACTTGTACTAACCGCCTTCTGTTTTGTTTTGTTTATTCATCCCTCATTATGGTGACATGGCACCCTGTGCCGTGGCATCATTGTGAGATAATTCAGCATCACCACGAATGGATAGACCACTACAATGCCTTGGTTTCAATGGTCACCAAGGTCGGACTCAAACGTACGGTGCTCAGCACCAAAACGTAAGTATTGTTGTTGATTTGTTCTTAGCATTTGTAGTTCGGTTAGTGTTGTTGGGCCGGTGGTCTGTTGACATTTTTCTGTCGGTCAGTTCAGAGCTAAATCTAAATGATCAGTTTTACACTGGCGTTGATGCATTTGTAGTAATCCTATTTTTCATGATTGTTTTGTGCGTGAAAACCATTCTCGTCTGTTGGGGATTGACGAAGGTCTTTTTCTTATTTCAGCAGTCGGATGTGTTGACTTCAGATCTGGGCCTTCAAAATGGTGACATGGCACAGTGTGTCGTGGAACCTATAGGAGATAACCCAGCATCAAGATCATCATTATTATGATGGAACTATAAACCTGAAGAGTCAGGAAGTCGGTGCCTATGCACCGCGAAGAAGTCTTTGGACTTCATATGAAGATCGGCACACGGATTGAGGGCAAGGCCTTGGTCTCAATGGTCACCAAGGTCAGGGTCAAGGGCATGGTGCTCAGCACCATAACGTAAGTATTGTCGTTGATTTGTTCTTAGCATTTGTGGTTCAGTTGGTGCTGTCAGGTTAGTGGTCTGTTGGCAATTTTTCTGTTGGTCAGTTCAGAACTAAATCTAAATGAGGCGTAAATGCATTCCTACTAACGGTAATTTCTCATCATTTTTGTACTTGAAAACTGATCTCTCCTGTTGGGCATTGACACGGTTCTCTTCTTATTTCAGCGGTCGGATGTGTTGACTCCAGATCTGGGCCTTCAAAATGGTGACATGGCACAGTGTGTCGTGGAACCTATAGGAGATAACCCAGCATCAAGATCATCATCATTATGATGGAACTGGAACCTGCAGAGTCAGGAAGTCGGTGCCTATGCACCGCGAAGAAGTCATAAGGCTTCATAAGGGAGATCGGCACACGGATTGAAGGCAAGGCCTTGGTTTCAGTGGTCGCCAAGGTCAGGGTCAAGGGCATGGTGCTCGACACCAAAACGTAAGTATTGATTTTTGATGACATTCATACTCCAGTCAGTTCTGTGGTGTTAGTCGTCTGCTTGCTTCTGTTTTGTTAAGTTTGTCAATGTTTCAGTCTATTTGATCTGTACATATTTTGTAGATGTGGGATATTCTCAGGAATTTGTATTATCACCATTGTGTGTAAGATGAACATGCATATTGTATCCATTAGTTGTACATTGATGAGGGCCTTTTTTATTTGTTTCAGCAGTTGGATGTGTAGTCTACTAGATGTCGACCCTCATTGAGGGAACCCAGCAACAGATGGAAGTTCAGCTCACGGATTGTTGGCAGGGCCTTGGTCTCAATGGTCGCCAAGGCACAGCAGAAACACGTAAGAATTGTTGCCACTCGATATTTATTCTTCAGTTAGTATTGTATCAAGCAAATGTGTTAAAAGTTGGATATGTAAAATAAAAATCATTATTCAGTTATTCAAAATCTGTTAGCAGAGAGTTATATTAAATGGTAAAAAGATAGGATGCTTTTAGATTCAGTGTAAAAATCATTATTCATTAGTAAGGCATCAAGGTCGCAACATGTTGAATGCCCCCGGGGCGCCAGTAGGTTTTTTCTACTGCGGGGGTGATTCAGCATCAGGCCTGCCAAGTTTTTTTTTTGTTTTATATTTAATTGATAACTTAAATAAATAAGTAATGAATTATTCAAAATCAGTTTGCAGTGTTATTTTTTGATGGTAAAAAGATAGGATGCTTTTAGAGTCAATGTATATCAGGAGTTAGTAGAAAATTGTGAAAAGCAGAATGTGTATTGATTGTAAAAGTTAGTTTTACATTTGACTTATCTGTTGGACTTATACTAACCGCCTTCTGTTTTGTTTTGTTTATTCTTCCCTCATTATGGTGACATGGCACCCTGTGCCGTGGCATCGTGAGATAGCTCAGCATCACCTCAAAGGAGCTGCAAACACAATGGACGACACCTGAGAATGATAGTGTAGAAGATGGCTTGATGGTAATCTATGGATAGATGATCCTGAGAGTAACTGTTGAGATGATGGTTAGATTGGAATTAGTGAATTTGATTGCTGTATGGTATGCTGTGCACACCAGTGTATGATATACGGTATGTTAGTTTCAATCTTATAGAAGTGTGTCTCACACTCAAATTACTTGATGATAATGATATGATGATAATTAGTTTATTTCTTTGCTCACTCAATTAGGGGACCTCCATGGTCGAGTTGTTATGTTGTCTGAATAGTAATCACTAGCATCTCTCTGCTGGGAGTTAGAATCCAAGAGCAAATTTCACATGTGAGGGAGCTGTCCAACTAGCTCATAGGCCAGTAATTCTACCCAGGTGTATGCTGAGGGTCTTCCTGCACCGCTGAAGCTTGAAGTCGCCAAATGACCCTGGCTGTTGGTGTGATGTTAGTATCTAGAAACTTTTTATATCTTTGCAGTAGTATTGAATTTACTGTCACCTTACATTTTTAAGCGGTCTTTTACTTTATTGTATTAAATACATCATTAAATTATTAACTCATAGTTGTATCGATTCCTTTTTTGATTTCAGGATATGTATGTTAATTGGATCAGGACTTTAATCAGTTGTGAGCGATCAATGGTTCTGCAGGATGTTTAACCCACTGACTATGTACATGACTTAGTCTCCTAGTATCCAGGGCTCAGTTGATGAATAGATAACTCAACTGTACAGTAAGTGATGTTGATTATATTTGTAGGTATTTGTACTTCAGTGAACATGGTGACATTATGTTAGTGTGTGAGCATACATTCCTTTCAGCATAAGTACTTTAAAACATGCTTTTAGTTTAGTTTTTTGTTGCAACTTTTTCTTTTTGTTCTGCTTCATTGTACCAATAAATAATAAGCAGCTTCCACTAGCTCATAACTGACTTGGTATGTTTTGGTTTCAGAAATGCCTGTGTTAACTCCTACACCATCTGGACTTCTTTGCAATCCTGCATAATTGAATACTAGATTCTTCTGGCAGTTCAACAGATAGTTTTGGACATAGCTGACAAAGCAGTTGCTTTATGTGATATTAATGAACATTTCCTTATGTTTATCAGATTAATGCTGTATTCTGTGTTCGTTTTTTGGCTGTATACTGTGATTGTGTATTTCATTTGTTTAAACAATATTTTGCACTTACTTGAATTGTGAAAATGAATATTGTTATTGATTATACTTTGTTACATGATTATGCAAACTTTTGTAAAAAATCTAGATCTGTCACCTGTTTCTAAAGACAATACACCACATTCATTTAATCGAACAAGTTAGATAAAGTAGTTAGTGGACTCTGATTATGGTTAAATCTACAAAGTGCTCTGCTATTTATCAGTATTCAGTGCCAAGGTGACAGTGCCAAATTTTCTAACAACTTTGTATGAAGTGATTTGATTTTCCAATAGTTTATATTTTTGGTATTGCCATCATCAATCTACAAAACAAACTCATAACTTCAAACTAAAAAATTTTTATTCACCCTGTGTAATACTTCGCGTAGGATTCGGATAAAATTTAATTACAAATATACAACGACAATATATCAAAAGTCATATTTTAGAACATGTAAGTTTGTGTGACAAGGACTTCTTGGACATTTTTATGTATATTACCCTTGTATGATTTTTTTTGTATCTTTTATATACATTACAACACTCAAAACTGGACTCCTTGGATACCAGAATTCTCTAAAAATTGGTAAATTTTTCAAAACCCATTTTCTTTTCTGTAATCGGTGGTTCTTTGAAAACCAGAATTCTCAGGTTTTAAGGGGTTGAACTGAAAATTATTCTATTTTTATGTATCTGTACTTTTCAAATGTTTTTGTTGATGGCGTTACTTTTTATTCATGAATTCTTTGATCAGTATTTTGGATATTTACTACTACGAATAAGGGTGTTAATCTCATTTTTTTAACAGACTGATTTTTCCGTATAGTCAAGTATATTTGTCCAGTCGTAATTGATCACAAAATCAGATTTGGTATGCTTGAGTGAATTTTTGTACGAAAGTTCTGTGTTTTAAAAATCAGTTTTTGTGATTTATAATATAAAAATGATATTTTGACAAAGAAATGATTATTGATATTTCTCAAATGTTTTGCATGGATGAGGACCCACATCTAGGTGGTAGTACTGTGGGGACAGTACGCTCGAGTGCCGTTAGCGGTGACAAAGGGTTACAGGGTTCCAGAGTTTTTATTTCCTATTCGAAATTGGTTTTTTCTCTGGTTTTACCTGGGCGATTCGGCCACCGTTTGCGAAACATTTGATTAGTATAAGACAGAGACAGATATTTATTGTAATTGTAAGCATTTTTACTGTGCAGAGGAGAATAGTATTCTTACAAATTTCATGGAAATCACACTCAACATTGTAAAAACTTCAATAATAATACCCAGTCTATTTATTTATAGGTACTTAGTTTGTATAAAAGTATTTTTCAATTTGTCATTGTATTCAAACATTTCAAACATGTCTTCAAATTTATGTTTAAATTTATGTTGTACTTATTTTGCCATCCATATTTTCGATATATAAGTTTCTTAGCTTGCATCTGTTTAATTAAAATCTTAATTATAAAGCTCTGACATATTGTTACTTATATTTTCAATGAACTATCTTGAAGAAACAACAATTAATGAACACTGGTGTTAGTGTCATATTGTAAATATTTTAACAATGACATAAGGATGTCACTGATAGCTGGACAGAAATGCTAGTATATGTAGAGTTCTGAGACTATGCTGACAACATAGGAGTACTCAAATGCATTGTGATACAAATTACCAACTTTGAAGACAGACTTAGGTACTGTATTCAAGTCAATATTATAAATATTCATTGTTTCTAACAACAATAATTATGTTAAAAGTTGAAATGATACAGGCTGCAACAGTGGTCAAGCGGTTAATGTGCTGCACTTGTAACCTGTCGATTTTCCTTCATATGTGGAGAAGTTGCTGGCTCCTTGTGAAAGGGTAATTTCGTACTGGTTAGTATACAGCCCAGAAAAAAACTGATTGGGTGAATTGACTGCACTATATAGCTGAAAAAATGTTGAAAAACGGCATTAAATACAGAGAAAAAAATAAATGCTGCAGTCATAAATTCATGAATGGATTTAAATGTGGTGCAAAATAATGAACTGTATAACAAATAATACAATATGTACATAAAAATGAAAGAATGATCATTAATAACATACAACAGGATAGACCTAATTTGAAGTTTAAAGTCAATGTGTAAAATAAAAGGATGTCCTTAAATCACAAGATATATATACAATCAGGGACTACACATAATGTTATGTATAGTATAGTGCTGATACAACTGAACTTGCCTGAATATAAGGACAACCAAATTTTATTTATTTCCAACAATGACATCAACTTTACCTTGAAATCTTTATTCATAGTAAGAAATACTCATTATGCTTATTAACCTCTTACTAACTACAGAATTTTGCTTCTCTCAAAGGGTGTTGCTGTGGAGAAGTTGCACTGTAATAACCATGTACTAAAACTGCGTTATGAAAACCTAGGAAGTATGGGTTTATGTGAATGAGAACACTCATACAAATTGTAAAGAACGAAGGATGATAGAATATTGCTAACTGACAATAAGACAAAGACTATCAGATCAGACATCATGTGATACTTTCGTACTCTGTCACTACGACCTGGAACAAAAATTGAAGGATCCTTGTACTACAAAATAATTGATGTCGTTGATATTAGTTCTGTACCTTCAGTGTGACTGATAAACATAAAAATTACATGTATGCCGTTGGCTTGCTTGCCATTCTTTAGACATTCGGCACAGTATTTGTGATAAAAAGTTAATGTGTTGACTGTATGACAACAAATGTACTTTTTGAGAAAAGAAAAATGTGATTCTAAAGGATTTTTTATAACTATTTTATTGACTTTGATGGAGGCGTATGTGATTAATAATGATCGACAACTCTGGATAGAGATTGTAATAATCAACGTATAAATTGTGTATGCAGTAATATAATTATTTCTGTTAGTTGTTATACTAAAGTCTATACACAGTAGTTCCTGTAAAATTTTGTTCTTTTAACTATCACTGTCTTGTTTTTTACAATTGTATATTTATAACATGATATTGAAATAATCATTGTGATCTTATATATGTAATGATTACATTATTATAAATGTCAAAACATGGATATTCGTACTGTCTTAGTTCAGCTCAGTTTGCATCTCGGATACAAAGTCGCCCTGATAATTTAGTAGTGAAAACGAAAAAATACACCAACATCTCTGTTTATTTTTACATACAATGAAAATATTATTATGTTTTACATTCATATAAGAATTAAATAAAACTTTGGTCGGACAAATTAATGCTTTTAGAAAGCATTTCACCTTTTCTGGAAATTACGGAAATTTTCCGCATTTTCCGTGTTTTTCCGCGGATAACTGTCCGTTAGCAGTGACCCACTGGTTCCCGTAAACTGATGCCTGTTGATTCTGGTGAACTGCAACATGAACGGGGACCAGTTTATGGATCAGACACACACACAAGTGGTAAGCATTCTTCAATTGAAATGTGAGAACACCAATCTGGTGACTAGGTGAACGATACTACAGAAACGGAAGTAGTTTAATTAGCAGATAGTTTAATTAGCATCACCCAATTTTATGTGACCACATATGATAACCGAATATTTTTTAACTCCATAAGTGTATATATTTCGGAAGTGTGATGCGTTCGGATATTGAATGGGGCGTTTGATAGCAGCATTGTAAATGTAGAATGACCAACATGATCAAATGTATATACAATGATGTTCAAGCTTGTGTTAAAATGTCAAGTAGTATGAAAATGTCCAGTTTCTTTGATGTAACAATAGGCCTCAAACAAGGTGAACCTTTCTCACCTCGACTTAGTCCAATTAATTAGACTGTTTGTGACGGCAATACATTTTTGATTTGGCCCCGACCCTCACAGTCTAAGGTAGAACTGCATATTTGTGTGCGGACATTTCCCAATTGAAACCTGTTGGGCACAATTACTACAATGTCTGTGAACAATTGAACTGTTCGGTAAATAGGAAATACGTTTCTAAACTCATGCAAGCATAAATTATTCCACCATACCTTTTCTGAAAAGTGCACTAATGTTTTGTTTCCCTCCACTATTTCTCTATGGAAAACGAAACTGGTGTAATGGGACTACCATTAAATTCCAAACCGATTTGGAACATTGACTGTAAACCATTTTTTCCAGAGTGAAAAAGTAGTGCTGGCTCGCCCACACTGTAACTGGAGCTTTTGTCGTTGAATGGGATAAAACGGATGCCACCATGTGCTACTATTAGAGAAGATAATGACATTCTCCTTCTGATTTGGTGGTGTTTAAAGAACCATAAACGCTTAGGTATTGTTCAATTGGATTATTCACGTTATCTTCTAGTATTATTATCACATATAATTATGATGGAAGAAAGTTATGAGAGATTTGCTTATTTTGTCACCTCTTTTTGTGAGTGTTTAAAATCTAGAAATCTATATGATGTGTCGATTTAACTTGCATATTGGTGTTCATGTTGCATCATTTTTTGATTTAATTACATGTAAGACATAATCAATTTATGTACCACTCAGTACCTTTCTACAGTCTTGCCATGTATGCCTCCTATACGATGTAAATTGTGTGCAGATACCTATTTTGAGAAAAAATGTCGGTTACAATGAATAAATTTCAAATAAATTAGAAAAATGGCATGTTTGTTGTATTGTATATATTTGTAATTCAGTTAATAGATTTAATTAAAGAACATATTTTTACTTTAATCATTATTATAAGGTTATCAAGGTTATTGTGTAGCAATTTGAGAGAATTTTGACTTAAGAATATGTTGGGTATCGATATTAAGACTGACTTGATAATAAGACCAGAAATCTATAGGGTATTGTGGAATCTGGAGAATCATCGTCAGTGAAGGACCACATTTCATTTTGATTGTGCTTGAATCAGTAATAACTGTATTGCTTTTAAGATATATATATATATGTTTTTCTAGTGAATGCAATGCACTTGTCACATTTTTTTTGTTTTGCATTGTCCTAAACTAGTAAAAGGGTTAGGACTCTGATGATGATATTTTACGTTTTCACATTTCTCGTTATGCTCGACAAATTTTCCCATTTGATCACCATTTTTGTTTACCCAAGTGTGTCATGTGACTTGTACCCATTAGTGATTTGTGTACAGAGAGCTCAAGTTAATTGTGTCATATTTCATTTTGTTGCGTACATTAATAATAGATTGGCAATGAGAAACCTCAATTTTGCCAGGCTGCTGGTTTGCACCTAGTATTAAAAATACATCTAAATCAAGTGTGTGATTGCAGGCTCTTGAATTGCAGTGTATTGTTAGTTAGATGGAGACCATATTGCAGTTTTCCTCTTATGAGGAAGCAATGCAGACTCTAGAAGAACATGAAAGGATGAACAATTGTAAACATGTTGTTGCAGCTAGGAAGAAAGGAAAGCCTCTTTCTCTAGGTAGAGGATCTGTTATAGGTTTACAAATTACTGTTGCATTTGTTACTTGTTACTTTGTTTTACAAATTTGAAGACTACTAAGGGTGTATACTTAGGTACTGTGCTAGTTATCTGGTCAAAACTGTGGATAAAATAAATTAGTAATCACATAATCAGCTTTTGATGACCAATCATTGACTATTGTCTATGTGACATTGAATGTAATTTTCATAATAAGCACACATTATAATTTATTAAAATAGTTGTAAAAGATGTGCCAGAAATGGTGGGCATGTGCAGAAAAGGTACATCTGCTGAACAAAGTACATTTTTGTAACTTGAAATGACATATTGCTGATTTTTATCAAGAATTCACAAGTCAGTTACTTGAAAATAGCTAAATCAGCAAATTTTAAACACAGTCCATTTATGATGTATATTGTTCTTCCACAATATGTGCAAATTTTAAAAAGAGTATTTAGGTAAACTAATATAAGAGAATGTCCAATTGTAAACACAGCAAAATAAGATTATGTGTGGATATTTTGGTGGGGAGGGGGTAGAATTTTATAGCTACACAAGACTGTAGTATGTGTACAGCCTTAATAGATCTGGTCCTGTTATATTTTAAAAATGTTTTGATCTTTATTCAATTTCTTACTTCCATGATATTGTTTAGTGTTCAGTTCATATTGTTATATGCCTGTGAAGGTCTCATTAACCTATAACATGAGGCTCATTTATTCCCACTCCAAAGGATTGAAGAAAACAATCCCTGTCTTTGTTTAAATTTTAAAATGACATTTTGTTGACGCTATTTAGAGCACACTAACATTAGATCAATTAAACTTATACAAATTTATACTTAAAACCTTTAGATAATTTTTTGAAAAATGTAAACAGATGGAAAGTTGGATTTGTTGTAACTCGTACTAGTATCTCTTCATTTCTTTTATGCTGTAAACAGCTGTATATACCTACTGTGAACACAATTGTGGAGATAAGTTGCAATGCTTTGTTGGATCTTCCAAGTCTTTTCACTGGACCAGTTAGCTCCGTTGGTAGGGCTACTTACTTTTTAGCTGGTTCAAGTCCTACACTGGGCATGTGCCATTTTCTCCACTTTATTGTAGATCTCTGTGATTGTGTGCTATGTCTGTGTTAAGAAAAAGAGTTAGGAGCTAATAATACCTAATATCAGAATGAGACCTCAGACAGTTGAAATGCAAATTGTACTTAATGTTACCTGACAGGCTTGTTGTAAAATTTAATATTTTGTTATCATAGTTCAGTTCTTTCATTTCTTGTGTGGTAGTCAATGAAATTCTGATGGAACAGATGTGTTTACCTAGACTCACGAAGAAATTAATGCTGTTGTGAACCCCTATAACAGTACTTTTCCAAGATAACTGATATTGTGAGGCAGCATCAAGGACAAAATGTTCTGGAACTTATAGAATACAAAACAAATTGTAAAGAAGGTTGAATTGCAACAAATGCTGCTGAAATTTTCATGCGATGGTCACTATTGCAGGAAGTTGTGTCTACGTAGATATGAACAGTATAAGAATACCGATGCCACTTGTTTGGAAAATCAAACCAGCAACACGTTAATACACAAGGCATTATGAAGAAGAAGGAGCTGAAACCTTTTCCCTTCATCACATTTAACTTATATAGATATCACATCAGACGTATTGCAGTATTTTACCATGTTGCTAATATTTCGTAAGGGAATTCACCTTAATGCATTTGTGTATCTTCTCTTGTGTATGGCTTATGTGATTTATCAAAGAGTAAGTCTGCTTAAGGGAGGGTGTACCTATAGCAGCCCTATGGTTTTCTTCCTTATTTTCCTATTTTCAGAACATACAAATAGCTCTTCACTGGTTGATTTATTAAAAACCTGTCACAAGCTGATTACTAGATGCTGAGGCGGTATTTACATTGTTCTGTATTACTTGTTTATGCTGTTCTTGTTACATTTTTCAAATGTGTTTTCTATACAGAAGCCAGAAGATTACATCATGCTGGCCAAATTCACATGTCAAGTTTAGCCCATGTCTTTAGGTTATGATTGAAGGGGATATGTTAAATCAATTTCCTTCAAAAAACTGACTAAAGAAACAGTTGTCTTTTTTGCTTTTTCAAGATCACTTGATCTACTTAAGTGTTTTGTTTGACTGTAACTTAAAGAATTCTAAAGACATGCATGTGCAAAGAAAGAAGTACAGTACTTTTATAATTTTAAAAAGACATCAGTGTTTATGCAATTTATGATCATTGTCATATTTTAAAACTTTCTTTTATTGATTTAATTTATTTGCTATTGCATTTCTGTTGAAAGTTATGAATGAAATACTCATGGATTATTAGCATTGTTTTATGACCTGGTCCATATTTCAGTAAATGGATTTTCATGACATTGTGAGCTATGTTTCGGTGTATGGTCATAATTGGTGAAACTGTTTGAAGTATATGTTTATATTACTCTTTTTGACTGAAGATTTGACTTCCTTGGATGAATGCATTGTGAAATTCATTGATGAAAGAGGTGACATACCTGTCCTATTTGATGGTAGACCTTTCAACCAGTTGGGTTCAGAGATGAGGGAGTGCCATCAAGGATCCAGAAGAAAGAAAAGCAAGATGGGAGTTGTGGTAGTTATTATTTATTAATCAATCAAGTTTATATGTACTATGTTGCTTATGCCATTTGTGTCATTAACAAACAAACTGGAAATTTTAATCACAGTATAACAGTTGTAATTTTGTTGTCACAATGATCAAGTACAATCAAATAATCTTTCCAGACTCAAAAGTTGGCAACAATCAATTTTCATTCCAGAAAATCAATATCACTACTTTAAATTTCTTCAGGTTAGTTTAAATAAAAAAGTAGACGGCTTAAAAAGGCAGTGTCTTATTTTCTATGGCAAACCATTGTTTAGTAAGAAAGTAGCTTGGTTTATGCATTATTAGACTCAGTAAGAATAATTTTGATCATTTACTGATTTTAATCCATTAAATATGTTTGATTCAAATCGATCATGATTTTGGTCCAATTCTCCATCACCCGCTGTAAGACTGGTACTTTGGTTGAAGAACTAGTAGTGTATGTATTACATATTCAGCTCCAAAGATTATGTTCCCCATCCCACTGCCAGATGTTATCATGTCTTACGTTTTATTGGTAATATATGCTATTCATATCATAATATTTGTTTTCACTCATTTTAATCAAGATATCTGCTTTTGATTGTCAGGAAACAACTGATTTTGATTGTGCACCTAAGTGGAGACTTGTACGAACTTCTAAGAAGGTTGGGTGCACTGCCAAAGTAGAATTTCGTTTTGTAATGAAATTCCCTGCTTTTAAGGTCAGTTGTTATTTCCATAGTTTGAACATGTATTAATTGGCAAATTAGTTGATTGCATGTGTACACAACGTTTTTGTGAAGAAATCACAAAACAATATTATATCTATATTTTGGTAATGCATGTTTGTTTAAAATCATCAGTCACATAGAATGTTTACGCATTTCTTTAAATTTTACGTATGTCTTAGATGGAATATTTCAACATAATTGCATTAACACAATTTTGACACACCATATTAAATATGTAGCTCTTTTTATTGCCATATTATATCATGTTCGATATAGTATGTATATTCATCAAACAATACAAATTACATTACTTTAAATGTAAATTGTACATTATATTAATGACCCTTACATATCTTCTTATGATAATAACTTTCTCAAACCATGCATATACTGTTCACATATATAACTGATGTTTTGTTCTTACAGATAATAACTTTCTCAAACCATGTATATACTGTTCACATATATCACTGATGTTTTGTTCTTACAGATAATAACTTTCTCAAACCATGCTTGTACTGTTCACATATATAACTGATGTTTTGTTCTTACAGATAATAACTTTCTCAAACCATGCTTATACTGTTCACATATATAATGGATGTTTTGTTCTTACAGATAATAACTTTCTCAAACCATGCATATACTGTTCACATATATAACTGATGTTTTGTTCTTACAGATAATAACTTTCTCAAACCATGCTTAAACTGTTCACACATATAACTGATTTTTTGTTGCATTTATTTGCATACTGCCATGAACACATCTGATAAATAAACAATTATAAAAAAATTATTTGCATTTTAAGTAATAAGTTTTAAATGTTTATTGATGTGCCAACAAGAATACAAAATGTTAAGATACACTTCAACATGACTATTTTATTTGCGCTTAAGCATCTGATGTTGTAAAGATGATCAAACTGTACACATCATGCATACATGATGCATTCATAATGTGTGATTTATATTGAATGTACATAATTATATATTTTGTTAATTCTCGTCTTTCTGTTTCTTATTGTACAACTAATGTATACCATTTTTCATGACTAAATATCTCCATACATGGGGAAAGACAGATGTTGAATTGAATTGACCATATTGATGAGTCATACTAACAATCACTGAATGTATCTAATTGGCAGAAGATAAACCGGTGTACAAATTGTTGTTAATATGATAAAGCAACAAATTTGAGTAATACCTTTATTGCTTCTAAAACATCTAAAAGCTGATTATACTAAGAGGGAAAACTGAAAATGGTTGAACGGTTGCGTCAAGCTGACTTGGCAGACGTGGAGAAACTTGATTGTGTACATGAGATATTGTGGTCAACATCATGACCATGATATAGGAGAGGTAATGTATCTGATGTTATTGTATCACAATGGAATTTAGTTTAGTTTTTTGATAAAAAATATATTCACACCATTGTATTGTCATTTCAATGTTAAAAGATCAATAACAGAAAAGTATATCTTCAGAATAGTTTATTGTGCCAAACTTCACAGTAAATCATGTTACAACAAACATAAAACAGTACACTTGTACATTATAAATATATTTCTATTCTGCTTTAAGGGGATGCTGTAATATGTAATACATGGTGTCCAAGAAGAAAGGTAACACTTTCAGGAGCTAATAACTTCACTACTGTTAAAACTATTGAATTTATGTCACATTTATTTTGTTGTAAGTTAACATCAATTATTTTGTAACTTCTTATGTCGAATGTCGCTGTCTTATGTAAACAAACAGCAACATGTGAAAATTTGAAATAATTCTTATGGTTGATGATTTTTATGGTTTGACTTATGAATTATATGATGTTACTTTGTGTCAGCAAGATGATGCTCATATATAGACTTCAGTCAGTGTATGTAATTATTCATGCAAAATTGTATGATACTCTATATATGATGTTTGTGAATGACTTTACTAATTATAGAATGTTACATTGATGCAGGATGCTAGATTCATTCAACCACTCCACAAAACTGTTATTCATGAAATAAGGAGGTTGGTAAAAGAGGAGGGTGTGGGATATGTGGATGAGGTTAAGACATTGCTTAAGGTATTCCTGAAGAAAGAACAAGATTCCTTCATCAAAAGTGGTAGCCTGAAACCGACAATGCAGGACATACGTTAATATATGTACTTGGCATTACATGATAGGTATGCTTTAAACAAGGGGTGTAAAAATGTATGGTATGGTATTCATAAGTTTTGTAAGAAAAACATTAAAAAGACCTGAAATTTTCAGATGATATGGCTGAACATGTTTCACATGTAATGACACTACTATAAATAGAAAAGTTCAAAAGTAATGAAGATTTT
>VIBL01000471.1:0-130972 GCA_008271625.1 Lutraria rhynchaena
GTTTATATAGTGGATTTGAATGGGCTTATATCCACTAGTAAGTAACTGTATTTTTTTCTTATAGCTTTCTTGTAAGCATCCATAAAGTATTTTGCTTCACCTGGAAACATTTGTCTTGCTAATGTTTGAATTTGTAGTTGATCTCTTTGGTTATTAAACAACACAAAGTAGTGGCTGTTTAAACTGATGGTTCGAAAATATTTCCCTCCCAAAAATAAATTCTGAACCACAAAGAATACAGAAAAGTTATGATGGTGACTGTAAATGGTGAATAAATTGACTATATCTACACTTTCTGAAGCCTTTTGAGCAAGATCATCAATTACCAAGACCTTGAATTCTGATTCAAATGACCACGTTTCCATATCTTCTTTGCATGGAAGACCCTCAAAAAATTCTATATTCTCCACTTGTCTTTTCATGTCATCATATAATGTTTGATAAGTAGAATAGCAATATATGATCTTCTTTGGAACTTGAGTAAACATAGACTTTGCATTTTTAAACATTTCAAAAAGAAAGGTTGACTTTCCACTGCCACTCGCCCCAGCTACAATACATGTAGCTGGACACTCAAATTTAATGAGAGTCTCTGTCATGATGTTCACTCAATGATGGTAAACAACACAATAAATAGACATACATAACCAACTAAAATTAAAATACATCATGTTTTATTAGAGGTTTACATACATGGTTATTGATACAGATATTTTGAATACAAAGTGGAAATTTATTACTGACTAAGTTATATACAAATATGTCATTACATTCATTATCAAAAGAAAAACTATGTACAATATCATAAAAAGACATTCCACTCAATCGTTGCAGTAAGAAAAATAAACAATACATTCCACATACATCACTGTACCTACTTTGTAATTGTCTAGAATTTACATTTATATTTGGAAAGTTGGAAACATATACAGAAAAAAATGAGTTGAAGTAATCTACAGACTTTCCGTAGCTATCAAAGTACTCCACTGTGGTTGGATTTGGAAAGAAAAATGCGCACCAATGTGTTCCTTCCTTTAAATGATCATCAGTGTTTGCTATAAATCCATATGGAAAATTCAAATTTTTGGGTAATCAATCTGCTGCAAACACTCCCAAAGTTGATTTTTTGCAATGCATCGCAATCTATACAACATTGAAGTTGAGATGTATTCATTCTGTTATAATGTCTCTTTGGGAGTTGATTTGGAAAAAGCCTGGTGAATTACTATATACTATACAACTAGTTGCTGCTGTTAGAGCTGTCTTAAGCTGCACTTCTAATCGCACATTACCAGTTTTTACTAAAGATAAAAGGTCAGCATCAAAGATGGGTTCTAACTGAAATGTGAATAGTGTGGATGTATTAGCAAAATCTTCTCTATTTATATTAGGTCCTCTATCTTTATTCCATGTACCATTAGTTAGAAATATATTTGTGTAGGCTCTCATAAAACTTCCTCCTTCAGTTTTGTTAAAGTTCAATTTTAGTGGATTTCCCCACACAGGAACACCATCAGCATACAAACATATACTTTGAATATCACAATTCAAAAAGTGAAAGGGATTTGATGTATAGTCCCCAGATAAAGCATTTGATTTAACGAATGCCACAACTACTTTGTTAGGTTTTTGTCCCTGAAATAAATTATCCCATGTAAAAACTGTGCTTCCAGATGCTATAGTTTGTGAACGGCACTCCACTCTATCAAATGGATATTTAGCAGTGCTGGTCTTCAACATCTCTGAATGTGCAACAATGAGGGCAGGGTTAACCCTGATTTTTTTAGCTAATAAGTAAATATCCATTATTTTTACTTTATAGTTTGGGGATAAGTCCCCCGATGATAGACAAAATGCTGGTGAACTCCGATACAACTTTAGTTTAACATCCACCTGATTTAACAGGTATCTCTTGATTGTGAATAGACTGTGATTGATAGGTCCTTGTAAGTCTAATGTTTTAGATTCACTGATGTACTTTGCTCTTCGAAACAAACCATTGTTACCCCCTTCAGGATCACAATCTTCAGGATGATCATTGTCATCTTTGATAAACAGTTGAGATAATAACTGAGAGGATGTAGCATCTTGTCCGTTATTGAGTAAAGTTTGAATCATAGAGATATATGGGTTATAATTGATGAAATGACCGCTTTGTTTTGTATTGTCACCTCTGTAGCAGAAAATAATGCTTGTAAAAACAAATTGATTGGACCCACTTTTTTACTTGTAATATCGGTTCCATCTGGGTTTGTTATTTTTAATTTTACACATAATTGTGTTCCTCTGAGATCAAGATAGTCCATAGAATTCTGACCACTAATTTGAAACTCAATAGGAGTGTCATCTGATACTTGGGATAATGGTCGTGTCTCTTGATAGTAAACATCATTAACAGCTACTTGAGTTGGTGGTAAATCAAACAATAACAACTCATCAGGTACACCTTCTGTAAAACTATCTTCTGTGAAATATGACATTTTCAATTTCCAAATATGTCCCAGGTTGTAACAGGTTTCTGTTTTTTGTTTTTCCTTGTTTTATCTCCTTTTTTATTCACTTTTTGTGTGTTTTTTGTGACACTTTTTCTTGTTTTCACAGCTTTTTTTACAGTTTTCTGCCGTTTTTTGTTCAATTTGGATACTTTTTTCTCAACACGTTTTTGTAGTTTAGATTTTTTCTTTCCTACTTTCAGACTGTTCACTATTTGAGACGGTTCTGCTTTATGCGCAAACAATGGCATCTCTGAAGTATTTATACTATCTCGTTTCAGCTCGCTTTCGGCCTGTTCTACTGTCTGTTTTGCGGGAGAAACTGTCTTGAAAGTCATGTTGTTACTTTCTACAGAAGTTCTTGAAGGTATGACCAGTCCTTTTCCAACTTGGCTTTTCTTTAAAACTTGTATCCATTTTTGTGGATTTGGAACATATAATTTAGATCGATTCATAATTGGGGTAAAACGGATAACGTTTAAAGTGAAGTGTTAAGTAGACTGGTGAAGTTACAAATGAAGCAAACTCGCCGTTTACTGTTTTTATAACAAAGTCAAGTTCTTGAACTTCAGATTTTTTTATGGGAAAATAAAATGGAGAATCAAACACATAATTCCAATTATTCATATCATTTTTTTCAATTCTTCGTAGCAGTGTATGCTCACTACCATTGACAATGCTTTCCTGACATATATTAGAATAGATGAATAGGGTTTTTTCTGAAGTTTTACCACGTCTTTTATTCTTGGTTTGTAAACTGAGTTCACATAAAGCTACTTTCCAATACCCATCAAAATGAAGTGGTTGCTTTAGCTGTACTTTAAAGTTATAAGGTGTGTTATCACTGAAAATATGGTGACTTTCGCTGTCAGAAATAAAAACATATCGCTCCATATTATTTTTCTTGAACTTGATCCGCATCAATCCAACTATCGAATGATTTTGGAAAGCCTTCCCATCGCACAAAATACTGAAGTTTTCCCTTCACCTTTCTTTTTTTTAAAATTTTCTCAACATACCATAGACTTTCTTCATTTTTATCAACTGGAACCATTTCCTGCTCCTTCACATAACCTTTAATTGGGTCATTATTTAAGTCGACAATTTTGTACAGTGGTATTCCTTGTTGAAACACCCTGCTTTTAATTTTAAATACTTCTGTGGTATATTGTTGTTGATATGCTCGTCTAAAAGGATGTTTTGTATAACTCAATCGAACCAAACTACCAATTTCAAATTTAAACTTGGGTTTTATTTTAGAAACATTTTTGGGTTTCAAGTACTGTTTGCCCCAAACTTGAGTCTCGTTCTTTTTTATTATTTCACTCGGGGATAAACCGCCAAGACTACGATGTGGACTATTATTGTAGTTGTTGACAAGATCTTGAAGATTTTCAATATATCTGTAATTTCGTTGATGTCTTAACATTCTGAACATCATGCTTCGCAATGTACGAATGACCCTTTCTGCATAGTTCGCTTTATTGTTACTTTGTGTGTTAAATAAATAGATCCCCTGTTTTTTCATGAACTTTTTTATGTCATGATTGATAAATTCAGAACCTTTGTCTGTTCTTATTTTTGTAAATTTTCTTGTACGGAGAACATCTTTGATTGCAGATAAAACTGTTTGTGTCTTTTTATTTAGAAGAGGTCTTACTAAAAGATAACGTGAAAATATGTCTATAGTAATGAGTAAATACTTGACTCCCTCATTGTGTTTTGAAATGTTTTCAACTGACATTAGATCCATGTCTGCTTGATCATCTAAACCAGCTACCTGCACTCTGGGTGTTTTGTAGGAATGCCTCACCTGTTTTTGCACTGCATATGAGTCTTGATTGTTTAGCCATTTGTTAATAAAGTTTACAGTAAATATTCCTGGATATTTTTTATTTAATATTTTATGTAACTTTGCAGCACCTAAATAACTCCCTGGTTGTTTTGCATTAAAATAATATTCGTTGAGAACGTTTTCCTTCTGTGTTTTGTTCATGATTAATGATGTCTGAAGTTTTGACAACCTTTTATTTAACAAAACATAACAAAAGCTTGATTAACAACAATTTTTAATACAAACACACATACAATTAAAATAGCTATTTATGACATTTTTAAAATGAAATTCTACTTCTTGTAACAAAAATGAGAAAAAACATTGAAATCAAATATATTTAAATTTACGACAATCATTGTCTTTGAAATCCATTTTTAGTTAAAGTGAAGAGGGAAATAGTCGATCTTCCAAACGTTCAATTGTTAACACCATTCTCATCATTTTGGATTTCCACTGTTCAGTTTTCATTACATCCAAAAAGTCCTTACTGGTAATCACACGCTTATGTAGGCAGATCATTTCAGGGGAAATGTTTGAAATTTGTATTACGTCCTCCCAGGATTGAATAATGTCTTGTTCATTCACTTCTTTCAACATCTCCTCAAAATAAAACCTAATTTGATATTCGTCATCATCAGTTTCCATGATGCAGTCATGTTCTTTTTGTGAAGGATGATTTGTTTGACAGCCGTAGCAATATTTCCTCACAGTTAAGCCTTTTACTTCACTTAAGGCTTTTGCATAGATAAAGTCGAAGTAAGAGTTCATCAACATAACACTTGTTGATGGTGAAGTTGCATGATCTATTGGAGGTGTTGTAAATTCCGACTCGTCTGTATTGACTGTCATTGAGTTACATTGATCATCTTCAAATGAATCCTGAGAAGAGTTAATACAATCCATTATGTGATGTATTCACTTTGCTTGGTGAGGACGTAGTGGTGAAAATAATGTTCCAATCTATCTTTTATACTGACTTTGTTTGTTCTAACGGTTGCATTTAAATATTTAAATTTGAATTTTTCAGGTCGTTAAATCGATGTCGTCATGTTGAAATCAATTTGATCTAACCCACCTCCAAGAATGTCGTCAAAGTCACCAAATTGAAAATCTGATGATTTCCATGGATTCCATGATGGGCTGATGCAAGAATTATCGGTTTTTAATTGTCCAATAATTTTTAAGAATAAACAATTTTGAGAATGTAATATGTGTTCTGTTAGTGGGTCATCCTCTTTTTGCCACTCCCGTAATCGAACTGCACATGAAAAACATTCTACAGTATCATTTTTTCCAGTATAATAAAACCCTGCTGATGATAACTGAAACTTGTTGGGTTGAATTTGAGAAGACCACAAATGAAATGTTTTAAGTCTTTCTTCATAAAGTAAAAAGTCTGGTGATTTATGCTGAAGTTTGTTAAAATTGGTTGTTGCCATCATGGTTGTCCTTGTAAAAATGAGGATATCAATTGAACACTTTCTTTTACATCACTTAATGTTACAAATATGTCTGAAGGTAAAACTATCTTGCTTTTCCCAACATATAGACAAATTTTGATTTGCCGTTGTCTTTTTTTCAACATTAAAACACAGTCATTAGAAATAACACAATGGATTTCTTTACGTAGTGGAGACCAACTGACATTTTTAAAGCCACTTTGCTCGAAATATTGCAAAGTTTCCTTGGTGAACATCAACTGAGCCTGTGCCATATTCAAATGATTATTTGTCATAAGGGGAAAACACAACTACGAAAATGAAAAAAAGAATCTTACTCCTCTCTTAACATGTTTTCTTCCGACGTTTGATCAACCATTAAATTCAATGTAAAATTACACAACTCAGTCCACCAATGTTCTAAAATCTATCAGCAACAAGGGGTAAATCCTCGGATATTGAAATATCCATTAAATATTGTCATTAAGATGAATGCTGCAAATCAACTATTGAATCACAAATTCATTATCGATTGGTTTTAAAAAGATCACCTGCTTTCAAACAAAATTGCCGCTAAAGACCATCTGCTAAAAATGGCGGATCCATAATGATAGCACCCACCTGCAGCCACCCACCCAACAAACATGGCCGCGGGGTCATTAACCAATCAAAACGTTGGATAGTGGTCTATCCCACCTATCCCACCTAACAAGATGGCCGCGAGAATACTGTTTTTATACTACTCTTGTTTGATCAGTTTATAGTTCGTATTTTGTACATTTTGACGCAATGAAATTTGGTCTGTGCTTTTTCCGTGCGTATTTATTCGGCGCCTAATTACTCAAAGCCGCGCATTGTCCGTGATTCGGCTATTAGTCGTTTCCAGAAATTTGGTGCACTGCAACATGAAACGGGGACTAAACGCCGGTTTCGATCGATAAATGCCGTAATTCGCTGGTATTGCAAAATCTTTGCTTCGTTAAGCTTTTTACTACACAGTAAAAACTTACTGTGTTCGTTTACAGCGGTACCAGCTGATATGATTCATAGGTAACCGATACCGGCTAGTGCATGAAAATCAATACTGTAGGATACCGGAGGATACCGGATACCGACGCTTAGTACCCACCTCCATAGGCGCTTGTTTGAATTAATTGAGCGCCTAGATGATTTTGTTTACTTTTCGTCATATTCCGCGAAGTAAAGGTATGACAACTTTCGTTTGGAAGGAATTGACGAAAAAAAACCGCATAGACCGGTAATAATGATTCGGCGACTGAAAAGGACGCTTTATGTGACAATAATTTGCCGAATGTCAGCTTCAAATGACAATTTACATTGTGAAAACTTGGCTATGAATTTATAAAATTTCTACTGCTCCCAAATTCCAATAAACAGTGATAAAGTCTTTATTAAAGAGAGTAAAAAATGATCACCTAATATCAGAGCTTGTAAAAATATTGTACCCGAACATTTTTGTTTCAGTCCAATTCGTTCTCAAAATGCAGCACTTGTTACATGTTGGAACGTCATCAGGAAATACTTTATGTCTGAAGGCAAGATTAGAATTATGCAGACAAAAAGAAGAACATAATGAAAGGCAAATGTAAGTTAAATATTATATATTATTTAAATGTATAGGGCGGTGTATTTGTTTATATATTAACAGCCAAACTAACCCCTGTTATAAAATCTCAGTGTCAGTGATGGTTATGTAACTAAACTAGTTCATTTATGATTATGCTAGAAAAAGCTGGAACAAGCTGGTGTACTTGACTGGCCTTTTTACACATGACTTTTTTACTTATCAAAATTTTGGTTTGGTATACACTTTTCTGTTGGCTGTTGCTTTAACCCATTTACTTGATACTCATTTGATCTTACATAATGTTTAATTTAAGTATTTTCTATGGTTTTTGTAGGTCTGTGAGAAGATTGTATTATTATAAAAGAGAACAGAGCAAGTCTGAACAAGATAACAATATGTCAATCATAATAGATGGAATGGACCAGTGTATGCGGATTGTAATTTCTTAATTACTATAACAGAAAGATGTCTGGTCACATCTAAGTGGGTTCAAGCTATATAGTATTCAAACAAACTTTCAACTCAAACTGACCACTAAATTAGTATTTTTTTTTCCATATATTTTTACAAAAATGAGAAGTATAGAGAAATTCAGAACATTGCATCATTTAATTCAACCGATATATTTATTGTTTTGTTTTTGGCATCACTAACAGCTTTTTTTAATTTGCAGCTAAGTCAAACCTCCTCCATTTTGCTGGTCGGATTTCTAAGGTAATTCTCCATTAATTCCTTATTAAAATTACATATAACACAAGTCATTGAGTAGTATTAAAATGTGATATAATACTGTGTAATATATCATTTAAACATTCGCACATTTATGATGAATATAGATTTATTGCTTACATCATTGCTTTAAGACAATAATATATATGAAAATGAATTATATTCTTCATATAATACATTAAGCTTATGTATGCTAAATGATTATCTATGCATTAGATACATTATTGCACCATTTTATTGTCATTTTGCTGTGATCAATATTAATTGTGTTTACAATTCAGAATATCAATCAAGCTGACTTACTTAAGACACACATTACTGGTATCATCAACCATGGTCATAGTGGCTTCCACTGTTACATTGATTTCAACCAGTTTGCTCATGATCCAAATTTAACAATGAATATTCTTCTGAAATTAGTAAAGAAGACAGCTGATCATTGTGTAAGACTGTAACTCGGTATCATGCCCCTAGTTTGATACTAAATAAGTTAATCCAGCTTATACTTTTTTACCCCAATTTAAATCTGCCCATTTGTAATGACATGTAATCTAAGGGTAGAATATTCAATGTTTTGAAAATGCTGATCATTAATAGCTTAATCAATCTTCTAAACTTTCCCAAGTTTTATTTATTTGTGCTGACTTGTAAGTTGTTTATTTATTCTATTTTACAGGGCAATAAGCTTCCTCCCATTCTTTATGTGTAAGCTGATAATTGCTTCAGGGAGAACCGCAACAAGTATATGCTGGGATTTCTACAAATGTTGGTCATGAAAAATATCTTCAAAGAGGTTAGCTAATTCATAGAAATAAATCATACATGTAATATAAATAGAATTATGTTTAGATGATAGTACTTCCTTACATTTATATCTGTCTTGACTGATACTGGTATTCATGTGTAATCTGTAAACAGGTTTATAGCATTTTGAAGAAATTAATACAGTAGAGTGTAAACCTTTTGTATGGTCAACATTTTTCAACAAGGTTTCCAGCTTCCGAAGATATAATTTTATTAATCAAGTGAGACATTTATGATTGGACATAAATATTTTCAAATTAATTAATGATGATGAATGGTTGAATGTGTTGATGAATGCATGATCTGATTTTGGACGATGGGCTTTCAGTAACACTTGAAATTCCCTATTCATTTCCTTAACTGGACCTCATATTAAACGTATTTTGGATTCTTCCAAATTCAATGCTGATATAGAAAAATCACTTTAGTTAAGAAAATTGGGTAATTTTACTCTGATAGAGTGGAAAACATTGTGGCAAAAGAAGCCATTACTCATTACAAGCAATGGCATCTTTTGCCATTAAGTTTTCAAAAGTTGTCTGCTTCAGATGAGGGGATATGCGGTATTATGAGGAAAAGGAATAAGCACACCAAAACTTCTATGATGTTTACAAATTCAGATATATAGTAAGTGCAATGGAATTATTGAATTCATGTATTCTCTGCAGGTGCAACTATCATTTCTCATTGTTGGACACACCCATGAAGATATAGACGCTGCCTTTAGTCGTGTCAGTTGAAGGTTAAGATCAACAGATGCTGAAACATTGCCAGATTTAGCTGATTTAGTTGAAGAGAGTGAAATGCTGAAATCTATTTTTGACATTAAATCTTGGATATTGCCTCATTTAAATGAATTGAGTGGAATATCGAAACCTTTACAATTCAGTATAGCTAGAGTATCTAGTGCAGTTAAAACGTACTACAAAGGTCACTGTCATGACCCTTGGATTGAGCTTGATATTAACCTTTTAAGCTAAAACCTGACTACACAAAAATAGATGTCACTAGGAATATGAAACAAATTGAAAACATTAAGTCTTATTTTGGTTGTGAATCATCATTTCCATTTTGGACAAAATTTTATAATGACATAAAAGAAGACAAAATTGAAGTTGAAGAAACAATATGGGTGTTAGATGAACTTCCACTGCAGCAACCCAGAACAAACAATGAATACTCCTTGCCAGAAGAGGTTGTTTCTACATTAGATAAAGAGAGAGAGGTGCCAAAGGTTAGGGTATTGTACATAGACAAATATGTAGGTTATATGTAAATGATGTGTGCTCAGTCACTCTGGTTATACATATGTATGTGTGTGATTTGACATGCTCTTAAATAGGAATTTTAAAATCTAGACTGATATAAAATTACAGCTGATTTAATGATTTAATTGATTATTCAATTATTCTGCGGGTTTAAAACTATAACTTAGATTAATCAATTATTACTGTTCCAAGTTATTTTATCCATGCTTTTCTTCCACTTGAAAACTGCTGAAGTATTCAGTGAGGTTGACAATTCAGTTGCTGTTTATACTGATGCCATTTAATTGACATTGTTATATTGCCAGTGTACCTGTATTGTTGATAATCTTTTTCAGATGGATGTGAAATCAAAAAGAAAAAAGATTACTAGACCAATGATTTCCTTCAGATTAACAGCAAGTAAATGTATGTTGATACTATTTTGTTGATAGCATTTAGACTTTCACATGAGTTAGGATTCAGAAATGTTTATACCTCATTAAATGTTTTTGATAAGTCCTGAATAGTTAGTGCTTATCAGCTATATCTTTAAAATCATTATCAAATGTTGTAAATTTAAACCATGATTCACAATTAAACTATTCACTATTGAATTTCATTACCTAATGTGTTAGTTCACACTTTGTACATATTTGATGTACTTCGACAGTAAGTTTTCATTACAAACTTTTCAACTGCCTGCACACTTCTATAATATATTTGTTACCTACCTTGTATTTTGTTGATGAAATGGTGCACAGAATATTTTGTTTTTAGTTGTTTAGTAGTAATCAAAGTTGCTTAACTATGTATAACTATATTTAGAGAAAGTTTTGTCATCCTAATATATTCAAGGTAAAAATAAGAAGACAAACAAAAAGAGTAGGAAAGGAAGATCAAACAAAAAGAACAAGCCAGGTAAGTAGTTGTGTGTATTCTGATTTCATATTTGATAGGATGGTACACCAAGTAATATTTTATATGATGTATGTCTGTTGATTAGTGTAGGGCATGCAAATCTTATTGTAGTAAAAATTGTATGTACAGACTATTTTTCATATTTTACCTGCAAAAATAGCTGTTCTCAGACATAAGCAGTTCTTCAATCAGATATATCTGCAATTACACTTTATGAAGTATAAATGCATACCTCACATTGACTTACAAAGCATATATATCTACGACTTATATCTGCTTTTACAAGGAGACGCATAAAAATGTTTTTATTGATTTTGTACAGAAAATGAATATATGTAGTTCTTTTAGAAATGCGTCCTTTTTGCAAATAATATACACAAAATGCTGATGATTAATGTTTTAATTGTCCATAGTTACGCTAGTTTAAACATTCGGCACCTTTACATAATTTGTCATTGTAATTTTAGATTTTCTGTCACCCTGCAAAATCATTTATTATCAATCATTTCAATACTACTGAATATGTATACTTTATAATTACAGGAAGAAAGTGTGTGGATGTTGAAAGAACACTAAATTACAATAGTCATGATGCAAAGAAATATATTTGGCTGAAGATATTTCGTGACTTGTTTGGCACAGAAATGTTGTAAAAAGGTTTCTCACATTTTTAGAACATTCTGAAAGCTCTATCACAACGTTGTATTTTTTCTGTATACATTTATGTAAAATTATTGTAAAATAAAGAGTATTTGGCAAATCTGTACGTTTTTTGTTTTCATTTTCGTTTTTTCGTAGCTATCTTTCTATTGAAAAGTGGCAAAAAAACGGGGGTAAAATTGGGAGTAGAATATAAAATCTCTTTTCAAAATATAACGAGTTATACATTGTTTCAATGATTCAAGTTTCTGCCCTTTAAATTGTCCTTTTAACATCAAGTTCAGTTCAAATGTGTCCCCTTTCCACTCTGATTTATTTCGTCAAATTCTGTAAATTAATGCCTTTAATCTCGTCTCAGGACGTTATTCCTGTATCTTCAGTTGATATGTCTTTTATCAGGAACTGGGATCTATAAAATCGAATTAATTAATAATATAGTTTTATGGAGGTGACAACCCACATTAGTAAAATAATACAAAATGTAATACAGAGAAGTACAAGAAATACACAGTAAGTAGTTAAACATTCTAAGTAAATATAAATTAAATAATCTAAATAAAAGAAGTAAAATTCCACGCTTAACAAACATTATTTCTTATATTTATCTTTCTAAGATAAATGAAATACATGTATATGTTATATCAAATATAATTTACCCCAGTTTATTAAGTTTTCCCCATCTTGTCATAATTATCTTATGGATATACCTGTAACATAGCAGCAGAATCACGACAGTTAAGGTCATGTGCAGTGTGAGCAGTACCTTATACTGGTGAGTGTATAGTGTGGGCAGTACATTATACTGGTGAGTGTATAGTGTGGGCAGTACATTATACTTGTGAGTGAATAATGTGAGCAGTACCTTATAATGGTGAGTGAATAGAATAATGAAAGTTTAGCACTCCTTATTTCATATATTTGTATAAGTCATTTATCTTACAAATCTGTATATATCTTGTATTAACCATTGTCATTGTCACGTCTCTTTATTTTGATGTATGTAATTGTATTTTTCACATGGGCCTCAGCGCTTACTGATTTCTAAATAAACTCATGTATATGACAACAATTCATTCTGGATCGTGTTAAATAAACGAAGGAATCAACGAAGAATGAATCAGGGATCAGGACTGATATTTAACGGAGTGCCTTATAGGGACACTGAAGTTATCACAGACAAGCGGAAACTTCGTATTTCTAAATCCCATATTCTCCATCACGTGACGATTTATTTGACCAACAGTGGATGTTACATGTAGATAATTATATGCGTTGGTTTGAACCGTGATGTGATGACAGAGAGAACACTAATATAACTATTAGCACGGACAATATTACCAGCATGTTGTAGAAGTGTAAATTAGGGAAAAGCTGTGGACCGTATAACATATACTATGAGCACCTTACTAATAGAAACACGATACTCATCCATTGTTTAAGTACCCAAGCTTGATCTAGGATATACTCCGAAAGAAATGAACAAGGCTGATATTGTCACGATTCATAAAGAAAACAAGAAACGCCGAAACAATCCAAACAACGACCGTACCGTATCATCGGCCTCGTGTATCCTGAAGCTATTCGAAATCGTTCTACTTCAAAGAATGAAGCTACATGTTATGAGTAAATTCAATAATATATATATAAATATTTTCTTCGCTCGTGAAAATAAGAGTAAAGTGTATGTGGATGTACGACAAGCTTTCGCCCGCGTCTGGCATAACGGGTTAATGTACAAACCGTTAAAAACTAGCATTGACCTATTACCGAGCTATACACAGTATGTACTCATTAATGGCAAGTAGAGTACGGAACGACTCATTAATGTCGGACTGGTTCCCTGTACTACAAGGTACTAGTCAAGATGGCTGTTGCTCGCCTGTCTTTTATCTCCTATCTCCTGTATATAAATAAACTGATTGAGAAGCTAGATACAGAGCAATCTAGGACTCTGTATATACAATAGAGCGATATCAAGTCCTACGGTCACAGATGTCATGTTACTAATTTCATATTCCAAGAACGGACTGCAACAAATGCTTAACATAATTAATGACTACAGTAACAAATGGAGATTTCTTTACAACCCTTCTATGTGCTCAGTCGTCGTATATAATGAGTCAATTATTCAACAAAGAGGTGTTTCTTTTATTTACCCCTAAAAAATGCGAAAGGTATTTTTCATATTCCCAATATTCTCTAGAAAATTATGATAATGTAACTAATCAATTAATCTTGTTTTAGTATTTTTAAAATAAAAAAATGAAAATCCTGAATCCATTTTGCTCTTAATGAAGATACGCATGAGTCAATTATAGGTCTGCCGAGGAAAATTGACGTTTGTTTTGATTGTATCAAAGATGAGATGACAAATCAAACAACGACACGATATTTCATATTAGATAAATCAGCACAGATAAACTAATACAGTGGAAACTCAGAATACCGAACTCCCTATACATGACTTTTGATATTGTAAACGACGCCAAGTTAGCTTCATACTGATGTAAGTTTGTTCATCTCCAAGTATAAACACATATAGAACAGGGGTCGTATTCACGACGTATCTTAAGGAAAATGTAATTTTCTTAAGTTTCCCATATATATTTATCTCACACGAAAAATAGCATTTTACACATATTGATAGAACATTCCATATACTACATTGTTTGTATTTGCATTAGAGTGTCTTCTCTGTTTTTTTATATACATAACAGTTTTCACTTTTTCCTTAAGGTGCTTTGTGAATACCGCCTATAAACAGAAATTTATTAATTCACGTCAAGTACAACATTAATCATAAACACGGCGAAAATATACACGCAAGGCTGAAATAAACTGATGTTTAGTTTATCGGACACTTTATCATCCAGTACAGAATTATTCTCAGAATTGTGTGCTATCAATTCTCCCTCTTTAGAAACAGTAATTAATTATAAAAAACTTCAGTTCTTGGGACAGCTATGTCGCCTTCCTAACAAGTATTTTGCGACACAGGTGTTTAGACTCTTCAGATTCCTAAAGTTTGATAAAGTGTATATGGGTTTCTTACCTGATGCTTACAGACTATTACAACAGTATGATTTGTGTGATGTTTTGTATATTTACGCTGATAGAGGAACATTTCCACCAAAATCTGTATGGAAGCGTATTTTGTTTAAATATGTTATATATAAGAGTCAACAAACTAATCTTTCTAGATTGTTACAAGGAGATACATCCATATTACTTAGCAGATTATTAAGCACAGACAATCCTTGTGCACTGTGGTTGATGTCAAAAGGCTCGGCGTACAAAACTAATATGTGTAAACATCTCATGTCAGTTATTGGTAAACTATGTTCGGAAACTTACATTCAAGAGTGCAATAAATGCTCAATGCTCACTAGTAATTTGATCACACATTTATTATTACACTGTTCTAGTAACAGAAATCAAATAACGACCATGTATGATGCTTTTATCTCGTGTGAAGGGTTTTTGGCATTTACCAATTTAATACATATAACACCTTTTGAGCAAGTTGTTGCTCTATTGACACTTGCGACAACTACATGTGATATGAAATTTGAGAAAATGGTGTTCTCTAAGGCAATATGTTCACTGGTCTCTTAAATATAACCAAATAATATCAAGTATCTATTAAAAACCTTTTGTAGTAGAATATAGACTTTAAGTCGATTGTATGTGTTTTACAAATGTTGTTAATTTTAACATCATAATCTCAATACACATTAGACACCTGATATCACATATAGTCTTAATATGACATGTTTTTTTCCTTAATATTATACTGTCTTGATGTGATCTTTCGTATTGTTTTTTTTTTGTATTGTGTGCATTGCTTGATAATGCCTGTTTAAATATGTATTTAAACATATATATAAAGCCATTGTATATATATGCTTTCCTCAAAACGTTCCTGTTACTGTTACATGTATTATAATTTATATAATGGATTGTACTCTTCATATATCTTGGTGGAAATAAAAGATTATTATTATTAAATGAATAAATTTTATTTCTTATGATTTACTAATACCTCATATTTCATTAGCATAACTTAAAATAAACCCTATGTACAGTCAAACCTGTGAATAAAGACCACCCTTGGGATAGGCAAAATGTTACAGATTGCCTTTATTCGGAGGTAAACTTGTTTGAAATAATTAGCGACTTTTAAAAAAAATGACCTTTATTCATATAGTTTTCTTTATTCGGAGGTGGTCGCAAACACAGGTTTGATTGTATGGATCAAACAATCGGCATAAAACATTAAGTTTTAACATCGTTTCTTACACTTTATCAACAGAACACTAAGAGTTTTCAGCTTTGTCCGAAAAATTAGTTTGATTCATTGAGAAATTTCCTGTGTAATTAAAAACAGTTCAGTGATATATAATAAACGCATGTGCGCATGCGTAGGAATGGCAGTTGTGTATTTTGCCAAGCTAAATAAATAAATATAAAATGGTTGTAAACCATGCTAGAATCAAACATATTCAAGCGATAAATGGATAAATCAATGGAGTAAGGAAGCAGCTTATGTCTTTGCATGTGAAATTAAATCTGACTTGATTATTTTATGGATTTATCATGGGCAATCGATATTTTCCTTTGGGTTCGATTTGGCGCGAGATACAATTCTTCAAAAAATGAAAAGGATAAATTAATGTAGTGACTAAATAGTAAAAAGGATAAATTAATGAAGTGACTAAATAGTAAAAAGGATAAATTAATGTAGTGACTAAATAGTAAAAAGGATAAATTAATGTAGTGACTAAATAGTAAAAAGGATAAATTAATGTAGTGACTACATAGTAAAAAGGATAAATTAATGTAGTGACTAAGTAGTAAAAAAGGATAAATTAATGTAGTGACTAAATAGTAAAAAGGATAAATTAATGAAGTGACTAAGTAGTAAAAAGGATAAATTAATGCAGTGACTAAATAGTAAAAAGGATAAATTAATGAAGTGACTAAGTAGTAAAAAGGATAAATTAATGTAGTGACTAAGTAGAGTAAGTGCTGTATGTGAAAACCAAGCAAAGTTTGTATTTATAGTGGATTTATCGAAACAAGTTTGTGTTTTCCTCCAGTGTTTACCTTGACTGAATATACATTTGGTCATTTAATCGGATTTTTATTGTGTGGATTGTGCATAATCGGATTGATAGAAAGTGTGCATTCTTTATTGAACAGTGATAAACGGCTGTGCTTGTCTTGTTTTGCGTTTCATTTTCGTTGTTTGGAGTATTGACATTAGGGGTCACAAATAAACATGGATATTGATTTAGAAGACAATATACCGACAGGTAATACGTTTGAATTATTAAATTCTACAAACAAAAAATATATATCCAGGAAGGATTTCACTAAATGCTTATCGGATGACAAATTAGTTCATCTCTTTGATGAAATTCGTTCAGTTAGAATAGAGCAGGCTGAATGTGGAAAAGGTATCCACTTATTGAATGAGTCGTTGGCCAGCATTAATTCTAAGGTGTCTGAAATCGTTAATACAACTAATTCACAAACTGAGATTTTGAAAACTTTTGCATACAAATCAATCAGCATGGAAGCTAGATCAAGAAGAAACAATTTGACATTTAGGGGCTTGCAGAACGCCCCGGTGAAATATGCTACCAAACAATATTTTCGTTTCTTCAAGAAAAATTGGATATAAATGTGAGAAACATGTACATAGCACGCGCGCATAGATTAGGCGCTAAAATCAGAAATAAACAGAATCAAAACAGACCAATAATAGTGAATTTCAGAGATAATTGTGACACTGACTTAATCATGAGCAGAGCCGCCATGTTGAAAAGTATACCATTTTCCATTGACTTCGATTTACCGAGAGAAATACAAGAGGCAAGATCGAGACTCTGGCCTGTTTTTAAAGACTTGAAGAGGAATAATCCCGGTGCAAAGGTCATAATTACATACCCGGCAAAACTACTGATGAACTACCGGCTAATACGTGATGAATTGTCCGACTGGAGTAGATACGTGCAACAATCCTGTCTTAGACCGATTGAGTTTATTACAGAAATAAACCAAAATGGTGAAAAACAGATGCGAAACGCGCAACAACACCAACCAGAGCAAGTCATGACAACGGTAGTACATGGATCATGTCGGTATCCAGTAAGTGATACACCCTGTCTGGTCCACAACAGGAACGAGCAGAAGCTATTCAGTGTCCGTATCCTGCAGTCATCCCCACTGAATCCGCTCCTGACAATATCAATTAACGAGCTCAGTGCACATCAGTGATGGAATGTCAATCAAGTACAAAATTGTGTGATAGAGAAAACATAGCTCCTCCAACCAATGGCGTTAATACAGAAAATAAACAAAGTAATTATCATACAAGTAGTGAAAATTCAGCCGCAGAAAACTCAGTAAGTACAATTACATTGAGTGTGAACTCAGTAAGACAAGATAGTGAGCACGGAACTTGAATCTCAAACATTTCGAAATCGACAAAAACTACCGTGCGTCAATCACGAGCTGTTACACGAACAAAGCTGGAATTTCTCCTGTGTCTAAAATTAACACCGAATGTGAAAATATCAAGTTGGCTAATGATAGTGCAGCGCGAGGTTGCGCTAACGGAAATAGTGACCATTAGTGTGGTGCGGAGAAGGTATCACTTCGTTGTGCTATAATGAACATTCAAGGGTTGATATCAAAACGAACAAATAAGCTTCAGTCTCCTGAAATTACAAAAATCTTTAAGGACAATGACATTTTATTGTTAACGGAAACGTGGTCTGACAGTACATCATCACTTAGTGTGAATAACTTTTAGGTATAATTGTATATGACATTATTTTACTTTGTATCTAATAGTGATTTATATAATTATGCAGATGACAACACACTTCCATGCTCCAGTGACAATATTGATAAGGTTAAAACTATTCCGGAGGAAGACAGCAAAAATTAATCACTCGGTTCTCAGATAACAAAGTGCAAGCAAATCCAGACAAATTTCAGGTCATCGCTATTGGTAATAAAACTAAACAACAGAACATTTCTTTTAAATTTGATAATGAAACAATCATAAACTGTAATGATGTAGTTAAATTACTTGGTGTTACTATTGACTTCCAGCTTGAATTCCATACCCATATATCTATTCTGTAAGAAGGCATCAAGACAATTAAATGAAAAAATTAAAGAAAGAGCACTAAGGTTAATTTATCATGATTATGAATCAAATTATGAAGAACTATTATTTATATCCAAACTTCTATCTTTAAAGATCAATGCATTGCTCTAGAAACGTTTGAAATTATTAATAAACAAACTGCCAGTTATCTACACGAGCTTGTTAATATGAAATCCAATGTATATTCTTTTAGATATACAAGAACTGATGAAATTCCACACGTAAGAACCTCTAGTTACGGTATCAACTCTTTCCGATTCACGCGCCCATGCACGCCCTACACACAGGTTAAATTAGTTTTGAGTGTTGTAATGCTGAATGTGTATTTCCTCCTTCTCTAAGTTGTTCTCTAAGTCTTTTTAGTTACTTTAATTGTCCTTTGTTTGTTTGTTTGTTGTATACATGAAGCTGTCATAGCTCGTTTTATGTAAACCGATGTATGTCAGCTTTGATGTATTTGTACTCATTATACTGCTCTGTCCTTTGTTTCATGATGAAGTCATTTTAACTTATTTATTTTGGTTAAACCTATGTATGGTAGCTTTGATGTCTCTGTGTTCATTTAGTCACTTTATCCTTTGTTTTTATGATTAAGTCATCTTAGCTTATTATGTTTAAAACTATATGTATAATTAGCATTGATGTCTGTGAGAGGATTGCTGATCAGTTCCTCCCAAATTGATTTGGGGTGATAATTGTTTCTAAACTTCATCTTAACGGTCACACTTTTGTGTTGTCTTCTTGTTCGAGTCTAATTTACGTTATTCTTATGACAGTTTGTAGACGAAAGTCAAGATCAGCAATCCCTTCAAAACTTTTTAAACTCGTCTTCAATTCTTGTGCATATTTATATAACTTTGTGATACATTTTTTGACATGCATATGATATAGATTACTGTGACGTGATGTTATATTTATTACCATGTTTCTGTCTTACAGGTTTTGTTGAATGTAGCAATATACCAACATTATTCCTCCTAATTATTACATGTATGTAACATTTTAACTGTACTATGTCTGTCAATAGCTATACATAGCTAATGTTATCTTGTTATTATTCAACCGACTGTAAATAAAAGTTTGTATCTTGTATCAACTTTAGATTCAGTTTATCAACAATTTATCATCTTTACACAATCTTAGTCTATTACTTCCGTTACCAGTCTCACTATCTGCTGATAGTAATTTGATTCAACAATGGCCATCTTGAGAATAGAACAAATATGGCCTGTATATGTCCAGTCTTTATTAGATAACAATATTAAGTGACATACTGTTTGAGACAGTGTACATGTCTGTTCAGAGACAGAAGTTCTGTTCAAAATTACTGTCCAGAGATTGAATTAAACCCGACCATCTAAACAACATGGAGTAATTCAAAGCAAACACAAAACAAGATCTAACATTGTTTTATCTTCTTCCATTTAAAATTCCCAAATATAACAACACAATGATACACACACAATTATGCTCACATTCTAAACATAAACTATTCTATTTATTCAAAATTCCTGCAGTTAAAGGTTTGCTGTTTGTTTTAGAATTGCGATCCTAAATTTAATGTTTAATACCCAGCCGAAATACTTAAAATAAATCCCAAGTTGTACCTTTTCACGTTTTTTTCAAACTTTGATTCCCATTTCCCCCTAATTCAAGTGCTTATGGTATATATTCAGGAAGGGCTTCCTAATTCTTGTATGACTTTTGTCGGCCCGTCTGACGGTAAGTACAGATGTACTGAGAAACCAATTTTTGTAAAGTTGCATAAACTTGATCCGAGTCAAGTCATTAGCAAATTATATTAATTGATTTACAAGGTCTAAAAAAGCTTAGTACACGTGTACCGTTCAACTTGAAATGGTGTCAAACCTTCAGTCAATAGAAAAAAGGGGTCAGCCGTTCAGGAAAGCTTCCTACTCTTAGGCCCAGAAGATACTGAGTGCAAGCGTACTGCTCCCTAGTTGACCGTTATTCTGGCAATGAGCCTAATTGTAGGGAAAAGGGATGTTTATGTAACATATCTTAGAAATCGATTAATGTCCGTCAATTAATGGAATTCATCATGTATAATATTAAAGTATAAAACAACGTAAAATAAAATGAGATTATCCAGTAATATATCTAAATGATAATATGTAAATTCTTATTATATAAACGAAGCCTGAGTGACTGAGAGTAAATAAAAAATCTCTTCAGTTTGCCAAATTCCAGTCAAAGAGAAATCGTAACAATTCTAGAGAGGTGAACCAACTAATAAGTTGTAGTTAGATAACATTAAGGTCCGTCGTAGGAGATGATTGCTGTTCTGAAGGTTAGTGAGAGAGAGGGAGAGAGGGGGGAGAGAGAGGGGGGGGAGAGAGAGTACTGTATACCAATGACGGAGGATAACGTTTAAAATTGCTGGTTCTTCTTGTTTGAAAATGGTCAGTAACTCAAGTTTGACTGCAGAATAGTACGATTTATCAAACTAAATAATACATCGTCTGTTACTTGATTTTACTACAACTACACACATACCCGTCAATGAAATTCCACAGTTACAATCGTACGTATATAAACAAACATCGGATTTTTGCACGTGATTTCAATGATAAATGAAATTCTCCCAACGTATTCTTTTGAGGATACCGCGAAACCCCGACAAATTGACACAACAATATTACCGTACACTTGTTTCATGTGACTTATTGCCACCGCCGTTTTTCAACAATTTGTCAGTAATATAAGTTCACCGAACCAATTTTCCTGGACTATATACTAACCAGTCATAATTTAACCTTCCACAAGGAGCCGGAAACTTCTCCACATGCGGTGGAAAATCGACATTATTGTCAAATTTTCATAGAAGGCTATGACTTGCCGCGATCGGGATTCGAACTTAGGTCTCCGGGTTACAAGTCCAGCGCACTAAGCACTAGATCACGGCCATGGCTATTACCGTATACTATCTAAACGTAAAATTATAAATATTAATAGTGTTTCTTATTTCTGTATTAATCAATAAACATCGTCGGTTGGCTTCAAATAACAGTGTGCAGTAAAACCTCGGTATAAAAACCCCCTTTGTGACAAAACTGGTCTTTTTAATGAGATGGTTTTAGTATTGAGAAAATCTCTAAGTTTCACTATATTCTTGTTTCTGAGTTTGTTTAGAAACTTTTATCTTATTTCTAATCCAGATTCAATAGTTTATAAATGATTTCGTTAGGCATACAGTCATCTCTACAATTCTACATGCGCTAATCACTAGCAGTCATGTTTTATTATACATTTACTATGTAATATCAAGTTTCGTCAATATAAATCCCGTATTTAATTCATAAACAATGTTTTAATTTTACCCCACAATTTTCAGACCCCGCAATTGTTCGATGCGGACTCCATACATCTTTTTGCGGATCACACATATTTTGGACGCGGGGTTTGTGAGGGTATAAAAAGCTCCGTAAAAAGTTCTAAGACACTCCAGATTTTCTTTTGCTAGTGTAAAGGCCACGTTTTATCTGAAATTTTAAGTTTGAACATTGACTTTTTATTTTTTTGCACTAATAAATAGGAGACGTTTTAAGCTAACGGGATATTTTATTAAGTAAATTTATTTAGCTCTAAACTTTTGTTGAATCTATTTAACCCTAAGATTATTGTTCTTGTTCTTTGTCGTAGATTTTATGTGAAATTGACAAACTTTTAAAAGCACCATTTTTGGAGTCAGTCTTATTTGTTTTATTTTTGTTTAATCAGACTAGGCATTGATAGGAACTTTGTCATTTTATTTATGTTGTATCGTTGAATAGTGTTACAAAATAGATTTTTGAACATCTGAAGTTCTAGTCTGTCTTTATTTTTGATAATTAAAAATCACACGCACACACGCACGCACACACACACACCAGCTACAATGTAGCGTAACAATATTGTTTGAAACAGATACAATTGTTACCATGTAACATTGACACAACGCTAGTATTGTCATTACTTAATACCAATTGAAGTAATGGTGGATTATAGGAATATACGTTTTTTTTTTGGTCAGCAGTACAGGCTGCCGATTTTTTATCAGGCAAAACAGATCTTCATCTATAGACTTGTTCATTTGTCAACTATGATAGCCAGATAAGGGGTTTTATACTGAACTTATTCAGAATAATTCGTAAGCGTGACTTACAACACACACTCTATGACTCTGTTAAAAAACAGATTTCCATGAAAACAACAACGGACTTATATTCTTCATGAGGACGTGATAGACTTTGAAAACACACGATTGAATCGACAATTAAAACACTGTCTTAGGGAAAGACTAAGTATAACACACTATCCATAGACAACTGCAGCCCACTATGAACAATCGCTCGTGACTCGATAATCATCCGTGTAACATATACTGTTATTATATGAGCTCTGGTAATGTTTGTCTCGCAACAATACATCAGATGTGGAAAATGCTACTTATTAACAGAAAACTTAGTTGTTCACTAACTATGTGTCTGTCATCAGTTACAACCCCAACGTCTAAAACTGTAGAACGATATATTGTGCCCGACAGGTGCTGAGTGGTTTTCTGAACTTATGAGACAATATAAGTCAGTATAAGAACAGGTTTTTGTTGGTGACCGAACATGACGTAACTTCCGTATCACTTATGTATCCTCAGCTGGCTACAGCGTTGAACTGCTTAATAGTTTAATAGAAAAATACAAGAAATTGATTAAATAAGCGTTACGTAAATTGCCGTTCATTTATTATGTGGAACAGTTTAATCTCATTACCCGTACAGTTTTGCATTGTAATATACATCACTACAATGTTTACAATGTTTAAGTATATTTACTACTTTATTATAACAAATTTAGTAAAACTAAGTCATTTGATAATTTACAATAATTATTCAGCAATGACGCTAATAAAAAAAATCAACGTTAGATTCTGTAAAACAGACAATTTTATTGCATAACGCAAATTCATGTTCATTGAGCATAGCTTCTGACAGAAATTATACATTGTTATTCATATAGTTGTCTTATCAAACCGTGAAACAACATGCCTTTATTACAATAAAACGTTTTCACATACGTCAGAGCAAATCATCTGAGATTTTGTCTAATTTTATCAAAATGTCAAGCAAATGCAACGTAAGCTAGTCTCATAGAAAAACACTAAACCGTTTTATTTTGCATACATATTTATGACCTGGTCTTGTATTCAAAGGAGATTATACGACCACGTTTACTATCATATCATTACTATCATAATTTTGTAAGATGTATACTTCTATAGAGTGCACAGTCTAGTTTCTAGTTTTATTTCAAAGTCCAAAGTGAACAGTCTGCATTTATTGCTAATTAGAAGAGTGCAGTCTACTTTTATTGCAAAGACTGGAGTGCGCAGTCTAGTTTTATTTCAAAGTTCGGAGTGCACAGTCTGCATTTATTGCAAAAAATTGGAGCACACATTCTACTTTATTGCAAAGTTTGGAGTGCACAGTCTGCATTTATTACAAAGATCGTATACGATGTAACTAGTTAAACAAAGTGGGTCCTTATGTGCGGTCTTAGTATCTTATTGGTTGGAATATATAATGTACGTCACTACGTATAGTTTTAAACTCATCTAGGCGTTATGTGAAAGATATACATTGAACATGATACTGTTATATTAGATGAAAATAAGAGTAACTTGATGCCTCTTGTTGTTGTTGTTGTTGTTGTAGTAGTTGTTGTTGTTGCTTAAACCAGCATCCTTGACAAATAAGGCGCAAAAATGCAATATGAAGTACCTTACATATTTGTATTATTCAAAGAGATTGACGGTCGGATCCGGTTTGTTAATATTCGTTCTTTAGGAAACTTTCAGACATTAATTGTCGGAATCAGCCGGTTGAAAATTTTCACGGATGTTTAAGCAAAGTTGTTCTTGTTGTGAAATTATTGATAACATCACAGTAGCAAATCAATATGTCACAGACTAAAATAATTTAACGAGCTGAAATGAATATAATTGGTGATGAAACAACATGAAATATCTTGGAGAGATAGAAATAGAAGATAATACAAACTGTCTTGTCCTAATACAGGGAAGAGTACAATACTTGTATAACTTATCACCATGTGGACGACAAAAACTACGTACATATAGTTGTAACTTCTGTTAACTTGGTACAATCATGTCAAAATATTGTTTATTATAATACGCACGTACATTATATAAAGAAAATGCGATTCGTTCACCATTATCATTTTCAACTGACAGAAACCATTAAAATAACAGTTCTGAAAATAACTTTTCTTATTGAATTGTTGGCATCAGGGAAATGTACGGCACAAAAAACAATAACATGTGTATCTCTGTACAATTTCCAGGAGGAATTCCTAAAGACTTTTGAATGTTATCATGATGAATGAATTCTAAGGACGTGATTTGATATAAGAGAATTAAACGCATCAGGTGGCTTTGTTGTATTTTGTACATGGTTGAAGATTTGTTCAAAATAGATAGATAGAGCGGTCCTCTTTTGAGCAACATCCTCCCTCCAACAACAGCATGTTTTTTCCTCTGTATGATTTAACTATTAATTCAACCTCTCTAGACCAACAACCTCTCAACAACAACGTAAGTTTGCTTCCCCAAAAGGGTGTTGTTTTGGAGAGGTTGCACTGTATTCGCGACTTTCTTCAGAAAATAAACATTTCGGCCATTTACGTGAAACATGTCCAAAATATTGCATAAAATGATGTAATTTCTGCTGCGACTTTCATCTATACGAAGGGAGATCAATCTGTAAGTAATGTTGAAAGAAGATTTGCGTTGGTTACGTCCCCTTATACGTCCGTCAGGATCGTTGTCAACAAGGCTGATAGAGGATAAAAATTCCTTTACATTAAGGAAACCACGCATCAGTGTCGGTGATTAAGTTTTATAAATTATTACATACTATGATCATTTATACTACACAAGGTCATTATTTTGATCCCATGTCATTTATTTGTCTGTTATTTGACTCATTTGGGGCCGATCTTACTTGATTCCTATTAAACTCGATCTTTAAACAATTTTCAATATATAAAACTGTCTATCGTGAGTTTGGAAGTATGTAACATATTAAACAGTATAGAAGTTGTTGCATATTGGCTGAAAGTTTTTAGATATATGAAATTTTACATGCAACCCATTTACAGTCGAACCTTTATAGTCTTAACCATTCCAATCCGGAATCCTCTCTAAACCGAACACGTCAGCTGGTCACAATTTATTTTATGATATTGTAAGTATTTATTATTTAATGATAAAAAAACTTGTGGAATCCGGAACCTTTGTATTCCAAAAACCTCTCTGATCCGAACATCTTTGTCTGTCCGAGCAAGTTCTGATGGGAAAGTTTCTACTGTAAAACGAATCCTTTAAAGCACCTAAAGGTTGTGAGTGACAGGATAGCTAGATCCAAAACACTGGCTGATAATTATAGTTTCTCTTATAATTCTTTCAAATAAAAATCTATCAGTCGTGTCAAGTATTCTGGCTGATATTTCTCTGATTTATAAACAACCGTTCAAGTACTATGATTAAACTGTTTAACTTCCTTGGACTGTATTTTGATTTTGCATGTTTCCAGTACCTGTCCATCAATATAAATAACTTTAAATGATTCTATGATACAGTTTTATACATTTACTCAAATTCTAGTTATGTTTAAAGAACTGTTTGTGCTAATATTCTTTTGACAGTTTGTGGGCTATTTCAGATATGACTTGGGATCCATTTTTTTCACTTTTAATTAGCATTATACGACGATTCTCGATAAGTTATAACATATCGCTATTTTCTATATTGGGTGGTAGTAGACAAACCAAGTAGATAAGTTATTAATTTATTTTTTTTTGTACACAATACAATCGAATTTAAAAATTAGTATTATGCAATAGGAATTATCGTATGACGTAAACAATAAATTATATCCATAGAAATTGAGCTTACGTTCACGTGTTTTCTCGTGTTTCTTGATATATACGAACTGGGTGCGTGAATGCTTTCGTATGTTTTTTTTACAAAACTAACATTGTCATTTAATCATTTAATTGGCCAATTATTTGCTGACGTCAATATGATATTATAACAATAAATTGTAAATACTCTCGTATAATTCTTTACAAAACTAACGCGGTCATTTAATCATTTAATTAACCAATTATTTGCTGACGTAAATATATAACAATAAACTGTATTTAATAACAATACACGTGCTAATACTATACAAAAGAATGTTTTTTCTACATCACAAAAGAGCAGGCAACTCATGATTTCACTCACCTAAAACACGCATTACCTGCCCTGCTTTGACGTCAATCACACCTCAAATAGAACAATTAAAGGAATTTTATGATAATACCATGTCTAGACATAATATTGTATTTACAATGACCCAGTTTTAGATTCATGACCCTAACTATTTACATATATGTATAGAGAAATATATACAGCTTTGACAAAATGTCCAGAATCAAAGCACTGAGAGAAATGATGTCACTTACATGTAATTACTTTAGTTCTTTTAAAGAAGACGTCGATAAGCTGATAACAATGATAATAAGTAAAGAAATGATGTTAACAAATATGAAAAAAACTGTCATTCAGCACACACATGATTGTATTCTTAAATGATGTTGATAAAAGTCAAGTCACTTATTAACACATCATACTTTGTTTTCTTAAGTTTGATTTGGAAATGCATACAAATGTTCAGTTTTTTTGCACACGATGTCATTTGTGTAGGTTATTATACTATTTGAATGTAAAAATTACTTAATTTATATTAAAGACAACACAAAATTACACGACAGGGAATAAAAACAAAATGAAATACACACACAGTACGCAGATATATCAAGTTATTAAATTGATTTGAATTTCGATAATTTTTGTTCCGATGGAGATTTTTTTAACATTCCTGGGGATACTTAGTACATACATAGATATAACTCATACGGGTTTTCTTTAGTAGAATTATGCTGTTTATTTGATATACATATGTTTAATGGAAGCTTCAAATGTAAAATAAGTTACACATACAAGGGTGTTGTATTGGTTAATATATAATGTTTAGACTTGTTTACATGAGTGTTTGGATCTCTTGTTATTCATCCATGATTCTGCTGGTATTAAAACGAAATCGGACTTTTCTGTAATTGACAGTTTTTTTAGTGTATAATTAATATATCATTGAATATAACTTTTTTATATTTTTCAGGTTTATCTTTGAAAACTACCTGAAGAATTCGGTTTCTGATAGCCTGACTGTGACGGACAATAAAAGAGGTAAATATTTGGAAGATTTTCAGTAATTGCTTACAGCTTTAGTAACATCAGCTTCTTTATCAATATGTATTATAATATGTGGATCTATGTCTGTTTGAATGTGGGTTAAAATTGAGATAAGTTATGACTCTGTATATATTTTTTCTCCTTTCATTTATGCCTTGCACTTCCAATTGTCTTAATGTTTAATGACATCCAGGATTTAATGTTACACACTTTTTTAGCTTTCTAGAGCAGAGTTCATAATAATTTTATGGTCACTTTCTCTACATGTTCTCTTATTTAGTATAACTTAACAATCCCCATTTCTGAAGTCATTAATTTTAATGTAGTCACAAACATGTACAAAGATTATGTGATCTTAAGACCATTTGATTCAGTAAACATTTGGGATTATGAACCACAGTCTATATAGTCAAACCTGCGAACAAAGGTCACCCTTGAGAAAGACAAAATGTGGCCTTCATTGACAGATGACCTGTATTCAGAGGTCAGTTTGTTCTAAATCATCAATTATGTTTTTTCAAAGAATGGCTTTAATTATAGGGTGGTCTTTATTTGGAGGTGGCCGCAAACACATGTTAGACTGTACATTCTTTGTAAATTTTGTTGACGCTCAAGAAATCACAATAAACTCTGTGTAAATTTTGTCTTTAATAACAAAAAAGTTAATTTAGTTCATTTCTGCATTAACATGGTATCAATAATGATAGCTTGATCAAGAAAAGGAAGCTGTATTTGTATAATAAGGTGACATTTTTATACGTTTGTATGAAAAACGGGACATATTATACTTTCACCTGTGGCAGGCAGGCGGACGGGCGGTGTCCACTGTGTCAACTCAATAACTTGAGTATTTTTACCTACATTTTACCTACATTTATGAACCTTAGTCACTACGTGTACATACAAGCATGATATCTTTGATAGCGAGCACACCAGTCAATTTGGAGTTACTCCCCCTTATCTGTCAAAATTTCCTCAAATTAGCCATGTCTGCTCTCTATTTAAAGACATTGGAAATAATTTGTATGGAAGGTGTTAGTTCTTGTCACATGGTCATAATTGTTTTACAGTGATACTAATAAGGTCCAATTTTACACATTAGGTGAAAAAACTCAGACATTTTCACATAACTCAAAGATCTCCGCTTTGGTTTAGTTTCAATAAATTCAATCTATATATACAGGGGTGTAGAAACGAGCCGGTAGCCGGAAAAATCTACCGGCTATTTGAGCATTCTCGTCGGCTACTTTTTCAAAACAGGAGGCGATGCCCCTTTGCCCCCAACAGGGGGGAACCCTCATACTCCCCTTCTACTTTTAGTAGCTTACCGGCTACATGAAAACGTTTCTACATCCCTGCATATACTCATATTCTACCTGCTAACTCAAATTATAAACGGGCATATTTGAATCATAATTAACCGTATGTATAATCAGAACCTGAATGATGCTATTCCAGAAGAAGAATGGATCCATATGAAGTACAAAGCTGTCATGCAGCTATCCTGCATATTATCAGGGAGAAAGTTTTGGGTAAGTAGTAGTGATGTTACAAACATGTTTTTCAATGCATGTAATAAAGTTTGATACGAAATAATGTAGAGAATATACCGAATGAATGAAATCAAGTTGATGATGTTCAGAAACATTTTTGTTTCAAACAATGTAATCATGCAGATATTTAATAACAAATTATAAAGTATATTAGAACTGTAATGACATCCATGATAATCAGCTACTTGGGTTGGGATTATTAAATCTAAATTATTCATACTTTCATAAAGCAGTGAATGTTGAACTCAAAAATATGTCTCTCTATTGCACTTCCGACTGCTATGTACAAAAAAGATAACTGTAAGTAATAAATAATGATTTATATCAGAACCATCCACCTATCTGACTATTAATGCTTCTCTGATTTTTAATAATTTATGCAATCGGTGCTTATACCTTCTTTCGAAGTTTTAGATGTACACAACATTATTATGTTAAAAATGTCATTTTTAACTATACTACTTGTTTGTCATTCATAATGATTACAAATGGTTAGATCAACCACAATTTGCATGGACTATACAAGACAGATCCTAAATTGTATAGTTTCATTCTTAACAAGCCAGTTAATTCCAAGAATGTGTGCCTTAGAAATTCATTGTAGTAGTTGTAAATGTAGCTTTGAGGAATTAAAACTCTCCATTTTCAAATGGATGGTACCGGTTTCATTGTCATGTATGAATGATAAAAAACTCACAACTATATTTTGTGGTTAATAACCCAGCATAGGAATGTAAAGCTCATACCATGCAAACATTCAATGACGTAGTTTTACTTAATGTGAAGCATTTTAATCAATAGTTTACAACCACCCACCAAAGCTTAAGATTCACCGTTTCAACGTAATGAAATTGCATAATTAGGAGCAGAAATTAAGAAATATTAGAAAAATAAGTCAGGCATACAAATATAAAACATATATAAAATATATATATAACAAATATAAAAAAAATGATTAGATTTGAGAACATTCCATAGCCAAGCTTATACTCCCAATCACTCACACATTATACAAATGACAGCTTGAAATGTTGATTCTCATAATATTGTCTTTTGCTATATCGATGAGCTGTTCGTAAATTAACACAGTCAGGGTCAAAGGTTCGCAAAACAGTTTTTTGTTGCACGTGCAGCTTATGGTCAGTGACTAGCCTAAGCCACACAGCTCTATATAAGAAATAGGCCACTAGATTGTCAAGCACCATTAACCATTTTAATAACATCGTTGATGGGAGTACATGTATATACATGTCTGCGCAATTTGTTTTCCTTTAAGATGCGTTTTCATTGCCTAATACAAAGAGAAATCCATGACATACAAGCAATATACACAATATTTCTCCATGTTGGAGTGTTTGGTAGATGTGCACCTTTAACAGTTCTAGCCTGCCTCGAAAGTCCAGGGGGGGGGGGGTTGATATTTGGATATTTTGATATGTATATCGACAGCACGGGTAACCGACGCATGAATTACAACAATGATAAACAGGGTTCGACATTTGTTCTTTAGGCTACTCGTCCTGCAGGACTGTCAGCTAAGGATTTTAACTGGTTCTACAACAATTTCAACTCGTCCTGCAGGACTACCAGCTAAGGATTTTAACTAGTTCTACAACAATTTCAACTCGTCCTGAGACAATTTCTGCTCGTAATTACGAACGGACGAGTAGGTTTGTTGAGCCTTGATAAAGGATATCCAGATAAAATGTAGCACACACTTATACAGTTTTATCCGTGTTGTCTGCTTTAATGATTTTGGGCGCGAATTCTCAATTCATAAGAGATAAATCTTAAGTCACAAGTCTAGATATTCAACTTATAACTCGTTAACCTGAAATGTCCCTCAAGCGTTTCCGTACATTTGCGTTAAAGCAAGTACGTACATGTATTTAAAATCTTGTTTCAGGAAATCACATTGGTGTAAAAAGACGATCAAACGATTTTTGTTTTTATTTTGTCTAAATTTCCTCCCTGTGCAATCGATTGACTGGCATAATTAAGTGTAGATTGGTATAAACACTGCGCAACCAATGAAATAAGGCCTGTGTATATATTTTACTAAAGTGTTACAAAATACAAGAATTTTTCAAACAGTTTTGTTTTTAATTGAAAAAATAAAGAATGATTTCTCTATAAAGATATTCTTTTAATTGTTTTATTTATAACGTTCTTACAGTTTAAATGGTTAAATACTACATCTAGGGTTCATATCTATAAAACAGAATGTGTTCAGCATCTGGGTCACTCCACCACACAGACCCCCTCGTATAGTGTTTTGTCTCACTCATATGCCCAATTAACCCTTGGCAGCTATGGAACAGTATAATTTTTAATTATTGTAATTAACGAATGTGTTGAGATAATGGCGTTATAACTTCACGAATACTTGCTCTAAACATTCACTTGACATTGCGACAAAATTGCATTACATTTTAAGCCACATTCTGCATATACATTATGAAATCTCTAACAATATTAAGAAGTTGAAGTTCGTCGTTTTACTTGCGTATTGAAGTAAATAGTACAGTCTAACTTGTGTTTGCGGCCAACTCCGAATAAAGGCCACACTGTGAATAGAGGCCATTCTTTGAAAAAAAAACATCATTGATATTTAGAACAAATTGAAATAAAGGCCACCTGTCAAGAAAGGCCATATTTTGTCTTTCCCTTTGTTCACAGGTTTGACTGTATATATTATAAAATATAACATTATGCGCATAAATCTCGATCGATGACATTCATTTTTCAATTACATATTCACTAAAGATTGACAATCAACGAGGCAATATTCTGCTGATAACTTTTATAACAACATTCATCCACAAACTTTATGACTGTCCCTTGTAGAAGCAAACGCGACAGACTCCCGATGTTGTAGTAAAAATATACCAAGGAATGGGCGGTGCTGAAAGTCCCCCTCGGACGCATGCGCATTGCTTCTTAATCACTTAATGATTAAGAGCGAGTTCTACAGAACTGAGACGTCCAACTAAACTGTTTTGAATTATCCGTACTTTAAACATATTCCACCCGAACGTAATCACGCACGGTGTAAATGTGCTCTTTCTCCACAATTAAGTTGGAAATACCTTTATTTTAACAGTTTATTCACTGAGGAAGAAAAGCGACGATCACGCATTTGGTCCGCCATCTTTTTTGCTAATGCTGGTTGATATCATATTATTTCATCATGGTCACGTGGTCGGTAACGTGACCTTACGGACATACCCGACATTAAACGAAAAAAATACGATCTTTCAGGACCCGTATTCCTTAATGAATTCTCAATACAATTTTTTTTGAAAATCTTAATTATTTCATTGGTGGACAAATAAGGTCAAACACTAACATATACATAACGATGAAAAATGTAGTTTTATGCTTTCCCAGATTTAACAGCCCGATTTAGAAGGGAAACCGGTTTATAGGGGAACAGGTTTAGAGGGGTTCTACTGTAAACGTAAGGGAGATTTTATCGTCCGAGCCATTCTTTTATAGCACCGCAAGGGCGTAACTGTCTATATGCAAGTACATGTCATTTTTTTCTGAAAAATATTACGTGGTACAAATTATATAGGACTTGTAAAATGGCTTAATAAGGAATTAAAATCAATCAAATTCTTGACTGAGATCATAGCTTAAATAAACCATTTTTAATGCAGTAATATTTTTGATATTTTTACAGGGCTTCAAAACCCAAAGTTTGCAATGTCACTTCTCCTGTAAGTATAATCTTGATTGAATCCAAATTTTTATATCAATTTGTTCATCCATATATCAATGTACATGTAATTGCTGAAAACTGAAATTTCGGAATATCGCAGTCTTCGAATTTAGCGGCGGACTGAGGACCGAGTCTACCAAAATGGCCATTGGTGCAGTAAATTTAAAAGTTCAGTGGTCCAACAGTCTAGTAAATTTAAAAGTTCAGTGATCCAACAGTCTAGTAAATTCTATAGTGATAATTTTGTTATATTTCAGAACAAAAATGAAATATTTTAATCACTCGAAAAAATATGTTTTTTCTTTACTTTGGTGAAAATATTCTTTGTTAAATACATTTTGTGGAGAATAAAATTGCTGAATTTAGCATCTACAGTATTTAGCCTAATTTCACAAAATTTTGAGTGTTCTTTTTTTAGTCCACTAAAATTCATTCGGTGCGGTAAAGTTTGCATTTACACTGGACTATATCATTATACATGCATATCTATTGAAGTTTATGATTACTATTGTCCAGAGATTAAGTGATATTTGAAGACAATAAATATGGACGAAAGTTTTCATCATGTGCCAGAATTTCCGAAGTTTTTGCAGGTCCGGACTCTACTGTTTTTTATTGTTTCTGTGGCACAGAGCTTACGTTGTCTGGTTTTTCTTTTTTCTGTTTTCACCCATATATATATCTTCTGATTCAAAACATTTCTGTAAAAATATTCACATTATTAATTATGGTAGACTCTGATATCAGGGAGTCACAACATTTCAATAAATTATACATGGATTTTGGTTTGGTTAGGAATTTACTAATGGAATTATGAGGCAAAGGGTTGATGACATATCAGTTTGTTGTCCTACTGACCTGAACAAGATAGTGTTACAATCCGAAATATTTTTATTGGCCTGTGTTAGATTTATTAGAAATGTATTTAATAAAATTTGTCCTGGATTTTAAGCGCAAAATGTCATTTTTTAAAAAAGACAAAATTTTGACTGATCATTATATATTGTATAACTTACATTCATGTCTTTATTTATTGATTTATTTCAGATAATTTCCGTATTAAAGTGTAGCTTTTACAAGATATTTAATACTTCACTGTATAAAAGAACTATACCTTTAGATTGTTACATTAATGTTTGCATTTTGGGTTTCTTTGGTTAAGTGGTTATGGTCCCCGACTAGTGATCACTTATGAGTTTGAATCCCACCCAGGACCTAAAGGTGGGCACCGGTTCTCAGGAACCGGTATATACCGGACCCAAATTCTGACTGGCGCCGGAATCGATTAATTTTTAGGAACCGTTTTTTTTTCAATATAGATATAAGTTTATATTTAGTCATAACAAGATTTTCTAAAATCTGAAATAAATAAATAAATATGTTATTTTGTTTTTTTTCCTCCCAAGTCCCGTTATTCGTGACATGTGTGACGTCATCACAAAGCGTCTTTAAACATGCGGGGTAACAGAGCGAAAAAGTAACTTGTATGGCAACATATTATATACAATTAATATTTTACATTAAAAAAACACTTATTGGAATCGGAATCGGTGAGAATCGGAATCGTGTAATTGGAATCGATTCGGAATCGGAATCGGTTAATTTAACCGCTGCCTACTCCTACCATTGCTTCATTTGTCTCTCAGATTTTTGCTGTTTTCCTGAATCTTTTTACAGAATATGCTTCGCACAGAGTCAGAAAAAAGATTGCATGATGATGATTCTAGTATGTGTTTCATTTATTTAGCGGTTCGAGTCAAATTGGGGCCAAATAAGAAGCTGAAATATTACTATACTTGCTTCCGAGATTTCACTTTGGCCATTTTTGACCATGTTTGTACTTTCACTTTTCAAACTGATGTTGTAAGTGTACATTGTTGTATACATGTTGTTACTAAACTCCAGAGAGAAGATTTGAACTTATTAAAGTAAGTAGAATCTTCCTCAAAGTACATTGTTCAGCGATTAATCCTGAGTTTTATATATTTATAGAAATAGTTTAAACAGAATAATCCAAAACTTGTTAAAGATTCCATCTTATTATACTGTGTGTATATTTAAACACATTTATTGTCAGTTACATTTTCATATCATTATCGCCTTAGGTCGTAGATATCTGTTTTATCTCTATTTCTATTTTTTGTCTTCACTCAGGGGAATATTAATTATGAGATAAAAACCAAATGATGTATAAACATTATGCCTAATGATCAAGTTTTAAACTAATACAACTCTTCAACAAACGATGGTATTTGTCTTAATGGTTACCTCCCTTGAACTATACATGTATTCATTTTTTCATTCGCTCAGTAGATTGATGAGAGATTTGTATATTTTTGGCTGTCTAGTATGTATTATATTCTAAACATGTAGAACAGATAAAATATGGGGACAAGTTAACTTATAACACGAACTGCTGTCACGGATACTAAACACAAAATATAAACAAAGTAAAGACGACGAAATCTACAAATTGTATAAATCAACATTTACTAGTAAAATGTTCCTTTTTAGTATTTGAAATACTAGTAAGAATTTAATATGACCCACTGTCAAGAAAGATTTTGGTCTGAGTTTTTGTCCCAAAAGTACTTCAATAACATGTATTAGTATAATATTATATTTGTACACATAGTTTATATCATGCGCAGTACATCATATATACAATCAAGAAATTATAAGATTGGGTATAAAACCAAGACACATTACAAAGACAATATAGAAAAAGAGGGAAAACGCAGACGACAAAGAAATAGAAGGATATTAGAAAACACAGACGACAAAGATAAAGAGGGATACTGATATAGCAGACGATAAGCAGTTGTTGGGGGCAAATAAATAATAAAGAATATTTGTATTGTTGATTATAAAAGTAAAATTTCATATAAAATATGAAAATATTCTCATGAAAAAATTATCGTTTATTCATTAATTTAACTTTAATAAAAAAAAATGATAAATTATGAAATTATTCTTATGGAAGAAATTCTTCATTTCTTTCATAGTAAGTAGATCTACCATATATTTGTTTAACATAAGAAATGATAGATTACAAATTGTTTAGTATTATAAAAAAATAAAATATCTAAGTACCATTTATTTGTTTAATTTTGATTAAAATGTGATAGATTTTTACATCATTCTTGAGACAAAATATCCCCTCTTTATGAATCAAATAAAGCATATTTCTGTTTAAAGAGATCTTAGAAATAGTTCCATAAAATATTATTTTTAACAAACAAATTAACAATGGTTTGATATATATATATATATTTTTCCTTAAGAATTATTTTATAATAACTTTTTTATTAACTAAATACACAAATAAATGATACAACGCTTTTTTTCGTAATCAGTATTAAACTGGAATTTTAGCGTTTCCTATCCCTTTTTCCAAACAAATAAATAATATTTCGATTTTTTTCAGCCATAGGGGTCTTGGTCATTGGTGTATATCACATAACTGTGGACAAATCATCATTAAATACGACGTTTATGGACAAGGCTAGAATCATCAGGAAAATTAAGAGATCAAATAGGACCATATGTGCATAGAAGTATGTTATGTTCTTGTGTATAAAAATGTGATCATTTTTTATTAACAAACATACATGAGCGATTCCGGATGCCTCATAAAGCAATCACAAATTACACTAGTTTCCATAACAACCCTAGTATGTTAAAGTTTTGTGACACGATTATCGACAGCTACTTGTAGATATGAGCCTTATTTAATTCTTGAGTAAAGCTAAAATACAAGAATGCAGATTTGGTATTTTATCATATTGTTAAAAGTAGTTATGTCTACAAAAATCTGCTCTGTTCGAAGTTATGTGAGGAACTAGAAGACGCCAAATGGCAACATGTCGAGCCCGCAATGTGACCTTGACCTTTGAGATATGGACTGGGTCTTGCGCGTGACACACTGTTTAATCATGGTGAACAATTCTGCCAAGTCATTTTAAAATCCATCGATGCATAGGGAAGTTATGGTCCGGACAAAAAATGTCACGCGCGCACGGACGCACGGACGCACATACACGGAACCGCCATTTTGAAAACTATGTCGAGCTCACCGCAAGCGGGCTCGACAATAAAAGTATTTATTTTGTACATATATAAGGGAGTATACTTTCAATAGTCTGTCATGGTGAACTTGAAACTGAGGTTCATTTTCTGTTGAAATGTGACTTCTATAATGATATTAGAGACGAACTCATTGGTCCCTTAATCTCAAGTATTCTTTTAATCATGGACGATGATGCCAGGAATTCATATCTCATGTTAAACTATCCAAGAACGCTGACCAAATATTTATTCAGAGCGTATAGAAAGAGACAAATCAATATCTGTAGTAAAGCTTAATTATGAATACTGTGTTTGTTAAAAGCTGATAACCTTTTGTATATGTGTTTCATTTTTATAGTGACTTGTAGGCACATTGGGCCGGGTACATTCTGGTAAATTTACTTTGATGAAATAACTGTATTGTGCATATTGCACATGTCACTTTAATGAAACCTGACTTACTGACTTACTGACTTGCCTGCCTGCTTACTTGCTTACTTACTTATGACATTTTAATTAATTTCTACTTCTTAAAGAATTCGCTAATTGAACAAATTTTACTAATTATATCATAGTTGTTTTTGATTATAGAATTCATCAATAGTTTGAATTTAACTAATGATGGCCATGAATGAAAATATTTCGGTAATAAATTTACTCTGATACTTCTATAATAAGGACAAACTATTAAAAAGTGATACTCAGTTTCTATCATGTTCATATTACATTTCGTACAGAATCTTTCGTTTCTAGGTATATTTCTATGGCGTCCTTCTTCGATCATTAATCTTGTCAAACTAGTTCTATTTCTATCACATAATACATTATCTAGATAATCCTCAAATGTTAACTCACATTTAAAAACTCTGTATGATGCTAATTTAGAAAATGTATTAACTTCTGTAAACCACTTATGTTGAAAAGTGCCTTTAAGACGCTGTACAATGATACTTATATCAGCTGTGGCAATGGTTTATTTTCTTATTATTCGTATTTACCGATACAATTCTAGCGATGTCCTACCTACCTCACCATACACAGCAGCTGATGGAGTCTGCTGTCGAGCTGCAAGTATTTGTTTTTAAAAAATCCGTAATGTAATTGTTCAACATCTGGACTTACATGAAATCCCCATATTTCTGCTTTAAAATAAAATACCGTCTGAAGACAGTGTAACACCAAGGTAGTTAAACTATTCATTACTTCAAGTCTAACACCATTGTAAAACATGTCAATATCATACAAACGACTATTCTTATTAAAAACCATACTACAAGTTTTCTGTGTATTTACAGATATACCCCAATATGTACAATAACTGTATAATTTGTCCAAAAGTAATTGTGAACCCTCCTCGTGCGAGAAAATAAGACAGTATCGTCAGCAAACAATAATAAAAAACAATTTAACATCATCAATAGATATAGTATCTACACATTCGTTAATTATATATGAGTACATATCATCAATAACCATAATGAATAGTAACGGAGACAATGGTTCTCCTTGTTTAACGTCAGTATGGCTATCAAAAAACACAGACAATACTGTACCACTCGTACTACCATCTGACTTAACACAAGATTTAACACATACGTATACAGATCTGATCATTCTCAAAGAATTTGATGAAACACCAGTATGTAATAATTTCTACAAAATACAGTTTCTGTAGACAACATCAAAGGCTTTATTGAAATCAACAAACGTGCAAAATAATTTCCCTTTTTCATCATAAATTATTTTATTTATTATTGTATTTAAAGCAAACATGCAACCTTTAGTACTTTTAGCCTAACAGAATCCGGACTGAAAGTCATTTAGTAATGATAGAAGCTGTGAAATTGGCCAAAAATACACTTATAAATGACTAATTAACATAAATAGTGTCATAAGACTTCGTCGTCTAAAAATATCATGTTTGTTTGTTCGTTTGTTTTATGTGACTTATTGTCACTGGGGTTTAACGCCGTTTTTTCAACAATTTTTCAGTTATATACGGCGATCGGTTCACCTAACCAGTTTTCCTGGACTGTATACTAACCAGTATTAACTTACCCTTCAACAAGGAGCCGAAAATTTCTCCACATATGGAGGAAAATCGACATTCTTGTCAAATTTTTATGGAAGTGAATGACCTGCCGCGACCGGGATTCGAACTCTGATCTCCAGGTTATAAGTCCAGTGCACTAACCACTGGACCACGGTTGCGGCCTTAATATCATATACACTGTAAGTATGTATATCGTATACCGTCTACATCAGGGTCCGAGGTTATAAACTTGAGATTGGTAAGACACCTATCATAATACACATTTAAGACTGTGCTTACAACGATAACCTTTGTTCTTATGATTAATTACGGAACCAAATCACGAATACGAATGCCATTTCTCAAAATAATATCCCATGTGTATGTCTTGGTGAGTTTTTAAACCGCAACAAATCGGGTATAGAAATTGATCAGAAAGCTCGTAATTCTTTAAGGAAAGATACTTTTCTCTAGAAGTAGGATTTCAAAAAGAGTTTTTTTGCACACGTCAACATGATATAAAAGACAGGACAAAAGTTTTGCAGTCTCAAGAGGGTCAGTTTTTGATGAAATGCTGATCTTTGGTTAATGATGATCATTACATTATGTTAGACTGTATTATGAAATGTTATGTCAAACATTTCGTCTGCTATAAAATTTACAACTTGAATACACGCTTACCCGTAAAGGAAATTCAAACCAAACGAATACAAGTATATACCAGGTTTTTCACATGTTTTCGACGATCATTCAAATTCTCTCAATGTAAATACTAGTAGTTTACAATACAGTAAAAAGGTCAAATGAACATTATTGTTCTAATTCTAACCTCACCTAATATAAAATATCTATATCACTAATATCAAAATTACTCTACAATTGTAAAAATTGCAATTCTCGTGTTTGCTAATCACAATTTTCATGTGTCTAATCATGTGATTTTCTGTAATTGTAATCTAATAGTGACTTATAAGTCCATTGAGCTAGGTGAATATACTCACTCACTCACTCACTCACTCACTCACTCACTCACTCACTCACTCACTCACTCACTCACTCACTCACTCACTCACTCACTCACTCACTCACTCACTCACTCACTCCTCACTCACTCACTCACTCACTCACTCACTCACTCACTCACTCACTCACTCACTCACTCACTCACTCACTCACTCACTCACCTACTTTGTTTTTTTTTAACTGTAAAGTTCATCGCCAAATAAAATATATACAACGCACATTTAAGTAGAAGGATGGCGGTAAATGATTGTAATGTTCAACATATTGAGAAAAAATAAAATATAAATATAAAAGAAATTACAATGAAAAAGTTTTATCATACTTGAGCAATCGATCGCACGTCAAAGATACTAAATGCACACAATGAATATTAACAACAAATATTGACATGAACATATTAAAATATACGTGGATAAATTACATATTTACATTAATATCCGTACATATTCCGCGGTGAAACATCCTGTTTTATCAGGGCTTCCTACATTTATCATAACTTACGGAACCTGCTCTGTGTTTGTTGAACACTTACAACACTCACTCGTGTAAAACTCTACTATCCTGGAACAACATCAACATTATAAAATCTGGTAAAAAGACAGAAAATGTGTCCATTACTATGATGTTTGATATTTGACAATTTCACGGCTTGAAATCAACATATTGAATACAGTACAAACAGAGAGTACAGTGGATAAATTTAGACATCAATGCCATATTACCTGTGTGACATAATTAATAGCATTTAAAGGTGTAGCACCTTTTTTCGGTCACTGCGTTCTAAGATGTCAATACTTATTTTCCGTACTTCTTCAAAAAGTCATTTGCACTGATTCCAGAGTTTGAAGAATTCTAAAGAAGTACAGATCTTTCATGGAAGATGTTTAATTCAATGACAGCTGATAAAAATACTACTTTCCTAACACAACTTACTTTGAGAAATGAAACAGCGGAAGGAAAAAATAGATTCTACACCTTTAATAATTATGTCTGTCAATCAACATCAAGGAATTAAACCACAACTGTATGAACATGTGAACGTTCCAATTTCAACTCACATAGTTGTCTCCGAATATAAAATTATCATCTTCAAAACAGTACCACATATCAGCAAATGTGCATGAAAAAAAACAACAGTTTGTGTTACAATCATTTTTAACATCTGTGAAAATCCAAATGTTCCATAAAACACGATATAAGATAGACAGTAACTCATTTTCAACAAATGTCACCTTTCAGACAGTGTACCATCATCCAATCAAAATACTAACACAGAAACTCGCCTTAGTTCAATGAGTGTAAACACAACAACAATCCATAGATTAATTCTAGTACATCAACACAATTATCAGTACATGTGTGTATTTCAGAATCACCAATATCCTGTGTTAATGTAACAACTATTCTTGTTTATATCATCACTTTTACATTTGTCAATATTATCTATGTATCAACATAATTATCATCATCACAAAACTTTGGACACTCATCTAATATTTCTTCAATTAAACGTCAAATGTACACCAGTCACATTTCACTTCTGAATTCATACTTTAGATAAATTTCTTCTATAAACTACTCCGAATCAACCACCCGCTTATACTCCAAGTTTACAGTTTACTATCAACACTCAATGTCAAACAGAAATAACTGGACGTCAATTACTAGTGTTTTGTCATATTAATAATATATAGAAAATACAACCCGAATCTTCGAATCCAACCACGTGTACAACTTTAAATCTATGTAAGAATCTTCTAAAATAACAATTGAAAACCTTATTAAAGATAGTACTCGTGATACGAAATGATCAAAATAACAACACAAGATATCAACCACAGTAATGGTTTGTTCGATATTTCTTAATTTGGTAAGTTTCAGACTGTATATTTTTTGTAACTTGTATAGTGATTATAAGACATTTCTTTCCTAGTTTGGTATAATTTAAGTTATAGCTTTTCTTGTTTACCCACAGAAACTCAATTTTATTCGGTTATTCTTGTCAATGTGGAAATAAACTGAATTATATATCTAGAAAATGAAAACTTTTGCGACAATAATTTCATTGAATAAAACTCTATATTTATTAATACATATCCAATACAAAAAGAAATGTTGATATGACAAACGCGTATTTTTTATGTAAATAAATTGATATATTATGCCAATGGTGATTTAGTCTAAATCGATTTTTGTGAGCGATTTCGTTTCTTTTTGTATTGAATATACAGTAAAACCTCGATGATAAGGAAAAAATCAAAACTTTATAAAAAAAACTATTAGCGACTTTGTTACATGTAATAATATAATTATATATTACTTATAAAACATGGAATTAAATGTTAAAAATCTAAATTTTTTAAATACTAAATGCTTTATCAACTTAACAACAATTAATAATTAATGTTAAGTGAAGGACCTTCCGTGGTCGAGTGGTTATGGTCTCTGATTGGTAACCACTAGCCCTTCACGCTGTCAGTTTGAATCCCACCCTCGACCAGAAAAAAATCACATGTGAGGAAGCTGTCCAATTAGTTTACAGAAGGTCGGTGGTTCTATCCAATCTGTCTAATTTGAAATTCTTATCATTAGTTTAAAAAACTGCAAAATGAGTTCTTAGAAAAATAGTTCATCATTTTCAATATACAGTAGAACCTCTCTAATCTGAACTTGCTCAGACTGACAAAATGATCGGATTAGAGATGTTTTCTGAATACAAATGTTCCGAAGTCCGAAAGTTTTTTCAACATTAAATACATAATGAAAAAATTGGGACCAGCTGACGTGTTCAGTTTAGAGAGGATTTTGGATTGGAAAGTTTCGGATTAGAGAGGTTCGACTGTATTATCATTATAAAAAGAAACCCGCATTCTTTGTTATTACGTTTTGAATGTAAATATGTACGTAAGTCGGTACATTCAGCAGTTCATTTAAATAAATAGAAATTTTACAACATAATGACTGTTTCTCTTTGTATAGAATACATGTACACAGGTAAAAACATTAAGACCATTATTAATTGTCTATTACGCGACACCTGGTGGTCTTAATGTTAAAGTATTATAGATCTAAGAGAGGTTTTACTGTTGTTAATTTAATGTGATAAATAACCATTTCGAAAATAGTGAATGTTACTGTGCAAGGTCGATATTATCCTCGCCTACCTTGAGCTCAGATGTTGATGTTGTATAATAATCCAATTTTATGAATAAAAACACATTATCCCTGCACAATTATATAGAAACGCTCATGTTAATTCCGCAGCATGACGAATACAAAACACTTTAAGCACATATATAACACTAAAACACTACATTTACTCCAAAACGAGTTGAAAATCACTGAATTCCTGAACCGGACTCGTGGACCGGATTTCTGCATCGGACTCTTTCACCGGACGTTGCGGATTCGAATCAAGGCAGCTACTATGGAAAGTGGTTGATTAAAGTTGTTATAACTTCTATGACCACTGACTGACTCAGCTAATCTAATTATGTACATCCTGTTACATACAAACGTTTTTGGAAGAAGCCTTAAAACTTCTCATGAATAACTAGGATTCTGTTACATACAAAAACTGAAAAATACATAAAAATAAATATTCATATTATCATTTAGATAATTTATTGTGTATAGAAATATAAAGTGACAAGAATTGACCAATTAGATTGCGAAAAGACCATGAAACGTGAAAACCTTAAAACATTACAAGACTCTTCATCCCAAAAGAATGATATGATTTCTTTGAAGACATGAAAACGCTACTAGCCATAATTCAAAGATAATTACAGAGTATTCAATGTCCGAAAACCGCTTTTTATTACACAGGCGAGTTCGAAGTTTAGACCTAGCGATGATTGAATCCTTTGATCCTTGAATTACGAAGCCGGGCATTTAATTGACTTAGTTACCGAACATTACCATTACTAAAAGTCGCGCTTATAATTCAGATTATGCGATTTTTATCAAAAGAGGGGCCGGTCAAAAAGTTCTCTAAGAATATCAACGGCGTAGATTTGGACGAACAAGAAATATACTATGGAAACATTAGTTGCACAAGTGTGATGAAACACTTACCGTCAATTTTTTACTGATTGACGATGTCAGGGATATCCAAGTACACTGTACTTTGTTTTCAAAATGTCATATTTTCATAAGCGTACACGTACATGTAAAAACTTGTATACCGTAAGTTGTTTCTTGGTGATACTGATGCAGTCCTTATGGTTCGACTTGAGTCATGTATAACTCTGTATTATCAATGAAGTAGTCGTCTGTCATTAAATATGTAATACTTCATGTTGATCCTGAAATATAATGAATTAAATTAGTACATGTATATATTTGTTACAAATGTAGAACGTAATAAGGAATAGAACCGCTCTAAATGTTTATTGTCATGTACGTAAGGCAATACAAAGCAATGAGATAGATTCTCATCCTTTGTTGGATAATATCATGGTGAGTCATGAATCATTTTTATATAAATAATGCTTAGAATAAGAGAAAACATTCTAATGTTTTGATATATGGATGATTGACAAACTAGTCTAGCTTATAATACATTTGTTGTTTGTATGTCCCAGTAGGTTGGGCTGAATGTTCAATTCTAGGGTTCGGGGGTGCATGAACAATCAACACCGAATTTAATTGTTTCAAGGCGTTATAGCCATAAAATCAATTTACACTCTGCAGTATGTACATAATGAGGATGCAACTATAGAACACTGTAATGTATGTCAGAAGAGGACGAATAGGGGTCGTATTTAGCACGCTTTCTACGGGGTGTCCTTTCTTTTGTTTTTATTATTTTTATGTGACTAATTGTCACTGGGGTTTAACGCCGCTTTTCAACATTTTCTCAGTTATATACGGCGACCGGTTCAACTAACTAGTTTTCCTGGACTGTATACTAACCAGTACTAACTTACTCTTCGATATGTAGCCGGCAACTTCTCCACATTGGAGGAAAATCGACATTTTGGTCAAATTTTCATAGAAGGCTTTGCCCTGCCGCGACCTGGATTCGAACCCGGATCTCCGTGTTACAAGTCCAGCGCACTAACCACTGGACGACGGCCGCTGCCGTCTTTCCTTTAGGCAGGTAACAGCCAATACGGCTCTCCTACATTTTTTGTATGTCAATACCCATCTCAGAGAGAGCAATTTATTCACAATGGCAAAAACAACCTTCTGTAGTTTTTTTTATATCACTTGTGTATTGACTGCAGGTGTATTCAATACAAAATTAATTACACTAAAGCCACTGGACAAATGTTAGTGATGGCTATCCTATCTATGTATAAAGTTATCAGTAATTTAATAACTCATTTTTTGGTTAATTTGCCACAAAATGACAAAATTCAAGTTCTTCTTAATACCATGGCTGGACAGGCACACTTCCATCTATAGATTGGTGTAAATATCCAATTTTCGTCCTGATATTTCCAATTTAAATCCAGAAATGAGATCATCAATTTAAACTATGTTTTGTCAACCTTGTATACACTCACTCCAGTCCTATATTGAGGGTGTCCTATACTATTTCATACGAATGATAAACAATGGGATATATGTTTACGAACTTTTGATTTTAATTGATTAATTTTGCGGACAAAGCTTATATTTTATTTATTTATTTATTAGCAATAAAATTTGGGAAGTACCTTGTTTTGATGCATAATGTATGTGAAACATCTTGCGTTTTTAAATGAGTAAGTTCTTCAATCAACACAAACACTCAGCATACACCGAAGATTTGTGTTTTCAAGTCTATAGAAGCCGAAATTGGATAGATATAAGTTAAGTTTGTAATTTTGACTCTATTACCTTTGAAAAAAAACTCGGCGTTCATCTTAAAGTAACAAAGGCTTACTTTCTATGTTACTTATTACGAATATAATGTTTTATAAAATAACAGTGTATTTATATTCCCGCCTGTGTTAATATAAAACTGATATTTTCACTCAACGAAGATTTTGTTTAAGAAATTATTTTCGTTCATACAAAATGCACAGTACTGTAACTAATACTCAGAGTTAATATTTTCATACGTTGTTTCATAATATCATGTTATATTCAGTTTGTCATATAGATACTCATAAATTATTTTGGTGATATACGGGACTTTCAATTGTCACGCTGTATTTTTGATACAATTTTTTCGAGTTTATGTCAACGCGTGGGATTTGAGCTGATAAAAAAACATCTGCCTTTATCAAATGTTTATGTTGAATGCGACATGTATACAGTGCGCATGCGCGATGTGGATGATTATAATGAAATAAAACAAATATTAGTATATTATTGTAATGAAATGTTTTGATGGTAGTTAAATGTAAGTAAATGAATGATACAATGATAAATGATGATGTTAATTGACAAAAAACAACATGAAAATAACCGGATGTATAAACTGTGAGGTACGGTGGACTATTATGACCACCTGGCATAAGACCCGACCCTGGGACACAATGTTAATATCGGCACGTGAGTTTGCGGGGTGCTTTATACATGTACGAGTAATCGGGAACCAAATCATTCTAAAATATGTTTCACATAGCAGTACATGGGTTTAGTAGTCAATTAGAAAGAAGGGAAGTTTTCGGTGTTTTTCAAAAGTATTGACGACGTACTCTCCAACGTTCGATAAATTTAGTTTTTTTAAATCACCATGTTCGTAGACGCAGAATTTGTTGGTTCGATTAATCGGCATTTTCCTGTGTTTAATGGTTTATTGAGCATAAGTTTTAAATAATACAAGTTGTTGACTGAATTTCGCTTGTGACAGGCCAACCACAAAGTCAGTGAAAAAGTCATTTTCCTGAAGAATAGTGAATTCACATTTTGTTAATCTTATTTTTTCTGCCTGAACAGAGGGTCGCTCTGGAGGGGTTGCACTGTACCTATTTTTGAAGAAGTAGCCAGCGTGAAATTAACATTCAATATAATATTCTGTTCAAGTGAATTTCTCATTAACATAACAGTTTCGTAAAACTAGAAATCTAGAATCTGTAATTGTAATTTTAATTAGAGGAAATACATTCTAGACGTATGATGTATACTTTATATATATATATTTGACAAACAATCCTAAATACAACTATATTATGTTTATAGTCTTACCTACAGTAAACAGTTAAAATACAGTATGATTCTACAAGATGAAAATATATTTATAAAGAAGTTTTTTTAAAGTTATTTATTAGCATCATTATAATTTATAGTCTTCTATCAGGTTTGCTAAATATGGTTGGCACCTTTAAGGAGCCGCTAGTGCTAAAACAGAAATACTTTGAACGTCTCGTTCTCATGAACCAATTGATGGATCGTCACAGAACTTGGTTTGTCATGTAAAGGGAGGTAACTCGGATAGCTTTATTGACAGAAAGACAGAAAGTCTCAGATTTGGTACTATCGTGTGTATGAATTGTGTTTCATGTTAAGCGGTAAATGTAATATGATTGAGACGTGTATCAATAGTTTAACCCATACAAATTGATAAAATTTAAGATATGACTTTTATTTAATGTATTTCAAAATATCATAAAGACAGGCTGTTTAATATATATATATTATAAGGAGTACAAAATAGTCTACTTGTACATGGAAAAGAGCAAGAATTTACGTTTCTGTTTCGATAAATTAATAAATAAATCTTAATTTATCATTTGTTCAAATAATTATTTAATAATTTAAAAATGTGAAAAAGATGATTACTGCATTACATGCGTATAAAGATCAACGAAGCATGAATAGATCACAATATATGACTTGTAAAATAGGCCATTCAAATATACTACAAAACTTTCTTCATACAATTAATAATCCCGTTACCACAGTTACCTCCATTGACGTAATAGACAATGTGCGTCACGCAATCGTGGAAATTCTTGCAATTCGAGAAAGAAAGTGAACTCGAAATATCACGTATGAATTTTAACAATAATGGATTAAAAGGTGATAATTGTTGTATTTTTAGTGTTTAAAATTAAAAAAAAACACTTTTAACTCAAATTAAATTAATGACGTCATCAGACCAATGTGCGCCATGTAATCTGGGAAATTCGTGTACCTCGAGAAAGAAAGTGAACTCAAATATCACATAATTTACATTAACAATGGATGGATTAAAGGGTGATAATTGTTGAATTTTCAATGTTACTCTTATGACGTCAAACAGACAGAGGTCGCTTTTGATACGAAAATACGAGAAAAAATGTGAGTTCGATAATTACGACTGGTTTTAACAAAAGATAGATTATTAAAGGTGACAAATAGTGTTTTGTTCAATATTGAAAGAAGTTATATATTTACACATAATATTAATTGAATTAAGTTTAACTTAACAATTCTAAAAGTTAAAAATGCGATTCATTACTAACTGTTCATTAAATTCTTTAGTATTAACATCCAAAATACAGTTTTTGAAACAGATATAAATATGCACTTAGTTCGAATATTTGACAGTCAATGATTTACACGAGAAAAATCAACGAATATGCATATACGGAACGGAACAGAACAGAACAGAATAAAGTCGTGTACATAATACACAGTCGTACAATATAAATAACAATAAGTTATATATACATAAATATCAAGCTTTTAGAGGTAAACCTTTATCAAATATTTGTGTAGACGGAAATACAGTTACCTTAGACCAAGCAATATATAGAAATTACTGGATATATTAAATAAAACACTGATATTCCCCGAAATATTGTACTCTGTATACAATATGCTACTAAATGCTTGATAATTTATAAAATACATGACATGCTTGACTGGAATTATTAAAAGGCTGTCCCCCGGAATTCAGTGAATTATTTAAAATGACTGATAAGGTATTTATAATTCAAGACAATTTATGCATTAATATGATATGTAACACTCTTTTCGACATTGACATATATATATAGCATGAATACTAAGTATTTTTAATGTTAGGGGCTAGAAAACCGTCCGGTTTCCGGAATTTATGAAATTCCGGTTTTTAGGGAATATTTTACATCGAATTATTAAGAGAGAAAAACCGGGACCAATAAAATCGTCCGGGTTTCTGAATATTCCGGTATTTTAAGGAGTTCGGTTTTCTAAATATTCCGGTATTATAAGGAGTTCGGTTTTCTGAATATTCCGGTATTTTAAGGAGTTCGGTTTTCTGAATATTCCGGTATTTTAAGGAGTTCAGTTTTCTGAATATTCCGGTATTTTAAGGAGTTCGGTTTTCTGAATATTCCGGTATTTTAAGGAGTTCGGTTTTCTGAATATTCCGGTATTTTAAGGAGTTCGGTTTTCTGAATATTCCGGTATTTTAAGGAGTTCAGTTTTCTGAATATTCCGGTATTTTAAGGAGTTCGATTTTCTGAATATTCTGGAATTGAGGTGTCCGGATTTCAGTTGTTTTACTATCTCTGTATCGGTATGCTGACACGCTAACAACATTCTCACTTTACTTTACTTTGCTTCAATTCGCTAAATACGATTTATTTACATTATTTTCAATTATACAAAAATGTATTAAATTGTTACAGGCAATAATCAATTCACCACACGCATAATAACAATTAAGAAATCTATTCAACACACGTACACATAGAGTTAAAAGTATATAATATATTTTTATGACGATGAGCTGTTATGCTTAAGTCAAAATAAATTATTTGTCCTGTCCTGTCCTGTCCTGTCCTGTCCTGTCCTGATCTGTCCTGTTCTGTCCTGTCCAGTTCTGTTCGGTTCTATACTGACCTGTCCTGTTCTGCCCTACTCTGCCCTGCCCTGTGCTGATCCGTCCTGTCCTGTCTTGATCTGCCCTGTCCAGTCCAGTCCTGTCATATCCTATCCTTTCCTGTCCTATCCTATCCTTTCCTGTCCTGTCATGTCCTATCCTATCCAGTCCAGTCCAGTCCAGTCCAATCCTATCCTGTCATGTCCTGTCCTGGCTTATCCTGTCTTATCCTGTCCTGTCCTGACCTTTTTTGTTCTTTTCTATCCTGTCCCGTCCAGATCTGTCCTGTTCTGTCCTGCCCTGTCCTGTCCAGTTATGTCCTGTTCTATCCTGATCTGTCCTGTCCAGTCCTGTCCTATCCTGTCCTGCCCTGTTCTATTCTGTTCTATCCTGTCCTGTCCTGTTCTGTTCTGTTCTGTCCTGTCCAGTTTTTTTCCGTCCTGATCTGTCCTGTTCTGTTCTTTTCTTTCCTGATCTGTCCTGTACTATCCTGTCCTGTCCTGTTCTGTTCTGTTCTATCCTGATCTGTCCTATTCTGTTCTGTTCTGTCCTGTCCAGTTCTGTCCTGTTCTGTTCTGTCCTGTCCAGTTCTGTCCTGTTCTGTTCTGTTCTGTCTATTGCTGTCCTGTTCTGTCCTGTCCTGTTCTATCCTGATATGTCCTATTCTGTTCTATCCTGTCTATCCTGTACTCTCCTGTCCAGTTCTGTCCTGTTCTGTCCTGTCCTCTCCTATCCAGTTCTGTTCTGTCCTGATCTGTCCTGTTCTGTTCTTTTCTTTCCTGATCTGTCCCGTCCTGTCCTGTCCTGTCCTGTTCTATTCTGTTCTGTTATGTTCTATCCATTCTGATCTGTCCTATTCTGTTCTATTCTGTCTATCCTGTCCTGTCCTGTCCAGTTCTGTCCTGATTTGTCCTGATCTGTCCTGTCCTGTCTTGTCCTGATCTGTTTTGTTCTGTTTTGTTCTGCTCTATCCTGTTATGTCTTGATCTGTCCTGTCCTGATCTGTCCTGTTCTGTCGTGTCCTGTCCAGTCCTGTTCTGTTCTATCCTGATCTGTCCTGTCCTGTCCTGCCCATTTCTTATCTTTTCTGTTCAGTTCTTATCTGTTCTGTTCTGTTCTGTTCTGCAGACAAATGCAGAACTTAAGTTGAAAAATTATTCTAAGGATTTTCAATTCTACTCAATGTCGAATATACTTACGCAGTGACCAGTGTGAAGTCACAGGCAAAATTCGAATAGACAAGTTTTAAATTTTAAATCAATTATCAGGGCACAAGTTAGTTTCTCGAATTATACATTTAATGCAAAACTCAGTAATAAGGCCCAACCTGGTCGAAGATTTCAGGGTAATACAAGTACTTTGCAATATCTTATAGTCGAACCACGTAGAATTGATATAATACTTTTACATATATAAAAAGCACACAGTAAATAGAATTATCGAAAATACGATTTTTATGGAAGCTGTAGTTGGTGTAATTAAACTAATAGAATATCATTCTCAGTTAAACAATACTTCGAATATTTTGAGATGCATGTGGATCTATATCTGGCTGATCGCAGTGCAGTAATGTAAAATTTCGTCCAAATCGAACTATGTAAAAACATAAAATCCTATTTTCACGTCATTCATAGTGTACAAGTCCTGGACTGTATTCTAACCAGTACTAACTTACCCTTCCACAAGGAGCCGGCAACTTCTCCATATATGGAGGAAAATCGACATTTTTGTCAATTTTTCATAGAAGGTTATGACCTGACGCGATTGGCATTCGAACCCGGATCTCCAACTTACAAGTCCAGCGCACCAACCACTGGACCACGTCCGCGGCCTACATCCTTTTAAGACTGTCAGGAGGACTGTTCATTACTTTCATTTTGTAAGATGAAACATTCATAGAACAAAAATCATTCTTAACTCTTAAATTATATGTTGCGCATGCGCTATATAATAGTGAATCTAAAGATGTTTCATTCAATTTAAATTTAGACTGCTTCTCTTTCCTGCTATGAATCAGTAATCGAGGTATGCGTGCTGTGAGAGCGAGTGTTTAAAGGGAGGTAACACAAATAGCGACGACAAACAAAATATAGGTTTCTGTGAAAGATGTGTGTACATTAAAATTTTGTTAACATCTTGTGTTGCGTTACACCATTTATTCTGGCCAGAATCAATTTACAAAGGGCTTGCTAATTGTTATACTTTGTCAAATTATTGTAATACATTCAATATGCAAGTGATAATGCAGTAGACATGTCTATTATAACAATTAACCAATTTGTTTTTTTAACACATGAAGTGAATTCAACTCTTCGAAAGGTGAGAGCCTGGCATTTTGTTGAAGAAATAACATAATTATCTTTTTCACGCGAATTCTTCATTTATCATTCACCAACATTGCAAGTTCTTTTATTTGAAAAGAGAGGGGGACAGACTCCGTGGCCGAGTGGTTATCGTCTCTGTCTAGTAATCACTAACCCTCACCGCCGATAAGGTGGTACATGTATTACGTCAGAACATCGCCAAATGAACTAATTATAATAATTATGAATAAAATTCCGTTGTACGGTCCGATCTTTCCGGTATCAAACGGTTTTACGTAGACGTATTTTACGGGAAACATTAGATATTTAGATATTCTTTGTTTTATGTTGTCTTGAGTATTATTCAAGCATGGTCACTAACTAAAATGAATAGCAATATATTTTCAGACATGTATTAGTCAATATATCACATTTGTGTGTTTTATCCCTTAAGTGCAACTATCCCATAGCATACTGCATATTTAAACACAAACTACTTTTCTGGTCAGCCTCTACCTAATGTCCCTCTCCCTAATTAAGACCACTTTTTCAAAGAACCATAGATGGCCTTATTAGCGGGGTTCTACTGTATTATATACATATATATACATTTAGTTTCATATTTTGGATACGTAATAAGTAAACGAAATCAGTGTCAGAAAATATAATTATTTTTTGTCATTTGAGGGTAGCGAATTAAACAAAACCTTTCATCGTAAGCTACCAGTATTAGTGACGAGATTCTCATGAAAGATAGTGTTCAAATCATTCAGCTTTGGGTTTAACTGAATGTAAAACGTTATTAAATATTATATAATGTATTGCTTATAAATGATTTGCTGGAAATAGAATACATGTATTACAATAATTATGAAAATATTTGTTAAAACAAATTAAAATTTGAAACATTGTTTCAATATTGAATACAACGTAGTACATTTGTTACTTAACTTTTCTATGTATACTTTAAGTCTAGTTAAATAAATTTGTGTGAGGCCAGAGAGTCTTAGTTAGTAATGCTTTGATAATGTTAACATGATGGTATACAACGTTGCCTCGGTTCAAATATGGGTCTGGTTACGGCACTGCTTAGTATATAATACATTTGTATGTTTACTAAATTGATATGTTAGGCGTGGCTGCCTTTAGAATCGCTGACAAGTTTGAGTCTTGCTTACGTACGTAGTCATTGTCATCATGTCATCATGTACGGTCAGTATTTTAAATACATGTATTATTTGACCGCTATGTAGTCGGAGAGAATGTGATCCGACATTCTAGATATCCGACATTAACTAATGAGTACAGGTGTCCGAGGAATTTTTATTCACATTTTTTTATCATTGGTTTGTCTTGGGCGAGTCAGCAGAAGATTATATTTACAAACTTGTTAAGAATTGAACATCACTACATATATTGATATGTTAATCGTTGCTGCCTTTAGAATTCACAAGTATGCTTGAGTCTTGCTGGGCAATATGTTATGATCGTACGTTGAAATCGTTCATGATTCGATTAATTTATTTGTTTGTTTGGTATTTCGATATGTATGAATGTTTGTTAGAATATACGGTATCAGCCAGCCAGTCAGTACATTCAACTGTTATACCAAAATATAACGTTATTTGTGTTGTCTTTTACATGTTATCCCTATCAGGATTTGTGTTGTAAGAAAATCAGGAATTATGAGTATTTTGTAACCAAATAGACTCATGGTATGATAAAAATGACAGTATTTTATACTTATAAATGTCATAATTTGCTGAGTACACAACAAGCGAGCATCTAGTTCATGGTGTAACTGTATTTTTTGATATCTTATGTTTGGAGGATCTAATTTATCACTGACATCACGAGAAACACGTGACATATTTTGTTTGTAATCATTCGGTTGTAACTATGGAACCTCATTGGCAGTTTAGGCCATACCAAATCGCGTCTATGTTTAGCGTAACATCAAGGATAAAAAACCTATCTAGCTCTACGGAAAAAAAAAACAAACAAGCGCCTAAGGAAAAAACACAAATTCCCTACTTAATTGCAGCAAAATATTAGCTTCTGTCAAAAGTTCAAACAGTCCCTCGGTGAGAATAAATATGTATCATTTCTTAAATCAAAACAAAAGCATAATATTGATCGATTTTGACGACTGGAGGGAATATTGATACAAAACAAATCGTTCCATCATGTAATGGTCCAATAAAGATATTTCAAATGATCAAATATTCAATATTACTATTTTTATTTGACTCAGGTGATCAAAACCTTTCCGTCCGCGGACGCTAAACATAGATACGATTTGGTATGGCCTTAAAGGGCGGAAATGTTTATATCAGGTAGAATCTATTTCATCAATACAAACATAATCATAGTTTTGGACTTTATACGCAGCCAGAAATTCTAAAATAATGGCATATTTATTGTTTAATATCTGTATCTGGACATCAAAGCAGCAACATTTAAGTACATTTTCACGGGGTTTAACGTCGTACCAACGGCTAGGGTGTTTTAGAGACTTTCCAGCTTTAACAGTGAAGGAAGACCCCAGGCTTACACCTGGATAGAAACACCGCCCTTCCTTAAGCAGACTGGACAGCATCTCACATGCGAAACTTGGTCTCGAACTCACAGCGGAAAGGGGGCTAGTGGTAACAAGTCTGAGACCACAACCACTCGACCTTGGAATCCCCTTTTAAAATACTAGTCTTATGCTGAATGTTACAAACGTTAAACAATACTTTTAGTACTTACGGTACTTATTTACCTCTTTCTTTTTATGACTGAACTGATGCATATGAACTCTAAATTTATATTCTTAGCCTTATATAATTATTTCCACATTTATTCAGCTTGAGTGGTTTTGTCTTAAATTCTTCTCTATTCTTTAAAGTGTCCTCCCAGATAAGGACGGTGATCTATACAATGTGTACACCCAGGTCACGTGTAACCCGCATCAAGTACGCTGAACATTACATTCCAATAACAATTAACATGTTTCGACATCAACTCTACAGGTTGTTCGACATGTTTTGTCCCGAACAAGATGGAACACAATTTTTATAAGTCTTGATAAAAACACAACTTTTTAAACTTTTGTGCCAAATTATTTTTCAATAAGGCTGTGTTGTTTTTACCAGAATATTATCAATAGTTTTACTATACAGTCAAACCTGTGAACAAAGACCACCTTTGGGAAAGGTAAAATGGGATCTTTATTTACAGATGGTCTGTATTTGGAGGTCAGTTTGTTCTAAATAATCAGTGACGGTTTTCAGAGAATGGCTTTTATTCACAGGGTGATCTTTTTTCTGAATGTCATGATATTCTGGCGAGTGAAATCACTGTTTGTGTTGTAGAATTGACATTATAAACCATGATACATTAAATACCGGTACAGAGACTTGTCAAACAAATGTCGAGCTGAGGAGTTTGTCACGTATATCAAATATCAGCCATATATAATAGAATGGAAACAACTTCGAAAATTGTATTTTCCAACGTATGTCATTATAGTCCTTGTTATCGCAGTTCAAAGAATTTTGCTCATTTATAGTGCAAGATGTAGATACGTCCACACACTAACCAAAAATGTACGTTTTTACTACCTTCAAATGTATGTAAAACTCGCTATTTAAGATTTTCTATATGAAAAATGACCAAATTTCGGACATGAAGTCGAAAACCACGACATGTTCATGTATAAAGCGAAACTGTGGTAATATAGATAAAACTCCCTGAAATGGGTCATAATTCATAACAATGAAATGATAGCATACACTTACCCAATCATCTAAGGTCTGCCAAGGTTTATTTTTTAATTTTATTTTATTCCTCGCCCAAATTTTGGTAAGTCGTCGTTATTAACCTTATTTTTGAACTTACAATATATAATAGGAAAATGTTCCACCGACCGTATATTTCGGAGATGTTAGTGGAAACCAGGTACAGTCGAAACTCGTGATATCGAAGTTCAAGGGACTTCGCAAAATTGTTGGAGGTAAACGAACTTCGATAGATAAATAATCGGAGAAATTTGACAACTGGGTGTCCTTTTGTATTTATCTTTTATTGTTTTTATTTCTTGGTTTTAACATCCAAGTATTATTCTATTTTAATTATTTTTTCATCATATATTTTGACCGAACTGAACAACATACGTGTCGTCTGCCTGTATTCCTTAATCCTACTCTCTGTTCTCCGTCAATGACATTCCATAGTTACAACCGAATGTTTACAAATGTCACATGTTTCTCGTGATTTCAGTGATTATACAAATTCTCCCAACATAAACATTTGATAACAGTATAACTCTACAAATGAAGACCACTGTCCACACGTTCGTTCGTTCGTTCTCTCATTCGCATGCTCTATGTGACATTGGGTTTAACGTTAGATACAGCGGCCGGTTCACCTAACCAGTTTTTCTGGACTGTATACTAACCAGTACTAACTTACCATTATACATGGAGCCGGCAACTTCTGCACATATGGAGGAAAATCGACGTTTTTGACAAATTTTCATAGAAGGGTATGACCTGCCGCGACCGGGTTTTGAGCCCAAATCGCTGGGTTGCAAGTCCAGGCCACTGACCGCTGGACCATGGCCACCGTCATATCATTATTATTAATGTGTCCAAATGAAAAACATGCACTAACTAGATATCTTTTTGGTGTGCATGTACTTATTGTGTATTTCTCTAATTTTAATGTCGCTTTACGATATCCCAGTAACAACACTACAAAACGTCGTTTTCAAAAATTGGTCTGTTTACCAAATACTTATCTTTCAATGTTTGGTAACCTGTCGTAAAACACCCACGAGAATATTATGTTATTGTTATATTATTGTTATTATGTGAAACATTTATTGTCACATTCTGCAGGTAAGGACTACGCGTAAGGATAATGCAAAAAAAGGTAAACCTTTATTTCCATTGCGGTCCTTATAACTAATGGTAAAATGACCAAGGGAAGATATTACTGTTTACGATAACATGATTATATATCACAGTTATATATATATGCGTATCTATAAAGTATCACAAATACACAGAATCACAGCAGAAGCATCGACAGACAACATTTAAGGATAGTCTGATTAGATAATCAGAAAAATAATGATAAATAATGATCAATGAAATATCTTATCACATATTCAGAAACATTATGAAAATCACTACATGGACAATATACGAGATACACATCCAATAAGATCATCATATAGAGGGTTTAAAGATTAGCTTGTATTACAAATACCATTAATATATAAAATAAATCCGAATAATAAAAAGCAGTAAGATGTTTTGCAGATTTAACAATAAGTAATAATTTAAATTTCACCTAAAAGATACTTTTTCAAAGCAACATTGAAATGAGGAAGATTTGTAATTTCATATAAATTCACTGGTAAAGTTCTAGTGTGAACAACCATTAAAAAAGAAAGATTTTGAATCAAAAGATTTCATTTTAGGAGTAACAAAAACGTCTTTGTTACTAGATCTGGTACTATAAGTATTGTTTACTATTTTGAGACGCATGTAATAGGAGGCAGAGAATAAAGTTCCCGATGCGGGGCTCGAACCCGCGGCCTTCTGCTTGGAAGTCAGCTGCTCTACTAACTGAACTAATCGGACAGATAGGCATACAAACTACCATAAACACATATATTATATATACAACACTTTTACACTCAAGTAGGAGAAAAAAAATTTTATCAGCGCACTAACCACTGGACCACGGCCGCGGCCTTAATATTATGTACACTGTAAGTATGTATATCGTATATCAGGGTACATCAGGGTCTGAGGTTATAAACTTGAGATTGGTCACCGAGATTTTAAAGATCTCTTATCTTTTTATGTTCACAGTTAATTATGATCAGAAAACAATGATATTGTTACATTATTGTGAGACATAATTGACCTGAATTGGTATTTAAACATAATGACCTCTATCCTTTCAACCATAATACTTTGAGAATGGACTGTTTGAGATTTGAGCTCAGATGCTGTTCTCAAGTTTATAACCTCGGGGCCAGTTCACTCTTAAAGACTTCAAGGATCAGCGTGGTTACATACCCGACATCATACCAGCCAAGTACACATTAATAAACTACATACTACACTATAAATGGAACTTTTTCAACATCACATACTTGAGAATCAATGGTGAACAAAGCACTAAAACTTTATTATGACTTTGATTGGAAACAGCGAGCCAATAGAGATGATGAATTTAAACGATTCTGTTCCTTTCACAGCTCAGTAGTGTCATCAGAGCTTTGGACAAATGCGCGAAGCCATTCAGAAATTATCTATGCGATGAACAGTGTTAGACACCTATCAGAAATTATCTATACGATGAACAGTGTTAGACTCTTATTAGAAATTATCTATGCGATGAACAGTGTTACGACTTTTATTAGAACGACGATTTAAGCACCAATATGGAAGCAAATTATTCACGACAGTCACACCTGATCTAAACTTGCATATTCGTATTGGATATAAACTTACAGAAATGATGCACAAAAAAATCTCAAGTCACTATCAAAAGCCTGTGAGAAGCGTATAATTATGTGATTTTCTCACATATGCAAGTCAGGGGACATTCTTACGGAGCATATTTGACCTTAAAACTGTTATAGTTCTCTCTCTCACTCTCTCCTTCTTCCTCCCTCCCTGCCTCTCTCTCTCCCTCTCTCTTCATCTCTCTCCCTCCCTTCCTCTCTCTCTCCCTCTCTCTCCCTCCTTTCTTCCCTTCTCTGTGTCTCCCTCCTCTCTCTACCTCCCTCCCTCCCTCTCCCTCCTTCCCTCCCTCCCTCCCTCTCTCTCCCCCTCTATCTATCTCCCCCCCCTCTCTCTCTCTCCTTCCCTCCCTTTCTCTCTCTCGCTCACTCTGTGTTTCCCTCCCTTCCCCCTCTCTCTCCCTCTTGCTGTGTCTCCCTCCCTCCCTTCCCCCTCTCTCTCCCTCTTGCTGTGTCTCCCTCCCTCTCCCTCCCACCTCGCTCTCCCTCTCCTCCCTCCCTCTCCTTTCCCTACCTCCCTCTCTCTCTCTCTCTCTCGCTCACTCTTTGTCTCCCTCCCTTCCCCCTCTCTCTCCCTCTTGCTGTGTCTCCCTCCCTCTCTTCCCCCTCTCTCTCCCTCCCTCCCTCCCTCCCTCTCTCTCTTTGGAGCTTCAAGAAACATTCATCAAACTTTCAATGAAATACATTCACGACACTGTGGACTGTTATCACAGTCACACACCCCCCACAACTTCTGCTTAAGGTTAACTAAACTACCAGTTTAAATGATTATTTTTCTCAAACAAAATAAACTGAGACGATAACTTTGAAACTCGCTCTCGTACGTGATTCGTTTACAGTTCATGAATGTTGTGAATGCATGGTTTGTAAATATTGCCCATGCGTTATGATACTATTAATGTAAATGTTATATATTGTATTATAATTATGTGTATTGTGTTCACATAACATGTAACTATGTATGCATTACTTAAAAGTGTATAATAAAGAGTGTATACTAATTCTACATACAAGATTTCATTGAAAATCTATCGAACCTTTGGAATTTACGTTGATCATTAATAGTATATGTATCGAGTGACATGTGTAGTAACTTAGGCCTACAAAAAGGTTTGTTTCCGGTTACCCGACCGACCAAATGTTTTACCTGCCGACTCATAAGTCTTTACGGCATCCAAATCTTAGTGCTATATTATAATTTTCACAACTCATTAATATTACCGCGCAACTATTCCCTTACAGTGTTGTACTATCAGAATGGTATATATGTCGCGGATCTTGTTAAGTGTTATGCTGTGAAAATTAGTGTTTCGCTCTTAAATTTCAATCTAAAATAATAATTTACTTATTTGAAATTTAATAGGGAAACACTAATTTTCACAGCATAACACAAGTTATATAATTAGTTAATTTCTGTTTAAAATAATTGAAATGTTAAATCGATACGGAAGGTATAAGTGTTCAAGCCGCGGTTCTTATTTATTTATTTTCTAGCCTAGATTTCGTTGAAAAATGATTAAATTATCCTTGTATATATGCACAATTTAGATATGTTGAGTAAACTCAACACATCCACGTACTCAGGAACACATTGCTGCTTCAAGGTAAAAACGTTGAAAATCAAAGTACAGTAAGACCTCACACATCGACCACCTCAATATTACGAACGCCTTGCTATAAAGACCACTCATACATGAACCGGCTTTCCATAACTCTCATATGATTCAACTTGATAATGAGACCATCCCACTAGTAAGACCGATTTTCGGGTCCCGAATGTTAAGTGTATTTGAAAAATTAAAAAAGTTAAAATCTTAATTATCACCATTAAATAAATCGAATAATCATTTTGCATCTTACTTCTTAAACATTAAGACTGTTGAGAGAAATCAAGATGTTCATCATTATTTGTACGACTGATGTAAAAGATGGTTTGATTCTTCATTTGGGAAAATGGTAAAAATAAACGTATTTTGGACGTAGTGACACGGTATAATATTTCTGCAAACACAATAATACCCCTGGGTGTATGCAGTCTATCTTATGCTTAGGCTGAAATTAAAAAAATATACTTTGTTCGCCCTATACTGACCCTAGGTTTTAAGAGAAAGTCGGTCTGTCGGAAAAATATTTTACTTTAATAAGGGAATATTCTTGATATGATTAATTAAATATAACTTTAGTAGATCTAGATACCACTGAAAACATTTACGCTCAAAGTTGTCGTCGAAGGAGGTTTTTCAGACACCATTGCTGACGTCTGTCAGACTCTTGTTGAACCCCCGCATTTGTCTTAAGCGTCGAAATGATCGCGATCATTTTTAAACCTAAAGTAAGATAAAGCATGGAAATATCTTGTTGGCGAAAATATGCAAATAAAAAAATATGTTTTAAATTTTGGCAGTAATTTATGAGTCGGCGTTATTTTACGGTCAGTCGGTAAAGGGCAAACATGAAAAATGGACACCAATCTACCATGAACAAAAAAAAGGCGCTCTTTAATTTGCCGTATGTAGCGGACACTTACAGACTACGGACAGCGGATATTACAAAGGTTTTCACAGGAATCAATTTTTCCTTCCAGATATCAAAATTATGATTACATGTATTTGTTTTTATAGTTTTTTTTTCAAACGAATGAAGTAAACATATCTTCAGGCATATCTTTGTATTCAATACAATAAGATCTGTAACAGTGACTAATTATTGAAATGACGTCATCAAGTGACAATAACCCAAAGGACTGAGCAGACGTTCACGTGTTTTCTCGTGTTCTATACATGAAATGAACAAAAATATGTGTATACGGCAATGGCCAAGATGGTTTCTTTACAAATCCTGCAATGTGATCTTTATCCAATTGACCAATTATATAATGACGTAAATATATAACAATTAAATGTATTATATAACTATGTATTATTACAATTGACGTGTATTTAAGGTATGAAGATTGCTTTTTTAGCACAACAGAATTAATGAGTTAATGATTTCACTCAAGTGAAACACGCCATACATGCCTTGTGCTGACGTCAGGCACGCCCCAAATAAAAAAAATATAGGGATTTCACAATGTCATTGACGCAATAAGGGTCATTACCCTGTCTATTTACACATGACATAATATGACATGACATAACAGTTCTGTTTTATTCTGTTCTGTTTTGTCTATTTATAAAGATATCTCTTATCAAAGCACTGAGAGAACTCAATAATTTGATGAAGATTATTTTAAAAGGAAACAAAAAAAGCTATTATATTCTGGTTAAATTAAATATATTTGATACGGAATTACTAAATACGAAACTATACGTAGTTTGAAATCTCTACGAAACCAGAGTGTAGCCGGAATTGATGGCATGTGTATCGAAATGTGCAAAGTAACTATAGATTCTGTATTGCCATACAAAATTATTGATACAGGGAATTTTCCAGAAGATTGGTGCTTGATTACACCTATACACAAAAATGTTCAAAATCAGACTTGAATAATTACAGAGGTATATCTATAGTTAATGGTTTGAGCAAAATATTCATGAAAGTTTTAAATAATCGCTTGACTACTTGGATCGTCATAAATGAAGCACGAGCCGGTTTTAGACACAACCATTGGTAACATATTCGGTCTACAATATGTCATACAAAATTATCTGTCAAAACGGAACGGACGTGTATACGTATTTTTGTCGACTCCATGAAAGCTTATGATAAATATATACATGAGAAACTCTTTGACAGCTTGGTGCGAAATGTCATAAATGAGAATCAGTACTAAACGAGGGTGCGTTAGCTCTACTACCATGTTTTCAATATTTATCAATGATCTTTTAGAATACTTAAGAATCAAAAGCGGAAATGGAGGAATATTCATCACAAACAATATGTATGTATTAGAAATGCACGCGTTTATGCTTGTAGACGACGTTTCAACTGCTGCAGAAACAGTGGCTTAACTTCAGTGTCAAATAAACACGGTGCACGAATAATGTGATGCTACAGGCATGAAATTGAATATCAATAAATCGAAAGTGATGGTATTCAGACGTGGGGGGTCAACAACTAATGAACGAAAGATGGACATAAAACCGTAATGAACTTAAAGTGGTATCAAGCTACAAATACTAAGGAACATATTTCACTCCTAAATTAACATGTTCACTGACTCTTGACTAATTAGCTATTCCGGACTGGGCAAAGAGTCCGGTTTTCCGATAATTCCAGTTTTCAAAGAACTATTAATTATAGAATAGAAAAAATGGGACTTGAAAAATCATCCGATTTTTAGAGAATTCCGGTTTTCAGGGGGTTTACTGTATTTCATGTACAAGACTTCATTGAAAAAAAAATCCTGGTTTCTGCGTACCCGTTGAACCCTGCCTCTCTGCTGACCCGGTCATTTTGTTTTCGTGCTGATATTTTCATTTTCATATTTACAACATCCCAGAACTGAAACAAAATATGTTAAACAGATCTACTTGCCTTATATTTTAGGGATGTTGGTATAAACATAGTACATTATTTACCTTATGATAAAATCAAATCCGAAGAAAATGGTGAACTTGTGATTCAGGATAAAGCTGACAGACTGAATTTTGAAACATAAAATATGTATTTTAAACTGATTAATGATAACTTTCCTCAAATACCACAATAGTCATTATCTTGTTAAAGAAAACATCAGAATGTTATCTTAATTATGACGTATTCACCCGTTTCCTGCGGTTTTCTAAACACAATACTGAGCTCAGTAGTGGAGTGGGGAGCACTGAAAAACGTCCCTGAAATATCGGAAGCCGGAGCCGAGATTCGAACATATGACCTTCCGATTGGTAGTCAAGCGCGTTACCACCAGCCGTAAGTCAATATGTCTCTTATAGGTAGTTCGTTTCATGGATCAAATTATTTAAGACTCAGAACGAAGTTCCTTCCGCCAATCAAGAGTTACATGTACAGTATAACTTCTGAAAACCGGACTTGTGGCCCAGTCCGGAAGGGGTCCGGTTTTCAGGGGTTTTACTGTATCTATTTTACATATAATATAAGATTATTAAGAACATAAAATATCTTTTCACCTCCTATTAGTACAAATTCGTACTTTAAATCAACAAAATTAACCTGTTTGTCCCTGTATCACCTATATATCAGAGCTCACAAATAACACGTGTATGGATAATTAGTCAATTTGATTTAATTTATTTTTTCCTTCATTCTTTCATTTGTTGTTATTTTCGAGTATTTTTATCAAGTAGATGTTTGTATTTCGTTTGACACGAACTTAGAATGTGTTTGATTGTTCACTGAATACTTAAACTACAGCCAAACCTGTGAACATAGGCCACCATTGGGAACGACAAATGTGGTCTTTATTGACTTGTGGCTTTTATTTGTAGGTCAGTTTATTCTAAATAATCAGTGACAGATTTTCACAGGGTGGTCTTTATTCGAAGGTGGCCGCAAACACAGGTTTGACAATACATTTATTGTTCCCCTTTATCTACCCAGAAGTGTACCTCCATTTCCTTTTCTGTAACTAGTTAACTTATATTTATTCTGGTGCGTGATGCAGGGCCATCTCATGTATTTTTTCAAAGGGAGACTACCGGTATAGAAATAATGACTTAATATACTACAATACAATATGCAGTTGTCTCCCTTGTCTTGATTACGAACGCCGATGAATAAAGCGGGTGTTGTGAGTTTAAGCGAAACAGGGAACATTAACCAATCAATCAGCCATTAATTTTATCAAGTAATGTTGCCTAGACATGTGAAGAGAAATGACCAGAACAGAACGGAATAGAACAGAACTGAAGAAGACAATTTAGCGATGCATGTCATTTATTAGTTTAAATATGGGGAATGTTCATGTGCTGTGAATAACTGGCGGCTTTTCGTCATCATTTTGTCGCCACAAGTTGGTTCACGTAGAGATCTGTGTATATAACATTTTTCATTCTTTCATATCCTTAGTCTATTACATCTGTTAAAATGAAAAGTTTGAACAGCAGTTGTAAAGTTATTTGTAAAGACTCCAAAAAAACACTAATACAAGAACTCTACACTATATGTAATGTACAGTCCCTGTGTAATATTATAGTCAGCTGTCTACCAAAATTCTCTAATGTTGTTATTTTATGTTGTTATTTTATGTTGTGATTGTATGTTGTTATTTTATGTTGTTATTTTATGTTATTTTTTATGTTATCATTTAATGTTTTTATTTTATGTTGTTATCTTATGTTGTTATTTTATGTTGTTATTTTATGTTATCATTTTATGTTATTATTTAATGTTGTTATTTTATGTTATTATCTTCAGTTGTGATTTTATGTTGTGGTTTTATGTTGTGATTGGATTGTTTGGTTCGTTATTTGTTGTCTTTCATGAACATAATTATACTGGTGTGCATGACAAACTCTACCTTCTGTCAGAAAATCAAGGAAGCAGTCGTAAGTATCTCTGTACTGTATGTCACCGGTGCTAAATTCAGTGTGCCGTGAACACGTGGGTAAATACAAGGACGAGTTCTGGGGTTAAGGAATTTTTACTAAACTAACACTCTCCAAAAATCTCTATCACTCTCTAATATTCTCTTACAGTCTCTGCGGGTTTTGTCAAATAGACTGTACGAAAAAAAAAATAAGTCTGCATCTCATACAGGACAGAAGTGAACTGACGAAGTTGAAAATGCAGAATAATGACGTGGTCGTAAAATTTTGACTTTTGTGAGAATGACTCTGATGACTCTGCATCGGGTACTCTGCTTTTCCTTGTTCTATTACTGAACAATATTTTTATGTAATTTTGTATTTATTTCTTGCAATGTGTTTTTAACATACTATTTCACTATATGTTAAATAAAATTTACGTACTTCTATTTATTCTCGTTAGATTTAATTAATTGAAAAATTATTATGTGAAATATTCACGTATATTTATTCAACGCATAAATACAATTAGTTAATCGTTTGAATTAAATTGTTAATTGATAAAAAATAACTTCACAAATACGACTTATTTATTTAGTGGTCAATTTATTTTAAACTATTACTTAGGCTGAAATTTAAAAAGAAATACTTTGTTAGCCCTTTACTGACCCTAGATTTTAAGAGAGGATCGGTCGGTCGGAAAATATTTTATTTTATTTAGAGAATATTCCTCTAATGACTTGTTGAACACCCCTCGTTTGTCTTAAGCGTCGGAATGATCGCGATCATTTTTTAAACTTAAAGTGAGATAAAGTGCGGAAATATCTTATTGGCGAAAATATAAAAATAAAAAGAAATGTGTTTTAGATTAAGGCAATAACTTTTTTGCGTCCGCGAGTATTTTTTACGATCGGTCGGTAAAGGACAAACAAACTTGATTTTAATTTAAACCTTATTTAAAAGATTTTTATCATACTTTATAAGTAATCAGTTGAAACTAAGTCGTCCTATAATTAGAGCTAAGTATATTAATTAATATCGCGTTTTTTTTGTAAGTATTGAATTTAATTTTATTTCCTTAAAGAAAGTAACAAATCCTTAAACTACACGTGTTTAGTTACAGTATTTAATAATTTAATCATCAGATGACGTCAATACTGCTACTGTAGTAACTTACTGATATAAATTTATCGGATTTATGTTTATTATGCTACTTCAATAAAAAATAATAATTTGAATATTTATCACTAAATCCACTTTGTTTCTGTAAAAAATGGACGCCAGAAAAACCAAGTGACACTCAAACCAACAACCCTTAAATAAAACAAAAAAGATTCACTTCCGCTTTTTCTAACCCTGCGCAACATCAACTTCCCGTTAATATCAACATTGTACTCAATATATAAAACAAAACAAAAAAAAATATACTGATACTGATTGATAAACAATTATTTTCGATCAAATATTCATCGACAATTCGTTAATTTATGCAATTTTGTTGCATCGGTTTTGTAAACTTTACCAGTATTTTATCACTAGTAAACTTTTACAAGAACTGCATAAACGTAATCAACGCGTTACGTGATTCAGAAATTCAATGTAGCACCATTGTAATACACTGTCTATATACGTGTATAACACGAACTAGATACAGTATAAAATAATTGCTGTAAATAAGCTATCATTCACAAACAAACCATAAAAAACATAAGCAACTAGAATCCACCAATCGGCATTGTAAATTGGCCTTGTAAAAATACCCAACACCGACATACACACATAAATAATAAATCAATTAAAACGCTCGGTAAATAGTTGTGCAACCACTACTATCACTAATACGATATACAGTGCAACCTCTCCAAAGATACACCCTTTGGGAGAAGCAAAATCATGTTGTTGTTGAGAGGTTGTTGCTATATAGAGGTTAAATTAATAGTTAAATCGTTAAGTGAGAAAAATCGTATCGTTGTTGAAAGGAGGTTGTTGCTCAAGAGAGGGACACTCTGGAGAGGTTGCACTGTACTACCATTCTGCCAAGGGATGACTGAAGAAAGTTAATGAATGCACGTGTGAGATGTAACGTGTTATAGACGCGTATGAACAAGAATATAAAACTTTACTTCTAAACTTCAAAAGCCTGGGTTTAAACCTTTGGCGTACAACAGAAAGAAATAGCTTGACTGACATTACAATAGCAAGTAAAGCACGGCATATACATGTACATGTACAATACATACATTTTTTCACTCTGTTTACCCCTGTTTTCAACAATGTTTCAATCATACGGCGGCTGGTTCACCTAACCAGTTTTCCTCGAATGTTTACTAACCAGTACAAACTTACACTTGCACAAGGAGCCGGTAACTTCCCTACATAGGGTGGAAAATCGGCATTTTTGTCAAATTTTCATAGAAGGGTATAAACTGCCGGGATAAACAGGGATTTGAACCAGCGCACTAACCACGGGATTTCGGTCGCGGCCCAAACATTAACTACTTTAAAATGAAATAAATAATGCAATTTCTAAACGTACATAAACGTACACAACAAACAGTGAATGAATATATATAATATGTGGTGTTTATATGAAAATAATCCACAAATAAATAGATAAATAAATAACTCACAAGTTCTAGTCTCAATATTCTGACCTAACGACAATTCCTCGAATCCTGAATGTCTGTGGAGTTATCGGTTGTAATAATACAGTTAGTTAGCTATCTGGAGCCCCGAAAGCACAACTTATTCCGGAATATACACTAAACTCAATAATCAAATACTGGGTACCGTGTCGAACTATAGAACGTGTAAAGTCTCTATAGATGTGTCGCAACCATAACAATTTATGACTCAAAATTCACGTGCAGAAAATGTTTGGTGCTAGTATCACGGGTATTTATTTCACTGTGACATGAACACGTGCTTTACTATAAGACATGCATCAGTGAGATCGGGGAACGAGGATTGAGAAAGGAAAGCACGGGGGTCGTCTTAAAGAAATTTGTAATGACTAAAAGGCCAAGCAAAGCACAACAGTTTGTTTTAAAATAATTGTTCATCTACAATACATTTATAAAATTCATTCCGACTCATACTTAATACACACGGTGTAAAGTTTGATATTTCAACACCAATAGTTGCGGAATGTCGTATTAACGGAGACGAAGGATGCTGGAATGTGTTTGGTACTTGCTGAACCTACACCTGATGTCCATCTTTACCAACACATGATCTTAAGTTCATATTCTGAAATTTTGTGTCTAGCTATTCCAGATGATGTTTTTTTTCTACCGGAATGGTTTGCTTCACACGGTACATTGTGGCAGATTACAATGGCTGTCGGTACAACTGACTGGACCAGTCACGAGATCTATCGATCTATCCATAATCAAGAACAGTTTTACTCGAGAAATTTTCATTGCATGCATAGTCAGATAGTAATTGATAATACCGGTTTGATCAGGCATGTCTCTACAAGTTAAGACTGGAAAATGATTATTTTGTATATCATGTGTCCAATGAGTCACATTCAAAAAGTCTCTGGATTTTATAACCAAGAAAAAAGTAATTTGTATATGTGATGAAAACAATAATAATGACTGTAACAACACCCACAAACGTGTATGTCGTTCTAAAATAAAAACATCCAGCTAAGTATCTCCTGATTACCATCATAACAAGAATACTTGTATCATTTGTAACCAGATACGCTATGAAGGTGAATATTAAAAATCTGAAAGTCTAGGTAGTTCAATGGCCAGACAATTTTTGCATGCCACCATTTATTTCGAAGATGACGTTTATATTAGAACATGTGACCTACAAGATGAGTATAGAGTTTTTGGTACAAATTTATTTTACCATAAAATTGTATGCGTAAATATATCAAGAGGTAGGATGATATCCATGCTGGTGCACAAAACACAAGTGAGAGCCTTTAATCAGTCAGAGAAAAATTGTTTATCACATGTATAAGTGAAGTACATGGTACACTAAGAGATGGAAGGACTACGTATCTCAGTGACATAAGAAATAAATTCGATAAAAGTCTACCCGAAAACAGTTAGTGAACAGAGATGTACGAAAGTTACAAATGGATTATTATGGTGATGGTGTATACCTTTCTAAACCATCTAATTTAAACAAATCAGCAATTGTTAAGTTGCATTCTACACACACAGAAGAGAAACTTCATCCACTGGTAACTATAGAAAACGCTGCAAAGACACTCAGGGAAGAGATTACTCGAACTGACTTTAATCTTTCTGATAAATGTTGGGACTCAAATGATATCAAACAATCTTGGACAGTTACAGGGCTCCCAAACGCTCGGTTTTCATTCTTTAAAGTTCTTTTTAATTTCAATGGCAAAAACGAATGTGACTCTAAGTGTCAGACTCTTAACCAAAACTGCTGAGTTGATAGTGAATGTAAGAATGACTGCAATGATGGTAAGAAGCAATCTGTTAGTACTAAAACTTCTGATTATAGAATCAGTTTTGATGACAACGCTGATAAAAATGATAACTTTGATGATTGTGGCTTTGATGACCGTGACGGTACTAGAAATGATAGAGAAAAGTTTGAAGAAATTCTAAGGATTGGAAGAGAACAAGAATGAAAGTATTTTATCAGGTAATTAATTCACTTCAATGTCTATTGCGACAGAACTCCAGAACTCTACATATAAGTGCTCAATCAAGTCATGACAAATGTAAGAGCAGGGAGCTGATCACTTCATTCAGTCACTTCGGATTATCCATCAGCTACAATAAACTACAAAAGTACCATAATGACATGACTAGTTACGTTGTTAAAACAAGTATGGGATCTGTACCAATGCCTAGTCATTTCAATACACAGATGTTTACGGTAGCAGCATTTGATAATTTTGATCATGAAGAAACAGCCCTTTCTTGTATTGATGGAAGTCATGATACTGTTTCAGTTAATTTTCAGGAAAAATCTACTGTTGATAACAAAAAACCTTCACTTTCCGAAACTGGCATTGTCCATGACTCAAAGCCATTTCAAGAGCAATTAAGATGTCAAAGTCTTCGACCGTGTACAAGACTTTTTACAAAACCCGACCTGAAAGCAAACTTTATTGTAGATAATTCCATGCCTATTGAAACTGTAGACATGTTGTCTACCTTTAGAAAGCAATATGTTGCATGGACATTAACTGGACTAGATGTATCAAAAAGTTTGCACACCAACTTAGAACTGAACAACAGAGCACAAGTAGTACCCTCTGGGAGTGTATTCGATTCTTTAGTCACACAAGGAAAGGTAAAACAGATGACTGTTGGTTTTGTCCGTGATTCCACATCCTGTTACTGATTGTCAAACAGTTTACACAGCCTCAAGAAATTTCCAAGACGTACTGAAGCAATTAAATCAAACTCACATGCCAGTTACTTGAGATGAAAGGGTTTATCGCGTAGCCAGAGAAATCATTATGTCAGACCCTACTGAATTTGAAAACATTGTGTTTTGCCTCGGCCCATTTCATTTGGCAAAGTATTTCTAGGCTGTCTAAGCAAGTGCCTTCGCAATAGTAGCGCATAAAATATTTGGAATGAAAACACAGTTTTTGGACAGAACGTTGTTCATTCTGTATTGACTGGTTCACATTATGTACGGTCATTCAAAGGAATGTTGTTGCTATGTGAAGCAATGGAAAGACTTCAATTTAGAGAATTCTTAGAATAATATGGAGGGAAAACTAGTTGTGATTAATTACAACCTCTTGTAAATCTACGAGAGACTGTTTCCAGGAAGGGACAATAAGAAAGTGTACATCAGATAATTTCATACAGTTGTTCACAAAAATGTTTAAATATTTTGACATCTACCGATCTGAAAAATGTGAAGCAAGTGAAACTTTCAAATATTGGAATCCATTTATTGTGCTCGTTAGGCTCCTGCGTAATCTAGTAAGGGCAGATCGAGAAGGTAATTGGTTACTCCATTTGTCAACGGTTCAGTCTGTTATCATATTTTGCTGTCTTTATCAACGTGCACTACTTGCGATGGTGCTCAGTGTACCTCGAAGACATGAAATTGCTTCATAAAACTGCAACTGATGACTACCATAAATTTTGCGATGGACATTTCGTTGTGAAACAAACAACAAGCAATTTTAATGCAGTAGGTGCAGATCAGAGTTTGGAGAAAACTATTAACAGAAGTCAAAAAGTAGCGGGGATATAATAGGAACAACTAGAAAGCAATACTTCGTCACAGAATTGGAAATTATTTATCATGATATGCCAGACGAGAATTTAGCGGAACAAAACAATTCCTGCATAAACTAACAATTCAACATGAGTTCACGAAATCTAAAACTTACGCTAGAGAGAAGAATATTCAATGTCCACAATGACACTGAACTGAGGTTACATAACATTTATTACACAAGAAGTCATGACTGATAAAATACGACAGAGCATAATACAGACAAAAGAAACGGGTTTGGAAATTTATAATGCATTGAGACGTGAGAGACTAATTAAGAAACATGTACGATCCACTACGAAATTTTTTAACCGAATTCGCGGATCCGATAAGGCCATTGATTTGTTTCTAGATCACAAAAGGGCTCAAATCTGACATTTAGTGCCCTCGTCAAGTGACTCGATGACGAGGAAACACGGGAATGTAGCACTTGCATTGTCGTTTGTGGAAGCAGGGGTCAGTTTACGTTATTTGGGGTCATTCGAGTTTAGGTTTGAGGTATCTATATTTGACAAGTTTTGATTCACCCACCAACTTCCTCAGCCACCAAGGACTCCAACACGGGGAAGCTTAAAGGGGACGAATATCCAGTCCCCAAGCCACGAGGTTACCTGAAGGATATACTCGTACAAAATGTATGATTAAACCAATAATGATTCCAGACGATTAGCCTTCTTGGATAGATATATTAAGAATGTGAGATATAGATTATACGATATCTAAAAATGGGTCAATATGAGAAGAGGGTAAGTAAAGAGACGAGATAACAGGTCAGAGGTTATAGAGAAGGATAGATAGAGGAGGAATATGACATAATAGAGAGAGTAAGGTAGAGGGAAGTAACAGAGAAATCGACCCATCGCAATCACGTACATATAGTTTTTTTATTGATTGATTGATTGGTGTTTTACGGTGCTTTTAACACTAACTAGGCTATATCACGTACATGTAGTAAGACGCTCTAAACTAATTTGTACTGCCTATCCAAGGGCAAGGCATGACTAGCCGATTGACCAGGCCGAGCCCACCTGGCCACCCGTCTACCCTGAAACAGAGGCTAAAGTAGTGTGTTGGAGGGACTGGAGATCCCTGGCTCCTCCTAAACTACCAGGATCCCCTTTTCCAGTATACGGGACGCTGCCCACGGCAAACATGCAGGTTTGGTTTTAGCCAAGTACCCATCACACAGGTACAAAAGTGTACCTGTCTGAGGGGTACGTGTTACTCCCCCTCACCACGGAGAGGTACCCACCAAAGAGTGGATAAACACATTGGCACTATACTACTAGCGAATCAAAGTTAAAATAGTTTAAAAATATGAATATCTCGGATGGGAAAATAATTTTGCCTAATAAACCGCTCAAAATTTCGAATTGACGGACGCGGCTAAGAAATTAAAAATACCCAATTCTAGGGGCGTATTTATGCGCGACCAACTACCGAAACGACCGTTAAAAAACGAGTGCGGAATATTAAATTTGGACGACTCGAATCCGAATGATGAAATTGGATCTTCCGACGCCTGTGGTGCGCATTGGGTTTGTTGGATAAAAAAGGAAAACGAAAAATATTATTTAGACGGTTACGGAATACAACCTCTTGCGGAGTTGATAAACCGAGAATTTTTTACAACTCGGAACAAGTACAATCGAATGGAAATAAGCGGTTATTTATGTTTGTACGTTTAAATATAGGCAGCTCGTTATAATAAAAAATGCCTGTTGATGAATTTGTACGATGTCTACAGCGTTCGTAAATGCTAACTTTATAAAGCACGGAAAAATTAATATGTATGGAAAGAAGATTACGAATCTCGGTACCCCGACGGATGCAGGTGATGTGGCGAACAAGGCATTTGTGATAAAACAGGATAGTGCAAGATTATAAACTTGAAAAATTAAAAGATATTGATGGGAAATTTGAAGGCGATGTTGGAACGTACATAGATGAAATAAATCTAAAACGTATAAAAAGGAAATAGATAAAACAATAATTGCAAATATAAAGGAACATTTGGGGGCGCATGTTGACGAACAAATAATGGATGATATAGTGACCAAATTTTGAGACGGAATGGAAAGTGAGTGAAAAAACCATCGAGGAGATAATAATAGAAAAATTAAAAAGTCTCGTAGAAGGTAGGATGGAAAAAAATAAAAAGGAATTCACTACGTTAACGAGCGAATAGTTATTAAAAAAATAAAGGAAAACGTAAAAAAAAAACAGCAAAAAAATTATTCCAAAATTTTACAACTAGAATCGGACGTGGAAATTCTTAAAAAAGTAAACTACTGGATCATCTTTTATTTTTGCTCGGTATTAGCATTAATATAAAACGAAAACCGGACGGCCGAGTCGTCGTGACCAAAAATTAAAATAAAGGAAACTTTTTTACTTCGGCCTTTGTTAAAACGGAAAATATATTTTTTTTTCATGACAATAGAGTAAAAAACCCTTTTATTGTCGTTGACGAAAATATGTATAGCGCGGAACATTGGCTTCCTAAAGAGCCAGGTATTTATACGATCAAGATCAATTTAACGTATACGAAAAAATTAAATCCATGGAAAAAATGAACTACTCCTTTATATAAACAACGGCGATATAAACGAGTTGGTAATAGGGGAAGAGTACGTGCCAAAAACGCAAAAAAAGAATCCTTGACAAAATATGGTCGTTTAATGTTCGCGATATAAACACTGGGTTCCAAATAATACCCCAAATGTACGACGAATTGAAATTTACCGCTAAAGCATACATAACATTGTTTTATAAACTGTTATAATTGAGGGGGAAATATAACGGAATTAAAATAAATTTCTCGTTATTAAAAATGTATGTTGATAAATTTGGACGGATGCTCCAAACGCACATTGTAAAAATCAGACGTGTATTGATCCTGTATACGGACAAATTTTCTGAGAAGGGGGAAAATCGATATGTTTGGAAAAAAGTTTACGAATCTTGGTACCCCCCACAGACGGAGGTGACGCAGCGAGCAAGACATTTGTGATAAAACGGGGAAACAAGATGCTGCGTGATTACGGTCTAGATAAACAAAAACGTGAATTGAGAGATATAAAAGATTCATTAACTGACATCGAAGATAAAATAGAAGGGACATTGAGGGATGATATCGGAAAAGGGGTAGAAAGTCTTAAAAAAGAGTTTGAAACGTACGTAGACGAGAACGAACTATCACGATCAAAAACGGAAATTGGACAAAGTTTTGTCAACAAAATAAAAGAATACTTGAGGGAATATATCAACGAACGAAATATGGAAACCAAACTGGAAAACCTAAAGAAAGAATGGACGTTAGATGACGAAACCATTGAGGATAGAATCGAACGGAAATTACAGGAAGATGTAAAAAAGGAGTGGTAAATCTTAAAAAAAAATTTGGAAAGGTACGTAGACGAAAATGAGTTGAAACGAGCAAAGACGGAAATCGGTAAAACCTTGGTAACGAGAATAAACGAAAATTTGAGAGATTATATCAACGAGCGAAAATTAGAAGCTAACCTAAACAAACTAAAACAGGGAGTTGGAAACGTACGTAGACGAAAATGAGTTGGAACGAGCAAAGACGGAAATCGGTAAAACCTTGGTAACGAGAATAAACGAAAATTTGAGAGATTATATCAACGAACGAAATTAAAAGCTAAACTAAATAAACTAAAAAAGGGAGTAGGAAACGTACGTAGACGAAAATGAGTTGGAACGAGCAAAGACGGAAATTGGAAAAGCATTTGGGGTATATGTCGACGAACCAAAAATGGAAACCGAACTGAATAAACGTAAGAAAAAATGGTCGTTGGATAGTGAAATTATTGAGGATAGAAGCGAACGGGAATTACAGGGAGATATTGAGAATGGGGTGGAAAATTTAAAGAAAGAATTGGAAAAATTTGTAGACGAGAAAGATCTGAACCTGATCATCGAAAGGATAAAGATGGATGTGGGTAAAGCTGTCGTAGGAAATAATACCAAAATTTTACAACTAGAATCGGATATAAAAATTCTTAAAAATAAGCGATTAGATACTTTTTTATTTTCGCTCGACGTTAGCGAGGATACTATAATTAATACAAAACAAAAAGAGGATAACCGAGTTGTTATCGCCAATAATAAAACTAAACGATACAACTTTTTCACATCGGCCTTCGTAAAAATGCCGAACATGAATATTATTTATAACGATATAGTAACATACCCCGTTATTGTAGGGGATGAAAATTTGTACGGCACAGGACACCGGCTGCTTAAAAAGACGGGTGTTTACACGCTCAACATTAATTTGTCGTATACGAGAAAAATTAAATCTAAACAACGATTATTACATGTGGACCTGGGTGATGAAGGACAAAAATATTTGGGACCGTCTCGAAAAGCAAAAAAGAATAATTAATAAAATGTGGTCATTTGATATTAATTCACCAGACACTAGGATCGGAATTTACCCTTTAACGTACGACGAATTTAAGTTTACCGCCAAAGGACACATAAAGATGTATTATAAACCGTTCTAGAACCCCCCAACTCTGTGATGGTGATATTTACAATTAGTTTGTGTTAAAAATGAAAACAAAAAAGTTGCAATCCAAAGTATACTATGCAAACATGTACATAGCATGATGTTTTACGGAATTGATGAAAAATGTGAATATTGTTTCGTCAAGTGTAACGTTATGCCATCATTGCAAATTGCAAACGTTAATAACAATCCCGACCATGATGTTTAGCTTTGCCTGTCCAAAGTCTCGGGACAGAATGTGATTGCACAACCAGGTAGGTGAAAAAGTTTTCATATTTCAACAATCCATTATGCAGTATAGCTTATCAAAATGGTTAATTGATTGTTCTCGAAGCATGAGTACATATGCATGTACCTCATGAAGGCATAAATGAAGTCTTAAGTAGCATACTGTAATAAAATCATGAATGATTTATAAATACTTTGTATCTAAAATAATAATTTGGGTTATTGAAAACATGACAGACAGACAGCAAATTTGAAACAACATTGTTTACTAATTTGTACCAAATCAAACAAAATTATTTCATTATTTACAGTTCAGTTATTAGTGTTGCAATGAAAAGTTTATTATTAATTAACAGTTTTAATTCTTTGTAACATGTAAGTATTTTTTGTCTGAGTCAAGGCTTTTGTTTGACATGACTTCAAGTCTTTTACTTATGATAAATGAAATTATTGTAACGAGTCGGCAAATCCAATGTGAATTTATTGACTTATTTCTCAGGTAGGTTGGATAAGAATATTTATGAAGAGAATGGAAGATTTTCCATTTGATTTCATATTAATTCAACAATTTCAGAGTCATACTTCATGTATTGCACTAAAGCTTTTATTAATGTTTGTTTTGTTATCTATGTACTACACTGGTCTTATTTTAATCCCCTTACGCAGGTACAAATGAAACAAAAAATAATGTTTTTTATCTATTGTGTTTTAATTCCTTCAGTTGATTTTTGTAGACTGCAAATACCAAGTAAATTTAATAAATTTAATGATTATATTAATTTGTACTTTCAGGAGTGGTGAGGCATGTAATCACATTGGTGGCTCTGATGCATGCCCTTTCTGATATAACATCTAAAAAGAAAGATTCCACATCCAAGAAGAAGTGTGTTTAAGACCGATTCAACAGTCCAAGGAAAAAGAAGCTTACGCCAAAGAAGTCAAATGAACTAACATTTTGCAAATATGCATTTGATTCTGGACATAATCCAGATAAAAATGAAGTGACCTTCGGAACAGTTAAAGTGTTGTGAAATGAGGAGCGTATTTATGAAAAGCTTGCTCAGTGTTATCCTTCTGCAGGATGGCTTATTAACTTTGTGGAAAGTGAACAGAAGGAGGATATTCTTCAGTTTTTTTTAATAACACACAATAATGCAGATTGTATTGACTTGAATAGTGAAACTGTAAAAGAGAACATATTAAAAGTGATCGATGGACTTAAAATGAGTAAGACTGAATGTGAAAAAATAGATCAACTGACACAAGGAAAGAATATCTCACGGATAGACGAAAGAAACAAAAACAATAAATGCATATATGGTGAAATCATATCAGTAAAACAGATAACCCAAGTGAAGGACCATTAAAAGGAATAATGTACTTAAACTTTACAAACAAGCATATGACATGGAGCTTAAAACATGAGTCAGAAGAAAGTATTTATTAGTCATGAAGAAAACCCATCCCGATGTGAAAGTGTGACTTGTGAAACTCATTTTCAATAAGCGTGTGCATTTTATTTCAGAGAAAGGAAAGAAAACAAAAACTCTGGAAAGTTAGAACTTAAGTTTTAATTGAAAGTCTGAACTATTGGCAACAACTAACTGAAATCTCTCGCACAAATCTTTAGTCGCAAGTATATTATAAAATATTGATGTATACTGGTAGTGAAATTTGAAACATATTCTGAAATGTTCGTTACAATAACTTTAAACCCCATTACATCACATATATTCTATTTAGTCAAAAGTCGAAAGAGTTTCTTAAAAGAGAAAAGGTTTCTCTCTCAGAAGATATAAGCCTGAGTTTGTATACTAACGTAAACATTGCTCTGTATTTCAGTACAAAACACTGTATAATAATTCTTGAAAGAGTTGTATATATGTCAAACTTCATTACTTTATTAAAGTAGTTTGAAATCCCGTTTGCTTATTTATTCTCAAAATCTAACAGACCTGTCCTTGTACAGTGCAATGATTACCTGACATATATTCACCGCTTTGAGCAATAACAAGCAATGTCAAAAATCTTGCCTATAAAATGCATGTTCGTTACTAAATTAACAATTATTTTTAAAACTAACAAAACTACATGTAAATGTCCAACATTTAAACAACTGAACTTTCTGAACAATGTTCAAGCCATACTCTTTTCCTGAGTAAATGTTTTGACTGATATATTCAAAAGTGGAACTGAAAGAACACAACACAGATTTTTGCTACCATACTCAAAACATTCTTCGTAAAAGATACATACTGATAGGTTATATCTAGTATACTATCACTATTCATAGCAAAATCAGTGGTTTTAAAACAGTTTGTGACATTTTTGTTACATATAAGCCATACATTTTCACATATATGGTTTTGAAACATTCGATACTTTTTCTGCTATCTCAGTGTAACCACGACATTCAATGTTTGTTTCAATCACAGCTGGGCTGACATATTCCAGGGAAGTAGAACTCGTGGTATATAAGTCTAGAAAATCAATTATTAAGCCATCTTGCAAACAAAATAACTACAATGTTAATGTTTTCACTGGACTTGGTAACGAATATGTCAGTATATTCTCAGGCATGTAAGAATGTATCAAACAGCTGTTCTACTTTCTCGAAATCGGCTTTTTTAACACTAGCATTCGCTTTGACTGTCCGCTGGCTATAGGAGTCGATATTTTGTATGAAACATCTTTACATTCTACCCAGATGACATCAGATCTTGACAGCCACTGAAACATTCGTTTGCGTTTCTGAAGAAATGTTATTTCTGCAGTGTTGTCTTCATTGTCACAATTAATGATCTTGCCAATGTACCACTGTCTCATATAAGATGCCGCTATATAGGCATTCACAAAATACTTATCACAAACTGCACTAAGGTTATGGACATCATCATTTGATTGTGCGCACTTTTCTGCCTTATCCTGAAACGACTTGGTAGCTGTGTTTGCTGGTTAATGATTCTTTGCAACAAAGATTTCATCTCGCCAAGTATTGCAGGTGGCACAGTCATCAGTGACACAAATTCTACAATAACAACTAGTGTTGCGAACTAAAACACTGTAGTTGTCTTGTCCTTGGACGGCATGTATTTTCATAGTGCCCGTGACTGGTTTGAGCACAAGTTTACAAATTTCAGTGGCCTTTACTTCACATTCTGCAGAAGACACAAACAGGAAAAACATTCTTTAAAGAACAATGGGCAGACTGCGACCAAGCAAAAAAATCGGAGCGATCTTGAATGCAGACTTTTCCTGAGTTTACTGCCTCATCTGCCAAGCGCTTAAACCTGTCACCAAGACCATCGCATGGCCCCTTCCCATGACCAGCTTCCCAATAATTCCACCTCGCGTAAATATTATGTGCAGACTTGTGATTGGCTATAAAACTGAAGATAATTTTATTCCAGTACTGCAATGTAGGACTGTCTGTCCAGTAATGTATCCTTGTAACACCTGGTACTAGCTCCTGAACGGCGGGTATTAGTTTGTCATTTATTGCCAAGACCATGTTAGCATTATGTCTCATGTCATCTGAAACAAACATGTAGCTTTGATGCTTAATTTCATCAATGTCATTGTCCCTATAGTAAACCACAACCGGATGAAGAGTAACGGCAGTCTGGTTCCAGTATGCGGATTGTACCTCCAGAACTGACTTGCATGTGTAGTTTTCACTGAAATTCATGTGTATTACACATTGGTAAGCAGATAGATTTTCTTTCAGATATTTCATTTCTGTGTACTGGGTTTTGATTCTCATCACGTGCTGGTCAAAATCTTCAATCTGGGTTTTAAGATGGGTTATGAATTATTCAACTTTCATAGGAATGTTTACTTTTTTCATAACATTTTTCTTTTGACCTTTTACCTCCATTCCAACACGCTTCCACTGCCCTACAATGTGAATTCAATATGTTCTCTGCTTCTTGAATGAAATCAGTTTTCCCATCTAACACCTTTTCTCCATTTAACGTAAATTCAACCTTCTCTGATTTTAATGCTTTCAACGTCAGTAACATGTTCTGATGTTTTGTACACAAACATGTGTCTCTGGTTTTTTATAGATGTCAGTGTATTCTGGCTGGTCTTATCCTCGTAAAAGACGTCAAAGATAACTTGATATTTTGATTTTCAGACATGAATTTGTGATAGAGTGATGATAGGTAGTCAGTAAGCACACGAGTTTGTTTATTCTCTTCAGTTGTAGTCTTAGTGTAGTCGGCTTTTCCTGGCATACTTCTAGAATTTTCATCTCTCTCAAGAAATTCTATAACTTTCTCTTTTACCATTGCAGTTTCACGTCTACGAGTAAGGCTCTCTACATTTACACTCTTGTTCCTGACCTTAGATAACTTGTTTCGACTCATGCCTGTTTTTTTGCTGAACACTTGTAGCATTTTGTACTTCTTTAGAATATTTCCAGCGACAAGATTTTGGAGAATCCTTTTAGCTTTGTGTGCGGCATGTCTAATCTCATCACACACAGCATTTCCAAATACTAACTCTTTTTGCACGCTTGTTCTCTGCTTTCTGGTTAGCTTTAATTTCTGTAACAGGAATTAAGGGACAAAGACAGGTAGAGAGGGGTGACATTAAAATAGCATATTTGGCCATGTCAGGTTTTGAACATTATGATTCGTGTATTCCATGCAGTAGCGGAAAGGAGGGCAACTGTTATCAGCCAATAAATAGAAATGGAGGACAAAGTAAGAAACAAAAAATATTGAGCAAAAACACCAACCAAAAGGACAGATAATGTCAGATAATGGTGCAACACCAAGAAAAAAGTCAGATAACCTATCACCAAAAAAGATTAAACGTTCACGGAAACTAACACCTAACATCCAAGAATGGAAGAAAAATGTATTTAAAACCAAGCGAAATACCGGACAAAGCTAGATATGACACAACAAAGAAAGCTATGGCAGCTAAGAACGTTTTACCAGCAACATGCAACAACTGCAAAAATAAATGCATACAAAGTGTGAGCGAAGATATTAGAAAACAGATAAAGGATTCATATTATGAAGCAACAGTGTCATATGAGGGGAAACACAATTTTATTTGCCAAAATTAGGTATTGTATTTTTATCCTTAAAGGCTTTGAAGACAATGAAATCGGCCGACGACACGAATGCACTCGCTTATTGAAAATGAGTGGTGAATAAAAGAGGACATTCCATACTTTGGTGCCAGCCCTGATTTTTACCTATACTTCTCAGGGGTAAACGGAAATCGGTTCTGACTAATTCTGACAAATGGAGAAAAAAGCCGATTCCCAGAAGAATGACCCAAATTTCTTTTGCTCATTAAAGCCATTGGCAAGTTCATGTACCCTCAAACGTGGCGTGATTTTGTTGTATGGACACTTGGTGGAATTTCTATTGAAATAATAAATTTTAGTAAGGAGGGATGGTCCAGAATGCTGACAAAACTTCAAAAGTTCTACCAGCATGCCTTTCTACGTGAACTTTTTTCTAGAAGGGTACAACGTGGTTTGAAACTATCTTTGGACAAAGTTGCAATATTCATTCCATCATTTGGATATGTACAGCTCATTTCAATCTAAATATAATTTTTTATCATTTGTAGAACGATTATGAGTATCATTATGTTGTTGATCATGCTTATAAATTTTGAATTTTTGAAAACAACTATCTGCTTGTGATATATTTTTGCAAACTTCGGGGTGTGATTTAAGATTAGTGTTAGATTCTTATCATGACATACAACACAAAACGTGTGACTTGCTCTCAACAAAAGTGAAGAACGTCTCAAATTTAAAAACTTTGCTGTTATATTCCTGGAACTAGTGCCAAAAAATATCATTTATAAAATATGTAACGCAATGAAACAAGTACTAGTAAAGAATCTAATATTCAATTTTAGTACACCATAAAACATTCAAAATATGATTGTTTCAACAATTGTATTATTACAGGTAAAACATCAATTATCCAGCCTAATTACAGCCTTATCAACATTAGACAACAATCACCTTGATCAGCAACCACTGGTAAGCCAATACTACAATAAGAAAATGCCAAAATTTTATGGGTGGTTGATTTCAACTACATATTTTATATTGTCATACCATTCCTACCCCTATGAAAATTACATATTTAAGAAGGATGTTTAATTATCTTTCTACTGATGGTATTCATGTTTTTGCTTGATAAGGTTCTACACGAGGGAATAGGTTAAACCTGCTAATTACGTGAAAAATCTTATCAGCGCAATAGATCTATGCATGGACGCTACTTTCGGGGGATCATTGTATTTCCATACATGCTACATGATGTAATGTTATCCTAAGAGACAGAAGAACGATCTACACCCCGGTATTTTTTATTGTTCCTGAGACAAAAGGGACACAGCTACGGATCCTCGAACTTGGGTGCAAGAACGATTAACATATCATTAGTTTTTATTTAATAAAAACATAAGTGTTTAAAATCGGGGATATTTTATAAATAATTTATTCTTAAGTGTTCGAATTCAGGGAGATTATGCCAAATGCTTTGTAAACTGTGATTGTTTTATATATTGTTAATCGTTGATTATATTTTAGATGTACCTTTTTATTTTATATGTATCTTTTTGTTTACTGTTTATTTTACTTTTTAATGATACAACTCATTTTTGTTGTCAAGTGTTTTACAAATGCTCGTTATACATTGATTTTTTATATGTATCTTTTTTTACAAATTACATATTTACAAAAAATAGTAGTCATGATAAATGTTAAATCATATTTAAATGTTCATGTTTGGATTGTAATATTTTAAAACTGATTTCAATTCTGAATTTTTTCACTTGAAAACTCGTTCCACCTTTTCGTTTTTTCAAAAAGTGTGTCACACCCCCTGACTGATTAAATCCAGAACCTTTTTGACCTTCAGACATCTGTAAATGCAATGTATATCCATAAATTAATGTCTCAGCTTTGAATTGGTTTAGAAAACACTAGATATTGATTGCGGTTCTGACCTTCGAAAATACATTATAAATTAGCTAGTCATGAATTTCGACGATTCGACGCGACGCGATTCCGGTCGCCATTACGAACATTTTCTTGTAATTGCTTGGGATTAGATTAACAGAGATAATGCAATGAACATAAGTTTACCCGAAATTGATAACTGAAAGATTTCTTAATGAAAGTTAATCGACTTCGCCGATCTTGAAAATACTCGTTTAACCTGCTACAAGGATTCGAAGTTAAACGCATTATACATACGAACTATTTGGTAAGTAATTTAATCATTTGCGCAAGCGTGTAGGAAATCTGACCAATGGTATCGTGGGTGAAATATTGAATCATGCTGCAATATCTATACTTTAAGCCAGCAAAGTTGAAGAATTGTTATGTGTGCTTCAGCATAACTCCAAGGCCTTGAAAAGGTCAACTCTGAAAGCTCGCATACCTTCAAAATAAACTTAAAGGACTTAAAGCGAAGGAAAATGGTTACATGGTACAAAAATCAGACAGAATATCAAAATGCCACATTTTTGCAGGGCAAGATAACTAACACAGGTGTACAAGTTGATAGTGATTTTGTTTCCCATCCCCATGTGCAGATAATGACTGAAATAACATCCCCAAGAAAATCCAAAAGTGACAGTGCTCCCAAAGTGCAGATAGTGACCGAAAATGGTTTACCTTATTTACAATATTTGAAAAATATTTGCAAAGTAACATTTCAACTTCTGAAGTGACACCAACTAAATTGCCTTTGTCCCCTTGTACTAATTCTGTTTCTGAACAGTTTAACGATACAATTGCAATGATTCAGATAACATTCTGCCTGAATTAATTAGGGATAAGACAGTGATGAAGTGAAGTCACTCAATTTGTATCGGTATGACATCAACAAACGACACAAATTCTGTGATAAGTTGAATCAAAACAATGCATGCCAAAGATCAACTGAAACAAAAAGTCGGTCATTACTCTGTGCGTAATATAAACCAACGAGAGGAAAGAGTCAGTAGATATTTACGCACACTCCGGGATTCTAGAAGACAATTGTTACACCAAAAAAAAGATAAATGTGGCAAATAAGGAAGTTATTATAGCTTAAAAGCTATATATAAAATTTAAAAAAAACGTTCAGTTGTTAAAAATGAAGATAAAAATGCATGGAAACTATAAATCAACAAAAAGACGCAATAATCCATGAGTTTGAAGTGAATTCAGAAATTTTAACTCAACAAATTGATGAAACTTCATTCAGATGAATGAAGGGATGGAGAATTTTCAGATAATGTGCCTTTATGTATGATAGAAGTTAGTAAGATTTTGATCGATTATTTATCTTTATGATCACCTTTGATAATTTTCCAATGTCAGTTTATCGACAGTTGAATATCAATAACGCTACTTAGTCTTTGCAAGATAACACCGAAGTGTTAAACGTAAAAAATATCGTATGTAGACTTACTCACTTTCATCTGGTCTTTGGAACAAACTAAGCAGGAAGGGGATTTCCTATTGTGGGTTCACATCGTGCGACAAAATGCGCACCACACATCCTGATTTGGTCACGATTCATAAATGCAAAGTCAGGCCAAGTGGGCTGAATCCAGACTTTTCTTACTCGAAAATCGATCGGAAGTCTACGTATGGACACTTTCTTTCCATCAACTATTTTCCTACCATATTTCTTACAAACTTAGCAATATTGTTTGTGACAACAGTTGTCTTTTGAATCAAAGACTTTGTTAATCATTAGCCATTCACGTTGATTATTACATGCAATACTGAGTGTATAAAGCGGGTAATTGTATAATTTTGGTGAGTCTGTGAGGAGCCTCCGTGGTGTTAAGGCGTATAATAATAAGGTAGCAGCTGTTTAACTCACAGAGTTGATATGACAATAAGGACCATATGCCAAGTTGCAGCGCTGCTCAGAATTGGATACTGTTCGAATTGTCATGTAATTTGGGTGGCTGAACACTTTCTAAAATGCAGTGTATACTCAGACGTGAGAGATTTGGCCAAGTACACTGAAAGGATAAAGAAACGCAGGATTAACTTTAAACCAGAAATTAAGTATGATATCGGACTTCATTCAAAACGAAATTTTGTTTTATTTATCTTACAGATAAATTAATGCTTAAAAGTTCTGTATTTTGCATCTGACAATTGGTTTAAAGGTACTGACGATTAAATTGAATGGAACCCTAGGATTTTGAAATTGAAATGAATCATTAATATCTTGTGTGTCCGCCGTTTGCGGTGATCACAGCCCTTATTCTTCTGGTCATAGAGTTCATGAGATCGTTAATCCGTCTTGTGGGGATGTTGTCCCACTCTTCAATCAGAGCTCTGGTCAACTGCTCTCGAGTAGCAGGGGGTGGCTGGCGTTTTCGAACCTGTCTATTCAACTGGTCCAAAAGATGCTCGATCGGGGACGAATCAGGGCTATATGGCGGCCAAGTTAGTGGTTGAATGTTGTTGTTGGCCAGGAAGATTTGGCAAATCCTTGCTACGTGGGGCCAAGCATTATCCTGCTGAAGGGTTAGATTATGCAGCTGTAAGAAAGGGATAACATGGGGCGGAGGATCTCATCTCTATACTTAGCTGCTGTTACATTGCCATCAATAACAAACAATTGTGATTTTAACCAGTGTGAGATTCCTCCCCACACCATTACTGAACCGCACACAGACCTATCCCTCTCTACAACGCAAGTGTCCGTAAAACGTTCGCCACGACGTCGGTAGATACGTTGACGGCCGCCAGATCGATAAAGGCAGAATCGAGACTCATCCTTGAAGAAAACTTGTCTCCAATGCCTCAGTGGAAACCGTCGTGGAGCATGTGCAGCGACCCAGGCCATACGACGCTGACGTCGAGCAGGGGTAAGGTGTGGACCTAGGTAGGGACCACGTGCTCTTACACCAACCTCTCGTAATCGATTCCTTACAGTTTTTGAACTTATAGGACGCCCATGATTTCCACGAACATTAAGTGCACTCTCAACGGCAGTAAGGCGCCGATTACGCGCATGAGAGACGACGATATAGCGATCCTGACGTCGTGACGTTACGCGCAGACGTCCTGACCTAGGTCGATCGGCCAATCACCCAGTTTCTCTAAGACGTCTAACAAGACGTTCTATGGTGGAAACATTAACACCAAAGTGCCTAGCAACCTGATTTTGCAGCTGTCCTTGCATCAGCATCTTAATGGCCTGACCCCTCTGAACTTCTGTGAGTCGTGCCATTCTTAAAACGAATCAAATTCTCAATTAATTTAGGGAAGCAGTTGGTCTGCACTAACGAAGAGTGACTTGACCAACGCTGCATGAGACCAGAACAACACGGTGCATGAGATTCTTGTCTTTTCCTTCTTCCATTTACCAGAGCTGCGCACTGTACCGTGAATAAATTTTCGATACATGGCAAGGTGTAATATGACCTAATTACTCAATCCACAAAGTTTCACTTTATTTGCAGAACGCGTTTTAAAAATATCGGATCAAATGTTACCCTGCGTTTCTTTATCCTTTCAGTATATATACCCTTTGAAGCAGTTAATGACTCGGGACTGACTAAGTTGCAGTATATACTCAGAATTGTCAGTCTCAAGCATTAACGTGCACTAAATTGACACAGACGGGGATGTTAAAGTCTTGGGACTGACTAAGTTGCAGTGTATACTCAGAATTGTCAGTCTCGAGCATTAACGTGCACTAAATTGACACAGACGGAGATGTTAAAGTCTTGGGATTGACTAAGTTGAGTGTATACTCAGAATTGTCTGTCTCAAGCATTAACGTGCGTTGAATAGACAGGCTGGGATTGTTGAACGTAGGTATACTGCGAAGTGATTGAAATTAGTCATTAGACCATCAAACCCGTAATTGTTGTATATTATTACATTGTCCACAGATCATTTTTAATCAAGAGTTCATATAGTGATTTATGTTTGTAAATGTACTAATTATTTCTTTCCATCAGAAGCAAGGAAGCTTGAGGAAAATTGTTTCATAGTACAGTTCATCATTTTTATTTTCTATTGTTGTGATACATCATTATTATTTAAAAAACCGCTCGGACCAAAAATACGTTACAAAATTATAAGTAGAAATATTAAGATGTTAGGTAATATAAACCTATCTGACCAGAAAGAGATATATTTACTTATTAACCTAGTATTATTGCCTGCAGGTATATTCATTTGCTCTGTTTATTCTATGATATATATAGGACCGGCCGGAAGACTACGACAGGACCTGCCTGGAAGATCTCCACGGACTGGCCCGAAGACCCAAGACTGATGACCTCTGCCAAAAAAGGACCGGCCGGGAGACTACGATAAAATGGCGACCTTGGTCAAGGTCAATTCTAGAAAATTCGTAAATACGAAATATTACATGAAATATTATAAAAAAAAATACCACGAATACCACTTTTACCACGAATAATCCTATAATAGCACATAATATGACAAATAAGAAAGAAACTTGCACAACAAACCTTATAACCTCCTTATCCATTAAAAATCAATAACGCTAATGAACGCTAATTAACTAAAGACGTCATTTTTACATAGCGCGCAAGTACAAAAGTAATAACGTCATTTTGACACCGCGCATGCTAATTTAGGCTTAATTAGCCAATTCAGACGTCATTTCGACGTCATTTTGAAATCACACGTGCAAAAACAAAAGTATGTCAGTATATAAGGAAAACAAAAAAAACCATGGGCTGCATTCATCCACAAAAATCGCAAGAAGATTGTTACTATGTCCTACCGGTTACAAAACGTGATGTAAAAAAGTAAGTTATTTATCTACTGAAATGTTGGTTTGTAATTTATTTTAGTGTCTTACGTATTTCATACTTTATATTCCTATACATGCCTATGCTAGGGGAGGTTATACTCAATATATGTATTTATTTTCAGAAACTGATAGTAATTCACATTCACAGAGTAATGTATGGTACCCGAGTGTAAACAGTAAGACACAAGTGACAGAAGTACAAAACAGTAAGTCCTTTATATACTTACACAATTTGAAATGCTTTGTGTAATGTATTGTCGGGTATCGTACTTATATTTCAGATTCTTATACATGCCTAAGCTAGGGGAGGTTATGCTCAAATTTTCTATTTATTTTCAGAACTATATCCAGACATCCTATGTTCCTACGATAAATATTTGTTCGAAAATAAATACGGGATCCTGTTCTTGTATGAGTATGGAGTTTTAAGATAATGATGCGGAGTGTTCTTGTGGTGAAAATGATAGTGATAGTGGTGGAAGTGACAGTGAATCAATGGACGAGTTCATCAACGACAACAGCAGTGACTATAGTGATAGTGATCACGAGTATTTAAATCCATATTTGGACATTAGTTTTAGCAGCATTAAAAGAAAGAAAGTGTAAACAAAGAAAAAGTGCAAAAGACAAAGACTTAGAATCGTCATCAGATGACGACTCAGATGATGAAAAGTGTATCAGTTCGACATGCCAAGATGAAGATCAACAAGAGGGTGAGTGCTATTTTCAAATACTTGACACCACTAATACCCAAATCCTCCCTATTTTAATATCGCCAGATTCCGAAGTAGAATCCTTGCCTTATGTAATATCCTCAGATTCCGAAGTTGAATCATTGCCCGAGATTGAAGATATTGACACACCTCATCCTGACAGTCATACTGATAGGCAATGTATATTAAAGAATTGGGAATGTCAGAAAGACTACTACCAAGATATTTTATGCAATTTGAAATGCTTTGTGTAATATATTGTCGGGTATCGTACTTATATTTCAGATTCTTACACATGCCTAAGCTAGGGGAGATTATGCTCAAATTTTCTATTTATTTTCAGAACTATATCCAGACATTCTATGTTCCTACGATCCTGACAGTCATACTGATAGGCAAAGTATATTAAAGAATTGGGAATGTCCAAAAGACTACTACCATGATATTTTATGTACTGAAACTGTAACAGATAGCGTAGAAAATATAAATGATAATAGTACTATGACATATGAAGACTCACAATCTGAGCAATATGATGGTGTGTGTGAGGATTGGCTGGTTGGTTGTACTGGGGTTTAACGCCGTTTTTCAACAATTTTTCAGTTATATACGGCGACCGGTTCACCTAACCAGTTTTCCTGGACTGTATATGAACCAGAACTAACTTACCCCTCCACAAGGAGCCGGCAACTTCTCAACATATGGAGGAAAATCGACATTTTTGTCAAATTTTCATGGAAGGGTATGACCTGCCGCGACCGGGATTCGAACCCGGATGTCCGGGCTGCAAGTCGAGCGCACTAACCACTGGACTACGGCCGCGGCTTGTGTGTGAGGAAAAAACTCTTAAGTTCCATATATATATGATTCGTTGTTACAGTATGACTGTCAGGATGATGCTAGAATGAGGTCATGTCCCCCCAAAAAAATAAAGGTAATAAAATGAGAAGTGTGATAATCCAAGTTATTAGATATGCTTGATCATCTAAATATAATGAAAGAAATAAATGAAGACACACAGTATGGCATTGCTATTATAAAACAGATGAACAAATACTTATGTATTGAAGGAAATGTAGATGAGTGTGATGTACATGATCTGAGAATTAAACTACAGTCTAAAAAGTCTGCATGTCAACATGTTTTACGAAGAGTTGTAGGTTGCAATGCCATACTGGAGACTCCTCTGGTAACCGATAGGGAAGACGATGAAAAAAATCAATGATATGTTACAGACAGAGTACGATAGAATTGAACGAGATAAAAGGCGGAAAATAATGGAGGGTGAGATTCAAAAAATTATGATAAAGGAAGGTATCCATGAGTTACCAGAGGAGTCATATAAACATGGTACAGGGGAACGACAGTTGTGTAACATATGTGGCATAGATATTGGTATATTTGTCTGGGGTGCCTATATACAGTCTGCAAGACATGTAAAATTGATGAAAGTACACCGAGTCCTAAACAAAAGTGTCGGTATAAGGGCACCCCAAAGAATAATGCACGTGAAATAGACTACTCAGAATGTAAGGCACATGACTGTGATGATTGTAAAAGATTGGTTCCCCTGTACACCATACCAGATCTGCATGACCCATTAAAGTATGATAAGTTAAGTGATCCCTTGTATGTATGTGAAAATAAGTATGAAAAAGATATTAATGAAAAGTACTTTTAAAGCAAGCCTTGCAATAAAAGATGTGTAAATAAGGATTATAAACATATGTGTAACTACTTTCATAACCTTGTTACAACTAATGAATTCGACAGGATCATGTATTATTGCAAGGCTTGTGATAAGAAAATTATGAATAAATTGTTATATAACACTCATTTGGTGTCTGAGGAGCACGCATTGCAGTCTGGATTTGGAGCAATTAGAAAACATAGTGAAAGTCCGGAGGAAGTCGTAAAAGAAAATGTGCATACATGGGATTAACAACACAGAGGATGTGGGTAAGAATAAAAGAAAGTTAGTAGATGATGATGAAAATAAAGTAGTTAAGAGAGTGTGTTTGGGGAACGGTAGGACTGCAACACCTCAGATACCAACATGAAATCACAAGCAAATGTGAAGAAATGTGATAAATGTAAAGGATATGTATTCTACAAAAACTTTGCAAGACGTTACAATCGCTGTAAAGGTGAGTCCTATACATCTGATGTCTACACTAATCAGTACTATTGCGATTTATGTGACATAAAATTAGGTAAACAAAGTCACTATGACAGGCATATAAAACAAATAAACATAAAATAAAGTACTGCATTTAGTGCAGGTGATTCAGGTGTAGAGGACAACCGTTTTCCTTTGCCCTTTGATCAAAAGGTACAATACATACCATTAGAGGGTGAGGCGAAGACTGGTGGAAGGAATGTTTCCTCACCTTTAACAGACCCATTGAATACACATTAGCAAATAAATTGTCTTTCCTGATTAATTATTTTCATGTATGTTTGTTATCCATGCCATGATCAAATCATCTACAGAGACATAAACAAACTCCATTACATAAACGAAATGAAAAACAACACAAATACAGACAGGAAAAGACAACATACACATCACGAAAGGACACAAGGATACAAAAACAGGAGGAAATAAAAGAAATTTTTAACATAGTGGTTATAGGCAACGAATTTGCAGCTAACAAAAGTCATCTATCGTACAGTCATACACATTGTTTCATACAATCCACCAAAAAATACACATTTGAAGACGTACAAAAAAAGTAAAATAGGTGACAGGTTGTCGTGCGTCAGACATACAACGTCCGCGCGATATACCATCGGTTATAAAATATATTACCAACAAATCAAATAGACACGCACACATGCACAACTGTCCTTTGAAGATGGTCAGCTGCGTCTTCAAGGCAGTCCTATACCACGCAGAAGGGAATACTAGACTGAATTGGGGTCATGATATCCCCTCCTCCGTGGCTATGGTGGATAGGAAAGTGTTTGAAGATGCTTTTCATGAAGAGATCTTCAACAGGGATGTGCATGATATGTATATGGAAGCATCCAGACTTACATTGCATCCCTGGCAGGTTGACAAACTACAGTACATGAAACAAACAAACAACTGAGAGGTAATATGGCCTGTGTTGATGGCCTGGGGAATACAGGTAAGTCTACCTTTTCAAGATATTTAGTTGCACATTGTGATGGGATTATCTTCACGGATTTTAATTACAGGGATAATATGTATATTTACAATAAACAAAAACTAGTTATTTTCGACATAGGTAGAGACAACTAAGGGAACGGGGGGGATACAGTGCATAATTACAGAATACTAGAAAATCTAAAAGACGGGTATGCTATCAGTACTAAATACGAACCAACAATGAAGATATTCCCATCACCATGTGTACTAGTTTAAGTTACGAATACCCATTAAAGACAGATGGAAATCCTTGCAATCAACAAACAAACCTTACAACAGGATCACTTAACATACTATAACGAATAAATGATGTGTCATATCTTCATATCCATTAGTGGTGTCATATGTTTGATTAAAGTACGGGTTTAACGTGTCCGATTGTTGTAGCTAAAATAGCTGTTCTGACAACTTCCTCACATAGCTATAGCCCCTTGTTGATCTATTTGTATGTATATTGTATGTAGTTGTTTGTATGTAATTGTATATTATATATTGCATATATAATAAATTATATTGTATGCTTGTGATTGTACACATGATAAATAAAAAGTATATGAACAGTTTAACAGTCTTTATTATGACATTAAACAGTAACGTTAAACAGTGAAGTAACAAATAACAATATAATATTGTACAATATGCAAGGCATAAAAGAACAGAACATTGGTAGTACACGTTAACTTGTAGAACAGTAAGGTGGTAATAAATTATCAAGTGCAAGAGCAGTATTAAAACTAACTTTAGCAGGTATATTCCCATAATCAGCTTCGGTCACGTCTTTTGGATGCGCACTCTGAATAAGAAAATCCTTGAAACCACCATTATCAATGCTGTCCAATCCTAATTGATAGTCACACCCCAAAGAGAATTAAACACACTATATACACACAAGACATTTTTATCAGCAGAATTAGCTTTATGTCCCCATATACTATCACTATCATCGAACTTACCATAAACTATCATATCTATTCAAAGGTTGTCCACCAGCTAATAAATGTTCATATGTATGCTTAGCTACATGAATAGCCTTACCAGTCTCACCAGCATCATGATAATAATAAACTTCTAAGTCATTATAAACATTTCAAACCTAATAAACATCATTCTAAACCTAAGTCCGCTGGCCAGACGTATTTAGTAGATGTATCAGGCTATGCTTCACATATATCATGAATAACCTCTGATAGAGTTAACAGATGTGAAAGTTCATTCCAGTTTTCATTATTATCTAACCAACTTTGTATCCATTGTACATCATGTGCTTGGTGTAAATTAGCATGACAATTAGCAGCCTGCCCATAAAACACCTTAATTAGGGCTAAGTCAAATACAGAGCATAATATCATCTCAATACAAACTGTAAGTGCCCTTAATTTATTATTGTTTTTAAAACCAAAAATTACAGAACCTTTGTTCTCATCAGAAAACCTTATAGGCTCGTTACCAGTCTGAACTAAAGCTGACCAATTATTTAACGGATGTCCACCATATTCTACTATATCATTTATAAGTCTCTTAAATTTACCACTAGCAGCTGCATGACCCCAAAACTGCTCAAACATTGTAAATGGTACGTATTTGCCACTACCATAACCAACGTCATTAGTGGCATGATAATATATATAAGATAGTTTATGATGCATAGACCAATAACCTTTGTGAGCAAATTGATCCCTCCAATCACTTGACCATATGAGTCCATTACATACATTTTTAAATACTTATAAGCCGGATCTCCAGAAAAGGAATCAACACCTGATCTGGAAAAGCGAACAATAGGATTCTCTGCACCAGTGAACGCACCAAAATGCATTGTAATCCTATCAGCATATAGTTCTACCATTTCATGATACCTTAATTCTGTAGCAACATCTGTAAGCAGTTCCAGATCTATGACCATGTATACTATCATGCTGCCAATTAGCAAATATGCTGTCTTCCGTGCCCATGTTATCATTTCCAAATTGATCTAAAGTGTCAGTTACATCAACAGACGGTAAAGGTTTTTATGAGCACCTATGTGAGGTACATACTTAGGTGATTTTATAGGTGGATCAGGTCTGGCTGACGTATTAACTAAGGGATCGACAATTTCTATTTCCCTGTCAAAATTAGTTGTAGAATATTCTAACCCTCACCATATATCTTGTGTACGTAAATCATCCGCCATAAATTGCTTCATAAACTTTTGTCTGAATAACTTCTGAATATCAATATCATTACCTGTTTGTACATAAACGGGTCTCATTTGTAGTTCTAAAAAGGCTTTTTTAGGACTTATTAATTCACTTTCAAACTTACAAGCAGTTAAAATAATTAATATACCCTCAAATAATATAACCCCCCTACCAGACCATTTATTTCTAAGTGAAATCAAAGGAGAATCTGATGTCCCATGTCTATTAACAATTACATTTTTCTCTGACTGTACCAAATAACTTTTCTGTTGAAAAGAACCGATAACATGATAGTTTTCAGCTGGTACATATGGAACCAAACCATCTAAGTCAGGTAAATCAAACTCTATATGCTCCGTATTTAAATTCTTAGCAAAAGCAATTTCTAACTTACTATCATTTAAAACATAACTATCAGCATAGTGAAACCTATCCAAATACTTAGTATCATTTTGAAGATTAATTAATGGTATAAACTTATTAGATATCCCTAACAACCAAAAATCTTGCTGCGGTGAATGATGTGTTAAACTCCAATTTAAACTTGCTGTATATATATATTCTGCAGTTGGGTGAAAACCCTTGTTTATTGGCTGACAATAAATTTGTCATTAAATAAATTGCGCATGATCTAAAAAAACATTATATGTTGTGTGTTTTATCATACATTCGAGGGATCTGTGCGTCTGTTTGTCTACCCGTCCGTCCGTCCGTCTGTCAGTCGGCCAGTCCGACTCTAGAGACCCTAGTAATATATAAGTTGACTACATTGAAGCATTATTAATAGGCAGCTACCAATCTAATGATAGAGTCAGTTTTCAACTGAATCCATACAGATAGGTAATATATCCGGCTAAAATTAACTATAAAGCAAGACTACCCCCCCTTTGGATTGTAACACATTTATTGGTGGCAGCAGTGGGATCTGCAATCTTTTAGCACAGGTACAATGATACATACCTATGGGAACCTCCAATCCTGTCATTGTACTTCAGTTAATAAGTAAAAAAAAATGAGCAGCTCAAGACCAGTTGATAGCTCTCAAGTGATCAGCTTTAGATAGTCAAGTCATGAGCAAACTACGAAGACCTCAGTTGTAGAACATTAGAGTCTGAACATGATCCTGATAATTCAGAATTGCACATGGTGGATAAAGTCATGAACACAAGCTATATTCAAACTCACGAACAGCTTCAAGAACAAGTATCCAGCATGACAAACTTATCACACAGAGTAGTCGAGCAGCTTGAAACGATCAAGTCCGGTGACAGTGTCACTATGGTGCATAGGCTAGATTCAAATGATATCCTATTGATTGACCCAACATTTGCTAATAACTTACAAGGCCAACCCCCGATTCATAGGTTATACTCAGAACCCCAACAGTCAGTAATTTATGGCAATTATAGGGGAACAAGTAATAGGCAAAACCTGTGTAGAGATAGTAACTTACCAAATATAAGGCCTCAGACAGTACCCTTTCATGTTAACAACTACAGTGAAAACTTAAGTCATAACTTTACGCATGGTATATCTAACAACACTCCTTACCCTGTCCCTGGTGACTACCATGGTGGAAACCAACAAACACACCCAGATACAAGACATACTCCTAGTTCGCAACCTGCTGTTAAGATGCAGCCCTATGATGGAAGGAATGGGTAACATGGATAGCTCAGTTCGAAGCTATAGCCAAACGAAGGGGTTGGACTGAAGACGATATGCTTGATCAGATACTATATAACTGAAAAATTGTTGAAAAACGGCGTTAAACCCAGTGAAACAAACGAAACAAACCAAGGCTTGAAGGGTTAGCAGCTCAGTTTGTTTTCACGCAACTACCGTCAGAGTTACTTGACAACTATTATGGCCTGAAAGCCGAAATGAGTAATCGTTTTAGGTCAATTTAGACAGCACGTTCCTATGCATCCAAGTTCAGCCGAAGATCCCAGCACCATAATGAGTCGATTGAAGATTTCGCGGCAGAATTAAAGCGTCTGTATAAGAAGGCTCACGGATATCACGACAGGAGGGCTAGAGATGAAGATCTTGTGCGCAGATTTTTAGATGACCTTGAAGATAATGAGGAGCGATGAGGTAGAGTTTAATAAGGAGCCTAAAGACATAGAAGAGGCGTTATAATATACAGTAAACTACTTACATATTTAGGGGCTTAATAAGTCAGATAAAAAGGTGCAAAACCAAACATACAGAGTGGTGCAGTCGGAAGAACAGAAAAATGAAGGTAAAGATAGGAAAGGTAACAGTATGTTTTGTCACGGATCAAATAGTAAAGAAAGCAAACTTTAAAGCAATGACATGTACTGGAAAGAATGGACAAACTTGAAGGAAAACACCAGGGTAAACAAGAAATACAAACCGAAGAAATAAGTAGAGTGCTACAATTGTCATGGTCTTGTCACTATGCCCGCGAATGTCCTGAGAGAGAAAGCCGTTGTGTGAAGCAGAACTCAGATGAAAGTAAGAATAAACATTTAAACTACAAAGGACCTGTCCTGAAAGCCAACGGGAGGTCCCAGTAAATGAACATAGCCAGTCTAATAAACAAACGTTCTGTCAGTCAGCACAACAACCAGAACAACGTAGCCAGGTACGCTTGAAACAGACGAGAGGTCTAACTGACGGAGTTTATTAACGGGGTGCAATAAACAGAGAATCAGTTGTGTACACGGCAGATACAGCATGTTAACATGTTACATTACCACAACACTTTTCGTACGCTTACAAGAATGAAAGAGTTACATTAAATGAAAGAAATTAATGGTTAAAACATGTATGTTTGATAATTTAGTAGGTTTGAAGTAACTAAATTAAAAAGTAAAATCAAATTGTCCTACCTTTGTTGTTTATGGGATATTCAAACATAATATAACACACCCGATAATAAAACTATGGTTTTTAACGACTTTTATAGTACTTTTTGAAAATCTCATTAATAATATTCATGATCTGCAAATGAGCAAAATTACATAATAACAAATAAAAATAAAGTACAGTGCCACTGAAACATTTTGGTACTATTTGTATCATTCTAGGCATAATAAGATATAGGCGATTGTAACTAACACCCCAAGATCATTGATTTTTCTAATGGTTGCTATGGAAAACTTAAAATGATTTGAATGTAGGAAATATTTGACGATACATGTATAGAATATTTTGCAGTGTTGTAACTTGCATTTAGTATCATTTGACAACATCTGATTACACAAAATGCAATAAAATATGTAACTTAACAAACACAACAAAGATATTTTGGTGATTTTACAGTAAATTTTTGATAATCTTATTAATACTTATGGTATGCTAATGAGTAAATTTGCATAACACTTCTGTAAAAGTAGGTAGTAGTTAGGAATCCGTGGACCAACCCCCATATTTTCGTCGTTTTGCCTAGGAATCCGTGGACCAACCCCCATCTCCGTGGTTTCAGACCTCCCCAGTCTGAAACTTCACCAAGACCGCGGACAAAACCCCATCCCCGAGGTTCGAACTTCGCCCAACCCTCAATTTGTACTATCTCTATAGTTCGAACCTTCTCCCAGATGGGTAAACTTCAAAGTCCTCTCGAAATTTATAAATACGAGATTTCCCCGTATTTATAAAAAAAATCTTTTACCCGCCCGGTTTATACGAGATCCTCGTTATCGATCCAGCTATTAAACGACGAGGGGTAGCCGTACCATTTTACCAACGATTTATTACCTTTACGGCGTATTATTTTTTCGATTCTAAATATTTCTTGATCGGTTTTCTGTAGTTCTTGTTCGTAAAACGTGCCTCGTATTTCTTCCCCATTATAGTCCGCTATTTTATACGTCACCGGTGTAGTTTTTTGCGCGGCAGTAACGGTAAAGATTTCTTCGGTCCATCTCGGCGTATATCCTTTTTCGAACGTTTTCTTCTTCTTCGAGATTCTCACTTTATCACCCGTCGAAAATCGCGGATTAAAAGTTTTTATTTTATAATGATCCAGGTAAAGATTTTGCCAAACTCTAATTTTATTTTTCTCTTTACTGGCTTCAACGGGCGCCATTTTTATCGACGAGTGCCTCGTATTATTGTATCGATCAACGAGTTCGTCCAACACGTCGATGTATACCCGCGTGGAATTTGCCGAAAAATATTTCCACATTTTCTCCTTCATCGTTCTATTCCACCTCTCCACCACACTAGATTTTTCTTCATTTTCGGTAGAATACAATTCCGTTAGACCCTGTAAAATTCTTTACCTTTATCAACCCATATTTTTTGCGGTTTTCTTTCCTTAAATATTTTTCCCAAAGCGGCCGCGACCGATTTCCCAGTCTTATCTTTTAGCGGAATTAACCAGCCGTATTTGGAAAAAATATCTATAACGGCAAGCAGGTACTTGATTCCCCGGTTAAATTTTGAGAATGCCTGCATATCTACTAAATCCGCGGCCCATATTTCATCAATGTTATTTACGCGCACGCGTCTTTTAGGAAATTTTTTAACGACGGGCTTGTGTAATTCTTCCGCCAAATCATCGGTCCATTTTAAACTTTTTTTTTAATCCCATCCCGAATCTCATCTTCGTTCCGATAATTTTCCGCACGATAGACCTATCCGCTCTTTCTCTCAATGTCGGGTTATAAATCCCTTCCATCTCTTCCAACATGTCTTTGTCGCAAACTTTATTTCTCGTTGCCGTATCTTTATTTTTCAGGTAGCACACGTCGTGATGATACGCGGCCTTATCTATCCTATTCACAGGCAAACTCCATTTCTTGGGGGTGAGATCCGCGTTCAATGTCTTGTTCAATTTCGTTCCCGGCACCGTGAAATTATGCCCGGGAAGATGCATTTCGGTAGGTTAATTATTTATCGCTCTATTCAACAGCGAGCCGCCTTCAATTTTTATAAATTGGGTTTTAGTCGTTCCGCAGATCACGCACTTTCCCCTCTTCATGGGTCTGTTATTTTTAGTAATTATATTTTCCGATCGAGTCGTGTCAGTCTCTTTTTTACATTTTACGCAATACATTTTTTATTTAAGAAGTCGTTCGGTTTAAATAAAAATGGAGATTAAAGATTTATCTTGGACGAATAAAACCAAGCGTTTTAATAGCCCCCTTTTACCTAAAAGCATTCGAGGAGTAATAGTCGGCAAATCCGGCTGCGGTAAAACGACTTTGTTGTTAAATTTACTATTACAGCAGGATTGGTTAGATTACGATAATCTTCGAGTTTTCGGAAAGAGTTTGTTTCAACCCGAATACGCGTTAATCCACAACGCCTTCAAGAAAAAATTGACCAAGGACGAAATTTTACGGCTTTTTAGTATGCGAGATAAAATCGTAGCCAAAGATATCTCTCCTATCCAATTTATTGACGTTTTAACTCGAGATCAAGATCCCAAGCGCGAAGGTCTTACGTGCGAGTTTTTCGAACACGCGGCGGACGTTCCGGATCCCAAAGATTTAAATCCATCCAATAAAAATTTAATGATTTTTGACGATTTACTTTTGGAAAAACAAAACAAGTGCGAATGCTACTACGTGAGAGGGCGCCACAGCAACGTCGACTGTTTTTATCTCTCCCAAAATTATTTCAAGTTACCTCGGCAGACTATACGAGAAAATGCCAATTTTATTTGCCTTTTTCGTCAAGATTTAAAAAATATAAACCACATTTACGACGATCACGTGAGTCACGATATGACTATAGATCAATTTAGAAAATTGTGCCGCGAAACTTGGGAAAGACCGTATAAATTCGTCGTAATCGATCTAACTTCCGAAAAAGATTCCGGCAAATATAGGCGCGGTCTCGACGAATTCTATTTAATTTAAAAGCTATTTTCTTATACGAAAAATATGGAAAGTTTATTGCGAGATATAGCTAAAAATACGGCGCCTAAAAGTTTGATGCAGGTCGCCGTTTCCGATAATACCACCAGATTTACCACGGGATTTCACCCTCCTCTAGAGCTCGATAGAGATAAACGTTACGAAATTGCGCTCGTTAATCTCGAGACGTATTATTCTTTTCCCAACATCAGTTCCCACAATAACCATTTTCGTTATTCTTCCAACGACGGAAAAGATTGGGAATTATTTCTCGTTCCGGAAGGAAGTTACGATATCGTGGATATCGATCGGGCTATTCGGGAGAAAATGAAAGAAAATAATTTCCTCGATAAAGTATCTATAACGGCGAATCCAAACACGTTAAAATCTAGAATTAACGTAGCCGAAAATTTTATAGTCGATTTCAGGCACCCCAATTCTATAGGTCGAGTTTTCGGGTTCGCGTCTTCGGTCTACAGAAGCGGGTTGCACGAATCCGAAAACGTCGTCGATATTTTATCCATCAACACCATCCGAGTCAATATAAATATAATTTCGGGGAGTTACGTCAACGGTCTCTCGCAAAATACGATTTACACCTTTTTTCCCAACGTGAGCCCCGGGTACAAAATCGTGGAAACGCCGCCAAATTTAGTTTATTTGCCGATTATCGTTTCGACGATAAACAATTTGGAAACCACTCTCACGGATCAAAACGGAAATTTATTAAATTTGCGCGGAGAAAATATTACGATTCGATTTCATATTAGGGAAATTTAAAGGTTTTTTAGTTTTTAAGAAAAATGTATCAAACTATTCGCGTAAATATTTCGCAAGGACAAAAAGACAAAATTCTTCGAGCGGCTCGAGCCGGCATGCCCATCATTATCCGTTTGAGCAAGGACGATCTCGTCGGCGACGATTTAATCGCCGTAACTCACACCCAAGCGGGTAGAATCCGAAAAGCCGCGGAGGAAGGAGTCGGTCTAGATTTGAGATTGAGCAAAACTCAACTTCGGCACAATTTAACCGTGTAAGGCGGATTTTTGCCCCTTTTTGGCCGGTTTAGCCGCTCGGGCCCTCCCCATGCTCGCCGGCAGAGTTTTACCCGCCTTGGGAATAGGAGCTTTGTCCGGCCTGGGCAGTACGGCGGTTAATAAAGCCCTCGGATCCGGTCTATATCTCAAAAAGGGTTGGAATATTTGTCGAATCGAAACCGACGGCGAGGGCCTGTATTTGAGCCCGACTTCGGGCGGGGGATTAGGAACAGTCGGAGACGGTCTTTATTTGAAGAAAGGCGGCCAAGTATTCGAAGGGCGAGGAATTTTACTCGGGCCAAACAGCCCGTTTAAAAATATCCCCCTACTCGGGATGTTTCTTTGAGTTAAACGATTTAAAGAAATTAAAAAAATGGAGTCGCACGAATTTAGATTGAAAAAAATTAAAGAAATTCAAACCATTTTTTCGCGAGAAGAAGCGCAAAGATTATCTACGAGCTTAAAATATAAACGTTTTTGCAAGGTCGTCGATTTTTTCGGCGTGGGTTTTAGTTTCGCCGCCACCGGCTTATCCGCGGGCGGGGTCGTTCTTTTATCTACGGTAGTAGCGATACCCGAAGCGGCGGTTCTAGGGGTTGCCTCCGCGGGACTTAGCGCTTTTACGGCTATGGGAAAATACCTCCACAAACGGCTGTTTACGAAATTTCGCAAGCACGAGAAAATTCGTATTTTAGCCGTTAGCAAGCGAAATACCGTCGCGGCGCTTTTTTCTATAGCGCTCGTTGACGAGTATTTCGGACGGAGAATTCCAAGCGATTCGATCCGAATTGGATAGTTTTTTGGCTCAAAAGGAAGAAATTCGCAAAAAGAGTAGGAAAACCACGAGCTCGATAGACGAGGAAGTTCCTCTAACGAAACCCGCCTAGATCGCGCGTCGACTTAAAGGCGTTTTAATTTTTAGAAAAAATATGGCTTTTCTAAAAATTACGGATCCGAAACAAAGGGATAAGATGGTTAAAGATTTTCGCGATTTAAAACGGCTCCTCATGGATAATTTCCTCCAAGAGCGTGGCGCGGAGCGCGATTTACGGGGATATAATAGAAGCGCAGAAAACTGCCGCGGAGGAGATGAAAGAAGGGTTGCGGGGAATACCCGACGCACCCCTGCCCTATTTCGAACCCGGCGAACCCGTCAATCCGTCGCCGCTTTTCGTGAGCGATCAACTGCGCGCTAAAATCCGCGATCGCGAATCCGACAAAAAGTTTGGTGTGAGGGAAGAAGTCGGTGGTTATTTTATGGGCGATAAACCTATCCGTATAACGGAAACTGACGATTTAATCGCGGACGGGGTCGAATACGAGGGTACTTCCGGATTGTGGGATCTCGTCACGTCAAAAAATCCGGATCGGGGCAAAAAATATACCGATCAAGATTTGAAAAATTACAAAGATTTGTTGGATCGAACGAACGCCCGCTACGAAAGGTACGACCCTAAAGGCAAGCTGGTTACCAATAGATCGTTTAGCAAAGTTCGATTTTTCAATCACCATTTCGGGGCGAAAGGTTCCGGCCTTAATAATCCCAACGACCTTCTCGAGAGATTGGAACTTTTGATGGCGAGTCGAGCCGCTGGGAATACCGGCGTACGACGCGAGATACTGACCGTGTGCGACGATCTTTTACGTCAAAACGTAATCGATTCCAGTCAATTTAAAACGTTGGCGTCTCTTATTTAAAACTATGCTCGTTCCGAAAAATAGAGGTTTCGTAAGACGCTACGCGTACGGCGGTAGCGGTTTATTAGATTTTTTAGCCAGCTTCTTTACCAAGAGTATGATGAAAGCTGCCGCTCAAAAAGTGGGTCAAGCCGCCCTGGAGGCCGGAAAGTCGGCCGCCACGGAAGCCGGAAAGAAAGCTTTAAGCGCGGTTGGTAAGAAAGTGACGGAGAAAGCCAAAAGCGCCCTGACTCCGAAATCTAAAACCATCTCGGAAAATCCGATCGAACCGGTTTCTCTCGGGTCTCTCATTGACGGTTCCGGAATTAATGATTTAGTTAAAGAATTTTACCGAGTCTAAAAAATGCCAAACTATAAAATTTATAGAACTCCTCAATACGATTCCGCTTCCGTTTTTATCCACGCCGCCAATATAAGGTTCGACGGGGCGGAGATTAAGGAAATTTGCGATACCGATTTCGGGTTTCGAAAGGCTATCGGTGAATTGACCGAGAGACAAAAGACCGCGATGATCGAACTCGAGGACGATATAAATTGCTTTTTGCTCGAAAATAATTTGCCTCCCGCTAAAATGGTTTACTACGGAGGGAAAATTTACCCCAAAGTGGAAAAAGACTCGGCGCGATATAAATTTATAAAAATAAAACGAATTTTTATCAAAGACGATAGATCTTTTCCTCAAATTTATCTCGAATAGGAATTTTTCCGCTTAAAGGATTCGCCAATTTAAAAAAAAATGTACAGTTTAACGGAATCTTACGCGATTGACGAAAACACGGAGCGTTACGAATTTCACGAATACGAACCTATCGTAGGTACGAATTTAAATAATCCCGGCGAAATCGAAACTCAAGATTTATTTACTCGTCCGAGCGAAAGTTTTTTACAGATCGAAGGGCGGTTGGTGAAGGCGGACGGCACGGGGTACGCCAACGCCGATAACGTCGCTTTAACGAATAACGGTCTTTTATACCTTTTCAACAATATCCGCTATCAACTTTCCAGCCAAGAAGTCGAATCTCTTTTTAATCCCGGTCAAGCCACCACCATGCTCGGGTGTTTGAAATATCCCGACGATTTTTCGAAATCTCAAGGTTTAAATCAATTGTGGTACAAAGATACCAATCCCGACGCGCATCGCGGAAATAACGCCGGCTTCCAAGTTCGGCAAAATTATTTAATCGTTTTACCCGATCCGAAAGGCACTTTTAGTTTTAGAATCCCTTTGAGGCACATTTTCGGGTTTTGCGAAGATTACGATAAAGTTTTATACGGGATGAAACAAACGCTAACTCTGGTTAGGCAGTCGGACGATAACGCCATCTTTAGGGCTAACGCGGCGAATGCCGGTCGAGTGAATCTCACCAAGCTATCTTGGTACGTGCCTCACGTCGAACCCGCCGATTCTCAAAAAGCCGCCCTGTACAAAACGATCGAATCCAAAGCCAGTCTTCCCGTGGGTTATCGTATGAGGCAGTGCGATTCGATTAGCGTGCCGCGATCTACGAGCTTTTCGTGGAGATTATCGACTAAATCCAGCCCGGAAAAACCCCGTTGGATCGTTATAGGTTTTCAAACCGACAAAGAGGGCAATCAAGAAAGGAATCCCGCTCTTTTCGATCACGTCAATTTAACCAACATGTACGTCACGCTCAATTCCGACAGATATCACCAAACGGATTATCAATTGGATTTCGAACAATATAAATTTTCTAGAGCTTACGGAGATGCCGCCGCGTTTAGATCCCGATTTTACAGCACGGACGAACTCATTTCGAATCCCAACATTTCTCCTTACGATTACAAGACTCTTTTCCCCTTGTTCGTTTTCGACGTGAGCAAACAAAGCGAGAGATTAAAGCATTCCATCACCGACATCACCGTCAAAGCCCAGTTTAGCGCTAACGTCCCGGCCGACACGATGGCCTACGCCCTAGTCATCAGCGACAGGTTAATGACTTTTCAATCCGACGGAAATAAAATGAGCGTGGTTTACGGTTAATTTAAAAAACTCGGATTTTTTTTAAATTTCCGGTCGAAAACGAAATTCCTAAATGGCGAGGAGGTCGCGACGGTCGACTCGTGATACGCTTCGAGAGCGAACCGGTTTTCACGCTCGGAGAGTTTGCGGAGTTTTGGTTTAAATCGGGAGGTGTAGGTTATTTAAAAATAATGGAAATTCGCGACGATTTTATCGTGGGATTATTAATTCGCCCTTATAGAGAGAAAAAACCCCAAACCCTCAAGTTGATGCGGCTTTCTAAAAAGTGTTTTTCTCGAACGATAGACGATTTATTTCACGCGTAAGACAGAAACTTTTCGATTTAAAAAAATTGTTTAAAATTCTAAAAATATTGCGTAATAAAAAAATGAACGATAGAAATAAAAAAAATAGTTGATAATGACGAAGGCGAATACCCGCGAATCAACGATTTTACGTTTACGTCGTACGACGCTATCCCGAAATGGAGCGGCCGAGACGCGTACGAAAATGATCCGTATTTTTTTGATCCCGCGTTATACGTTCGTACGGAAGAAAATTTAGATTTTAAAATCGGGTACGGAGCGCAATTTTCCTATTCTAACGGCGATACGGGATATATTAAAATAACCGAAATTGATGGAGATTATATCGTGGGATTGACTTATCCCTTTTCTTACGGTTACGAGCACGAAGAGGGGGAAGATTGCGGGTTGATGCGGCTTTCTAAAAAATGTTTTTTCCAAACGGACGACCCGGAATGTTTTGAATGGTGGGATGACGATAAATATCTAGAAGAATTACACGATTTTGGGTTTATAATAAATCTGCCCGAGGGCGCAGGTTAACTCAATTTAAATTTCAAATATTTTTTAGAATTTTTTGAAAATGAATTATTTTTTAAAAAATATTTGTATAATAAAAATATGCGTTATACACTTCCACAACTCAAACAATTGGCTAGAGAAAATAAAATTTACGGGTAAACGCTTTTCGATAAGCCCGGATTGATGAAAATATTAATAGAGGGAAATATAATTTCCGAACCGATAAAACCGGAAGAAGAAACGAAAATTCGTTCTCCGAGATACGACAAAGTGAGATCGATTAATAAAAAAAGATACCCCGTAATTATAACGGATATCGAAACCGACGAACGTAAAACCTTTCGATCTATTAGATCGGCGGGGCAATTCTTGGGAATATACCCGATAAACGTGAAATTAAACGATGGGAAAATTTACAATAAATATAAAATTGAAATACAACAACAAGTTGAATAAATTAAAATATAATTTTGAAAATTAAAAAATTATATTTTGTTATCAAAAATCATGAATTTCCTCGGAAGAATTAGTAACGCGATACAACGTACCGCGTCAAACGTTTTAACGGGCGCTCGCGCTTTAGACGCGAGAGCGCGAGAAAATATCAATCGTTTTACGAATTGGTTAACCGATAACGTGGACGAAGAACAAATTAATCGAGTGTTGGAGGAGATCTCGGAAGAAACGAGGAGGAGGCGGCCTCCGCCTTTCGCGATGATGGAAAGTCAATCCGCTTTGCGAGGTTTTGCGGTCGTGCACACGATAGAAGGGCGAGCGGGTTACGATCCTCGAGAGTTTTTAGGTGCGGTTAGGCCGCGAGTAATGATCCATCTCGATGACCACCGGCGACATAAAATTAAAATGGTTTTAAAATGTTGGATGAAAAAACCCAACCTCACGACCAGCTAAGAAATCGTAAGAGAGGCGGCTTTCGCTTCCAGTATAGAAATTATTAACGAAGCGACGAACGTCGAAGAATTGTACGACGGCGATATGACCGAAAGAATATTGGAAAATATGGCGACGTTTCAAAATATGGGTAGCGGTTGGATATTCCATTCGATCGAGCGACTCGAAATTCATACGACGATTTACGAACCGTTGAGAGGATCTTCTTATATGCCATTACCGAAAGCGGTGGCGAATACACAGGCCATTATCAATATGAAAAATACTGACGACGAGTGTTTTCTATGGAGCGTTTTGAGGGCGTTAACCCCGAAAGAAATACACCCCGAGCGTATAGACAACGATTTAAAAAGTAAAAAAAATACGTTAAACATGGAAGGTATTAAGTCTCCCGTGGCGATCAAAGATATCCCTAAATTCGAGAGACAAAATCCGGGTATCAGTATAGCCGTTTTCGGATATAAAGAGGGGAAAGGCGTTTATATTCTCTACCCCGGCGGGCCTGATGATGGTAAAAAAATAATACTTTTCTATACGAGTGACGAAGAAAAAAGTCATTATTCTTGGGTAAAAATCCGCATAGACTATTACATTCGCAGATTTCGGGAGCGCACGACAAAAAACTTTTTGCCTCAGGTGTTTAAATCCATTCAGCAGACAAACGGCGTTGGATAAGCATACGAAATGGTGTTCTAAGAAAGATTTCATAGCGGTAAATTTGCCCGGGGACGGCTCTTTCATCGCGTTTAAAAATTATAGTAATAAAATGCGGGTTCCTTTCGTCATTTACGCCGATTTCGAATCCTTTTTACGGCCGATCCACACCTGCGCCCCGAGTCCCGAAAAAAGTTATACGAAACCATACCATAGACACGCTCCAGCCGGGTTTTGCATTTACGTCAAGTGTTTCGACGATAGGGTGTATAAAAAGGATCCTATCGTCTATACCGCGGAAAGCGACGACGAAGACGTAGGTAAAAAATTTGTAGAGAAGTTGGAGGAAATCGCGAGAGAGATTTCTAACGTGAAAAAGAAATTCATGATATTTGGCAAAAAGGACAAAATAGATTTCGAGCGAGCGACGAGGTGCTGTATCTGCGACGGAGAGCTCGGAAACGATAAGGTTCGCGATCACTGTCATTTTACCGGAAAATATAGAGGAGCGGCGCATACGTCGTGCAATCTCGACTATAAAATCCCGAAATTCACGCCCGTGATATTTCACAATCTAGCCGGTTACGATAGTCATTTATTCGTCAAAAATTTGGGAAAATCTCCGGGTGATCTCGGCTGTATCGCGAAAACGGAGGAAGAATACATTAGTTTTTCGAAAACGATAGTGACGGGCGAATACGTTGCGAAAAAAGGAAAGGATAAAGGAAAGACGAAGAAAATAACCCATACGCTTAGGTTTATAGACAGTTTTAAATTTATGTCTTCTAGTTTGGATAAACTCTCGGGTAATTTGGAAAAAGACCATTTTTCGACGATAAAAAAATATTACAAAGATAATCGCCTAAGGGAATTAATCACGAAAAAAGGCATACACCCGTACGAATGGGTAGATTCCGCGGAAAAATTTAAAGAAACGCCTTTACCGCCGAAAGAAGCTTTTTATTCGAGATTAAACGAAAAGGGAATCACCGACGAACAATACGCCCACGCCCGAGAAGTGTGAAAAGCCTTTGACTGTAAAACGTTCAAAGACTACCAGTTGTATAATAAAACGGACCTTCTGTTGTTGGCTGACGTTTTCGAGAATTTTCGAGATATTTGCCACAAAAATTACGGGCTGGATCCCGCGTGGTATTACACGGCGCCGGGTTTAGCTTACGACGCCATGTTGAAAATTACGGGAGTAAAACTAGATTTGTTGTCGGATATAGACATGTTGCTTATGTTCGAAGAAGGTTTAAGGGGAGGGGTCTCCACGATCACGAAGAGATACGCCAAGGCGAATAATAAATACATGGGAGAAAAATACGACTCGAGCCAACCTTCGAAATATATCGAGTATTTGGACGCCAACAATTTATACGGTTGGGCGATGTCTCAGCCGTTGCCGACCGACGGATTTAAATGGATGAGCGAGAAAGAATTAGAAAATTGGAGAAATATCCCTTGTATTTTAGAGGTTGATTTCGATTATCCGCGAGAATTACACGATTTACACAACGATTATCCTCTCGCCCCGGAACATCTGAGGATGAAAAACGTAGAGAAATTAATTCCGAATTTGGGCGACAAGAAAAATTACGTGCTTCATCATAGAAATTTAAAACAGTATCTGGAAATGGGATTAAAACTCGTAAAAATTCATCGAGGGATTAGATTCGAGGAATCGGATTTTGTGAAGAAATATATAGATCTAAATACGAGTCTGAGAGCTAAAGCGAAAAACGAGTTTGAGAAAGATTTCTTCAAGTTGATGAATAATTCCGTTTTCGGAAAAACGATGGAAAATATTAGAAATCATAGAGATATCAAACTGGTTACGAATAGACGTGCAGCGGTAAAATTGGGCGCACAGCCGAATTTTACCGCGGTTACACATTTCGACGAAAATCTTATAGCCATACACATGAAAAAGACGATGTTGACATTTAATAAACCGGTTTACCTCGGAATGTGTATTTTAGATCTGAGTAAAACTCTCATGTACGATTTTCACTACAATTATATTAAAAAGAAATACGGGGAAAAAGCGCGATTGCTATTTACGGATACGGATAGCTTAATGTACGAAATTGAAACGGAAGATTTTTATAAAGATATCGCTCCGGATATTAAAGAAAAATTTGACACGAGTAATTTTGACCCGAATCACGAATCCGGAATCTTTTCTAACGAAAACAAAAAAGTGATTGGCATGATGAAAGACGAGGCGGGAGGGAAAATTATAGAAGGTTTTGTGGGACTGAGAGCTAAATTGTATTCCTATAAAATGTTCGAAGGACCGGAAGAGAAGAAATGCAAGGGGGTAAAAAAGTCGTTGTGGAAAATAGTATTAGTTTGACAGATTATAAAGATTGTTTATTTATGGGAGAAGAACAATTGAGAAAGATGAATAATTTAATTAGCGTAGGCCACGAACTGGTACGGTAGAAGTAAATAAAATCGCCTTAAGCGCGAATGATGATAAGAGATATATTTTACCGAATAAAGTAGACACTTTAGCGCTCGAGCATTATCGTATTTAACGAATTGGAATCGTTTTAAAAAAATGAATATCGGAAACTTATATTTGCCTATTTAACCGCTAACCAATTTCGAGTTGGAAGCCGCTGCTAAAGAGTTAAAAATTCCCCACTTTCGCGGAGTTTTTATGAGAAATCAACTCCCCGCGAACCCGCGAAAGAGAGAATGCGGAATTTTAAATTTGGACGACACGAACCTAAATGATGGGATTGGTTCCCACGACGCTGGGGGTACGCATTGGGTTTGCTGGATTAAAAAGGGAGATAAATATTATTTATATATGGAATACGCCCGCCGGAAGAGCTGGTAAAATATTTAAAACCGAAAATATTTTACAATAAAGATCGTGTGCAACCGATGGGGGCGGTCATTTGCGGGCATTTATGTTTACACGTATTAAAGGAAAGTTGGAAAAAATAAAATGCCTGTTGATAAATTTGGACGAATGCCAAAAGCGGAAGCCCCTGAATCGGACGTATCCCTGGCTTATATAAAAAATAATTTCCTGAAAAGGGGCGAAATAAACATGTTAGGAGAAAAAATTACGAATCTCGGTACTCCTACGGAGGGGGGAGACGCGTCGTCTAAATCGTTTGTGATAAAGAGAGTAAATAAAGCTATAAAAGATTACGACTTGAATAATTTAAAACGAACGTTGGACGAGGTGGAAGAACGAATAAAAAGTTGCTTGGACGAAAAAGAGTTGAAACGAGTAAAAATGGATATCGTGGAAAAGATGAGAAAAAATTTGGAAAAATATATCGACGAGGAAAAATTAAAAGTCGAAATAGATAAACTCGAGAAGGAATGGGCGTTGGATGATAAAACTGCCGAAGAAAAAATTACGCGGGAAATAATGAGTAATATCGAAAAGGGGGTAAACATTCTTAAAAATGATATAGTAAAGCTGATAGACGAAAAAGACGAAGAGACGTTAAAAATAATTATCGATAGGATGCAAGCCGATATCATCGCGGGAAGAAATAGGGAGGTTAGATACCTAAGATCGAAGCTAGATTCTCTCGCGGTTAACCAAACGCCCGTTTTATTGTTTTCGCTCACTATCGATAAAGGTGTCATTATCAATATTCGCGGAAAAGGGCACGCATACGCTGACAAAAACGAAAATAAAAGATTATTTCACAGCTCCTTTTAATTTCGTAGCGAATGACCGTGTTGGGCACAATGATTATGTTGGATACCCAACATATCGTAGCAAGGAACACCTAGAAGAATGGGTGCTCAAACTAGAGGGAGTTTACATATTCGTTATCGATTTACAACGCAGGGAAACCGATCGTATGGGAATAGACCTATCTTTTCAAGGGGAAATTATAAAAACTTTTTCGCAAAAAGAGTATGGTATATTATCAGGCGCGCACGCTTTCGAAAATCCTAATCGCCTCCAAAAATTATATGTCGGACCAAACTCTTTCCGGCGAAATAGTAACCAAAAATTTACCTTTAGAGGGGGGTATATAAAATTATATTATAGGCCGGGATGGATGAGCGAAGAGCAAAAATCCGGGGGTTTGCGCATTCCAGGGTAGAAATTTAGAAATTTACGAAAATTTAGAAAATTTAGAAATTTAGAAAAATTTTAAAAAATTTAGAAAAATTAATTTTTTCTAAATTTAAAAAATTTTGAAATTGAGTGTTTGTCCGCGGTCTTGGTGAAGTTTCAGACTGGGGAGGTCTGAAACCACGGAGATGGGGGTTGGTCCACGGATTCCTAGGCAAAACGACGAAAATATGGGGGTTGGTCCACGGATTCCTAACTACTACCTACTTGTAAATATCAGTACAATGCCACTAGAACAATTTGACGCTATTTGTGTCCTTCTAGGCCTTATATGCACTAAGCAATAGGCGATATAGATAAACACCAAATAATCCTTGATCTCACTATTGGTTGCCATGGAAACACTTTAATATGATAATCAGGGATTGAGTTTATTTTGAGAATTATTTTAAATGAACGGTCTGCCATAAGGATCAGTGTGGTATAAGTGAAAAAAAGTCAGGAAGGGAGTATATGGTAACCCCTCCTAGGACCCAGCCCACTAGTCATACTCGCTATCTAGCATAGACATTAAATCTGATATGATGTTGACCTTACTTAATCGGCTTTCCATAAATGAATTTTGAATGGTCATCGGTCTAATTAGTTGGACAAATATGATGTATGATAGTTTTGTTTTCTTGTGTTACCACCATGTTTGTGATCATCCCGACAGAAAAATACATAACAATAAAAAAAATAAAGTAAACAATTGATAGACTTACACCAATGAACTTTCTGTTGAAATACCGACGTTTGTCATTTATTCATGCACTGACGCATAGATTCCTTGTTCGCCATGTTTGACAGGAAAATGAATATCATGAAAGTATTTCAATTCCTGCACCATGTAACCTATGTAAACCGCCCAGATCGTTTACTATTTGCACGAATGCGACCGAGCTTACGCGATAGTGTATTCTGAAAACAACATCTAAAATCACGCACTGTTATTTCCACAAAGCTATCCATTTTATGAACTTAATAACGTTTTCCTAATATACACAATGAACTGAAACCAGGGCCTCATTATCATCATCTTCCCTTACACCGCCTGTTCTAAGCTAATCAGAAAGGAGAATTTAATACCACATGATCAAAAAATGGAAGACAAAAACACCTCAAAAGGGTCTCATACGGGGCACATCATCCGTCATGTTTTTGTCGGGTTATCTCTTTTATAATTGATATGCCTTTTTAAATGTGTGAATCTCGAAACCAGTCAGAACAATCACGTCATTAACTCTTCTCTAGTGTTTCCAAATGAAAACACTCTACATGTACAGGGATATGAAACTCGCAAGATTCGCGGAAAATCAGCGCCGTCGCGAGATAACGCGAGATCGTCATTTTCGTACTGTCGCCATTTGCATTTACTTCGTAATAAATAGATTCTTCATAATTTCTTCTTTAATCATTGGTTATACACTAACAGACTAGACTGTACATACTGTGCAACCTCTCCACAGCAACCCTCTCTTGAGCAACAACCTCCCTTCAATAACTAAAACATGATTTTCCCATGTACGATTTATCTATTAATTTAACCTCTCTAGAGCAACAACCTCTCAACAACAATATAATTTGGCTTCCTCCAAACGATATTGCTTTGAAGTGGTCGCACTGTAGTTTTTGGTTATAGACCAACAGACTGAAAACTTACCGTACGTTGCACAAATATATTTCCATCATATCGTTATATCCATAATCATGTGACAAACTAGTAAAAATGACCGTCTTCTGCTTAGATCTTGACACATGCGAATATTGACGCACGTAAAACACGCTCATTTGAGAACAGAAATACAAGGGAATCGTGTCGTTGATAGAGAATACATTAGTGGTACAAGTTAGTACACCCCAGATTATAATAAATACACAAACTGTCTAAACAAGAATGGTATTTTAAAAAAGAGTAAGAATACAAATAAGCATGAACAAAAAATGAAGGAAGTTCGAGTTTTCGGTATAATGGAAGATGATCATATTTTATTTAAAGAAATTCTGTCAAACATGAGATCTAACATGCTCGTATTTGCAACACATTTTTCATGAAGTAGGTTCATTGTAATCCAATATACGGATTACTGCATGTTTGGTGTGACTGATGTCTGGTGTTATCATTGTGAAAGCTGTATATATAGACCTATTAATATTTTAAATCACGTTTGTTAATACTGTTATAGGATGGACTGTGTTTTGTAAGTGATTATGTAAACATTACCGCAATCAACAATTCAGGTCGGGAGAACTCGGACAATCTGGTTTCATGAATAAATGACGGAATGAGCTTCATTTAATGATAAAAGTCGTCATAACTATCCTTTATCAACAGTATAATCCCTTCCTATCATGTTATAAGTTTCAAAGGTGGTAAAACAAGGGAGTTTCCATGACTTTATCGTTAACGCGGCGAAATATGATGTATAACGGTTGAAAATCTTCCTCATGAAAGAGAACGTCTGATATTTCCAGGAATCATGATGACGTCAGATATGATATCATGCAACATCATTGTATTATAATAACGGATGTTAAGACATTTATAAATATATAGTGTCTAATAATTTACCGACGGACGACAATACCCGACGTTGCGCTACAATCATATTATCATTTATCTAGGTATTAATTTCATGTGTCAAGATACCAAAGAAGGCTTTTTCCACAACACTGACATGGTGCCTTTATCTACATGTCTAAGTTTATGGTCACAAAGACAAAACTAGCACCAGAAGCTACATCCACATATGTTTTAAACAATATTATGTTATTATGAAACATAATTCCAGCTATTCATACATGCATATAACATAAAGATCTTGGCTGTATTAACAGAACGAAATAAATACATGATATATACAAACAGAATGTTAACATTTATATTTCATATATTGTTAAATGTAAAATATACATTATAATAAATAGTTACACCCCTCTTGTATGTACATGTGCAATATTTGTCGACTTACTTCGAACCCTAGTCGTTTCAGCGGTTCGGTCTTTTAGTTTTTTAAATTCTAAATAAGACCCAGAAAAAAATATCTATTATCTCACGGAACCTTTGTTTTTCATGTGACTTATTGTCACTGAGGTTTAACGCCGTTTTTCAACAATTTTTCAGTTATATACGGCGACCGCTTCACCTAACCTGTTTTCCTGGACTATATATTCACTAGAACAAACTTACCCTTCCACAAGAAGCCGGCAACTTCTCTACATATGGAAGAAAATCGACATTTTTGTCAATTTTTCATAGCAGGGTATAACCTGCCGCGACCGGGATTCGAACTCGGATCTCGGGGTTACAAGTCCAGCGCACTAACCACTGGACCACGGTCGCGACCCACGTGAAACCGTTCTAGTGTACATAATAACCTAGCACCGGTGTCATAGAAAACACTTATTTTCATAAGGAGACAGTTGTGAAATCCACACTTACATACATCATAGGAAGGAGATACAGCTACATCCCCTTATTAAAGCCTTTCAGCAAATAACTCGACTGATGTTGTACTGCTATAGGCATATTTTATAACATCATTGAACAAAAGTTTCATAAATTATACAACATGGTCCAGAAAAAATATTGGTTTCCCAAACCCGCCAGGTCCTATCTTTCTGCAGACCCTAGACATTTTTCAGTCTTCGTCAATTTTATCAACCGCTATTTTCACTTTCATAGGAGCAATATATGTATATATAATTATATATATCTGATATAAAAGTCCTGTCGACCTACCGACCCTATATATGATATGACAACTACACAATGTACAATCAAAAGATGATTTTATTTGTTTTAGTTTAATATTTTAAAATACTTTGGAAAAAATTAGGTGAATGTATTTTTGCATAATTAGATATATTTTTAAAATCCAAATCACCAGATGTGAACAAACAATAGAATGTATGTATGCGATCACAAGGAAAATAAATATCTTTCCCTCAAGTCACTTCAGTTAAGTCAGGCAGGTGCTTAATATGATAAGTGACAGGCATTTCTAAAACAAATCCAAACGATTTTGATGTCCAAGAATTACGCCTGTGTAAAGACGTTTTTATCTTATTCATTATTTTGTTTGTTTTGATATTCTATCATTGATCTAGTGTATGTATACCCGAGTTGTGCTCCTCGTGGTTCTCAGATGTAGGCGGAAGCATAAAAACAATTAATGGATCACACCAACATAACACAACGATAGTGATTATCATTATGTCTGATTTATTAAAGCATTAACTGATTATAATCATCAGACAATAGGTGCACCTGTACATGTCAGAGACACGGCAATGGCTGCTTTCATCACCATTACAACCTAATAAAATGATTTTGTATTATTTTATATAAACGTGAAGTGTTCAAATATTATCTGATAAGTTTACAGAATGTGAAAATCACAGGACATATCACGGGCAAAAAAAAACTTTTCTTTCCGCTCTGACTACTTATGCACTCAATAACCACAGTATAAACAATATGTGTATAAAATATAGACTCATTTGAACACATACATAACGGCAATAAAACAGGAAAAATCCCCCAATAGCGCTCCCTCCATAAACACTGTTCCAGGCAATCAAACATGGGCCTCACAAATAGCAACCAAACGAAACAGCAAAAAGAGAACAAATAACAACAACAAATAAACAGCGAAAGTTACAAAAATTTGGGGATACATGTACCACCTTGGGACGGTCTGAAACCCAAATATCTACAACGCATTTAAATGGAGACAATGTGCCAAACCTTAACGCTAGCTGGTTCGTGCATTGTAACGATGTATTTGATCCCTTAAAGTCCCAAACTTAGCAAGATTGGTGTATTAGTATATAACTCTTTACGTAGTATAAGGCCAAGCTAAGATGTCCGCATGCATCAAATGATTTAATACACATTGACTTTAAACCCGGGCGGAACAAAACCAAACAAGACCTAATGGCATCGTAACTCTGTCACAAACAATGCATCCAAATAAAGGCTTAAGGGGAGAGGTTCACATATACCTGAGTACATATATCAGCTGTGTGATGAAAGGAGGTTTTAAAACAGAATACTTTAATACATGTATTGAACTATTTATAAGTTAGACACCGCTTAAACAAAAATTTGCTAATTACAGTGTGCATGTTTTCCGTAGTTTACTAAATAAACCTGAAGTGGTGAATTAGATTAGTAAATATAATTGTGGTTACCCGACAGACCCTATTCTGGCGCCGACCTAAAGCTTCTAACGACAAAATCCAAGGTTCAAATACATGTATACATGGTCGTGCCTTGTATTCGCACCAAGGCATATTTAAAAAAAATAGAACGGAGTTCCGACCTATTTACCCTTGTTTTTTTGTCAAGCAAGCTTATTTGTGTCAATTTTTTCTAGCCTTATCAGTGGAGATAAAGACGTTTATACAATTGTTTGATCTGAAAGCGACAATTATAAATACGTTACCCGTAGTCACTGTACCACTTGATGGGTTGCCTAGACCGCCTGATTGGGTAACACAATGGTTCGACATACACCACTGAATATAAATAACAAATATTCATAATCAAGATACTTAAACAATGACGCATACTTAGTTGCGTGGAGTGGGAATGTCAATACATTCATAATTTATTAACAAGCAGGATGAACGCAGTACTTCTAATTCAAATACAGATGTACATTCTGGCTCTACATGTTCGATTAATAAGAAGTTACAGTAATGTAACAATTGATGCGCGGCTAAAATTTATATATATATAAATTCTATTCTATATTTTAATATAATGAAAAGAAAAAAACATGTCTAATGTCCTACTTATGTTCGGGTGAACGATTATGTGTCAAATAAAACGAATTAAAACTAAATTGTACGCAATACAAACAAAAACATTAAACTCGATTTTCTCGTGCTTGCACGGATTAGTAAAATCCGTGTTAATAAAATCAAACCTTACAGTCTGATTTTATAGACTTTGTTGTCAATGAGAAAATGACATTGAAAAAAAGTTACGTCATCATAGTTGAGTATCTTGTGTCTTAACTTAGCTATCATAAAAACAACAAAACAGCATAATGCTTGACCAGACAGGTAATTTATTGTAGGAGCTAGAAAAAGCTGTGTCCGTAAACTATATATTGATGTACATTTGTAAATTACATGAAATCTAAAAGCATATAATAACAGCAGTCTAACTTTGGCTAGTGCAACATATTCTTTATAAAATTATTTTCACTGTTTCATTCAACGCGTTTATAAACAATTGATTCCCGTTTATCAGCATGCGATCAGACTCGCCCAGTAAAAACCAGGGATTTTTACTCTGGAAAACTGTGAACATTTGTTAATTGTCTGTCACCAAATGTTGGACCTCATTCCTGATATAGAATTTTTGCCAGTCATTTTAAACAATAGTTTTAACGCAGACGAACAATAAAAACTTAAACGTCTGAGATTAATGTGAACTTTCATAGTATAATGCATACAACCAGTAGCATAATGATATATATATATCATTAATATATATATTAAAAATCCTAAAAACGAAATCAAATTGAAGGCTCAGATTGCATATGACGCATGCGCGTATGTTTAAATCACGAAGAGTCGTGCGAATGACATAAATATATACATACAAAACTGTTTTTAAATTAATAATATTTCACTCGTAAGCTCCCCAAAAACGTCTGGTAGAATGAGCCATACACAAAATGGTCACACGACTACAAATCGCTTAAATACACGCAATTTTCGTGAAAATTTTAATATGATGCCTTCCGTCCATGATTCTGAGAAACAGCCACTTTTAAATATTCGACAATTATCTTGTATTTTTCCTAATTAAGCATCACTGCACTCAATGAAAAATTCGTTTAACAAATCATCTCCCGCGCTAGCTTTTCTTCTCTGAAAAACTTTATTGCTAATTAAATTTCACTTAATGTATGGCATAGTCTAATTCATCGTTTTATAAATTTGTTGAGTTTTCATAGCAGAACTGTTCGCTGTTGTTATGTTTTACAATTTTGTAACTTGATCATTCTCTTTATTACTGTACATTTTTGTTGTTTGTCATTTTTGTACCATTTTGTACCGAATGCAAAAAATCACTATTATTTATTTGTACTCTATTGTAACGTGGGACAATAAAGCTAACTGTTTATAAAAAAAGTGCGGGAGCGCGAGGAAGCGAACCGGGTTCCTCTCTATTTCAAAGCAAGCGCTCTACCCACTGCGCTATTTTCGCCTCGAAAGTCATATCTGTTAATTTAAGATATAAACACTAGACTAAAATTAGCGCAATAACATCGTGTCTTATCTTTTTAATTATCGAACAGTTTTCAAAAAGTACTTATACTACACGTTTCTGTATTTTACTGACTCCAAATGTTTATTCGGAGAAACATATACACATTCAATTCTAATTGAATTAGTTGCTTTTCTTTGGACTATGTTTTTCGGCGATGTTAGCCTAGATGAGTTATGCGGCACAATGCATTTTCTGAAACCAATTACATAGGAAGCGGATTGATTGAATCAATCCCCTTCCAAAATCTTGATTGTAAACAGTTGATATACATAGTATGTTGTTATAAACGTTGTAAAATGTTAAATCCAGAAATTGACTTTCGTATTCGTATATTCGTTTAAGAATACCCTAGAAAACTGAGCAGATGTTCAAATGTTTTCTCGTGCTTTACAAAATACACGAAAACACGTGCGTCAAAGTAAGTTTTTTAAACGAATCCAACAATGCTGTAATCATTTAATTGATCAATTATAAATGATGTCAATGTAGCAATTGAATGTATTTATAATATTTTCTAAATACTTCTTTTTCATAATACAATATAAAGAAATATTTCTGTACAACAACAGAACAATCAAAACACGAGTTCACTCACATAAAACACGTGGTACAAGCATTCTACTTGCGTCACTTTCACACTAAAGAAGACATATTTTCAATGACCTTTTCTATTAATAGAAAAAAGTGTGTTTTTTTTCATTGGGTTTAACGTCGTTTTTCTGTTTGAGATCGAAGTATCAAAATGTTATGAAACCAGGAAATCAGATATAACGAAAAATAAGTTATTATGATTTATACTGCATCAAAACATTCAGAATTAGTACCAACGTAGATTGACAAAAAACAGTAAAACACCACATCTGTACTCCAAAAGCGAATTGAAACAAACCAGATTCCTTAACCGAACTCCTGGACCGAACTCCTAAACCGGATGTTGTGGATTCGAATTACGACAGCATCTTCCGAGAGTGGTTGATTAAAGTTGTTTAAATTTCTATAGTCACTAAATAACTCAGCTGATAATTAAAAATGTGTATACAAATAATATTATTATATTAAAAACATTAAATTTATCTTTAGAAGTGATTCTTTGTATGAAATCATGGTAAAAAGTCACATTCAAGTTCATATATATGTACAGTCTATATGTATAAAATCATGGTAAAAAGTCACATTCAAGTTCATATATATGTACAGTCTATATGTATAAAATCATGATAAAAAGTCACATTCAAGTTCATATATATGTACAGTCTATATGTATAAAATCATGATAAAAAGTCACATTCAAGTTCATATATATGTACAGTCTATATGTATAAAATCATGATAAGAAGTCACATTCAAGTTCATATATATGTACAGTCTATATGTATAAAATCATGATAAAAAGTCACATTCAAGTTCATATATATGTACAGTCTATATGTATAAAATCATGATAAAAAGTCACATTCAAGTTCATATATATGTACAGTCTATATGTATAAAATCATGATAAAAAGTCACATTCAAGTTCATATATATGTACAGTCTATATGTATAAAATCATGGTAAAAAGTCACATTCAAGTTCATATATATGTACAGTCTATATGTATAAAATCATGATAAAAACGTCACATTCAAGTTCATATATATGTACAGTCTATATGTATAAAATCATGGTAAAAAGTCACATTCAAGTTCATATATATGTATAGTCTATATGTATAAAATCATGATAAAAACGTCATATTCAAATTTTCATGTATGTATTGCCTGTATGAATGAAATCTAAATGTTTGTTATGTATATTTGTTCTATATGAAATTAGACAGGGCAGCGACCGTGGTCCTGTGGTTAGTGCGCTGGACTTGTGACTCTAATCCCGGTCACGGCATTTCATACCCTTCTATGAATATGCAAGCTCCATATCTAACAGGCTAAACTAATAGTTAAATCATACAGTGGGAAAAATCATGTTGTTGTTGAAAGGAGGTTGTTGTTCAAGAGAGGGCCATTCTGGAGAGGTTGCACTGTATAATATTGACATTAAGAATAAACTATTATCTTCAGCACACATTGTCCTTGTCAAGCTGAGTAAGTGTTTAGGGTACCTAAATTGTGCCATATTTCAACGTTTGGTTTCTTTGTGCAATGTTTTTAGGATAAAAATAAGTTGTTAATGAATCATAGAATGACTCGATTCAAAATGTCGGCAATCGATATTGGTATCTGCATTCAAACGCCATGTTTATTTTCACGAATTTTCTGTTTAGCGAATTCTTCAAGGTACCTTGAATACATATATACTGTATATGTCTACAGATAGACATTTAAGAAAAATACGAGTGCTAACAGAAGATGTAAACTCTCTGTAATCATTGAAACATTGTGAATTAGATATCCTGTACCTGATCAGCCTATGAAAGTCACATCTCAAAGTATCAGTTGTCAGTGACTTGACCACTCAGGTAAGTTTATGTTTCTTTTGTACAAAGTACGCGATGTTTGTCAAAATGGGACACACATACAAAATTTGATCGACAGGGGCGTAGCCAAGAAAGATAAAATAGTGCGCACTGTTGAGCCTTACATGTCACAAATCGAATATGTAACACGTGAGTGGACATACAAGACCGTAAACATGACATATGTCTTATGTGACATATTCGTGTGCTTAATTTCGCAGTTAAAACTTAAAACGTATATGTCGCATACATTTTGATATAAAATAATCACAACATCATCATCAATTTATCATCATCATTACCATCATCAACAACATAATTATTAATTGTTGCAATTATTACGACGCAATCATCAGTAGTATAAAAACAGTATTCTCGCGGCCATCTTGTTAGGTGGGATAGGTGGGATAGATCACTATCCAACGTTTTGATTGGTTAATGACCTCGCAGCCATGTTGTTAAGTGGGTGGCTGCAGGTGGGTGCTATCATTATGGATCCGCCATTTTTAGCAGATGGTCTTTAGCGGCAATTTTGTTTGAAAGCAGGTGATCTTTTTAAAACCAATCGATAATGAATTTGTGATTCAATAGTTGATTTGCAGCATTCGTCTTAATGACAATATTTAATGGATATTTCAATATCCGAGGATTTACCCCTTGTTGCTGATAGATTTTAGAACATTGGTGGACTGAGTTGTGTAATTTTACATTGAATTTAATGGTTGATCAAACGTCGGAAGAAAACATGTTAAGAGAGGAGTAAGATTCTTTTTTTTTTTTTCATTTTCGTAGTTGTGTTTTCCCCTTAAGACAAATAATCATTTGAATATGGCACAGGCTCAGTTGATGTTCACCAAGGAAACTTTGCAATATTTCGAGCAAAGTGGTTTTAAAAATGTCAGTTGGTCTCCACTACGTAAAGAAATCCATTGTGTTATTTCTAATGACTGTGTTTTAGTGTTAAAAAAAGACAACGACAAATCAAAATTTGTCTATATGTTGGGAAAAGCAAGATAGTTTTACCTTCAGACATATTTGTAACATTAAGTGATGTAAAAGAAAGTGTTCAATTGATATCCTCATTTTTACAAGGACAACCATGATGACAACAACCAATTTTAACAAACTTCAGCATAAATCACCAGACTTTTTACTTTATGAAGAAAGACTTAAAACATTTCATTTGTGGTCTTCTCAAATTCAACCCAACAAGTTTCAGTTATCATCAGCAGGGTTTTATTATACTGGAAAAATGATACTGTGGAATGTTTTTCATGTGCAGTTCGATTACGGGAGTGGCAAAAAGAGGATGACCCACTAACAGAACACAGATTACATTCTCAAAATTGTTTATTCTTAAAAATTATTGGACAATTAAAAACCGATAATTCTTGCATCAGCCCATCATGGAATCCATGGAAATCATCAGATTTTCAATTTGGTGACTTTGACGACATTCTTGGAGGTGGGTTAGATCAAATTGATTTCAACATGGCGACATCGATTTAACGACCTGAAAAATTCAAATTTAAATATTTAAACGCAACCGTTAGAAACAACAAAGTCAGTATAAAAGATAGATTGGAACATTATTTTCACCACTACGTCCTCACCAAGCAAAGTGAATACATCACATAATGGATTGTATTAACTCTTCTCAGGATTCATTTGAAGATGAAAAATGTAACTCAATGACAGTCAATACAGACGAGTCAGAATTTACAACACCTCCTGTAGATCATGCAACTGCACCATCAACAAGTGTTATGTTGATGAACTCTTATTTCGACTTTATCGATGCAAAAGCCTTAAGTGAAGTAAAAGGCTTAACTGTGAGGAAATATTGCTACGGCTGTCAAACAAATCATCCTTCACAAAAAGAACATGACTGCATCATGGATACTGATGATGACGAATATCAAATTAGGTTTTATTTTGAGGAGATGTTGAAAGAAGTGAATGAACAAGACATTATTCAATCCTGGGAGGACGTAATGCAGATTTCAAACATTTCCCCTGAAATGATCTGCCAACATAAACGTGTGATTACCAGTAAGGATTTTTTAGATGTAATGAAAACTGAACAGTGGAAATCCAAAATGATGAGAATGGTGTTAACAATTGAACGTTTGGAAGATCGACTATTTCCCTCTTCACTTTAACTAAAAATGGATTTCAAAGACAATGATTGTACCATCGTAAATTTAAATATATTTGATTTCAATGTTTTTTCTCATTTTTGTTACAAGAAGTAGAATTTATTTTAAAAATGTCATAAATAGCTATTTTACTTGTATGTGTGTTTGTATTAAAAATTGTTGTTAATCAAGCTTTTGTTATGTTTTGTTAAATAAAAGGTTGTCAAAACTTCAGACATCATTAATCATGAACAAAACACAGAAGGAAAACGTTCTCAACGAATATTATTTTAATACAAAACAACCAGGGAGTTATTTAGGTGCTGCAAAGTTACATAAAATATTAAATAAAAAATATCCAGGAATATTTACTGTAAACTTTATTAACAAATGGCTAAACAATCAAGACTCATATGCAGTGCAAAAACAGGTGAGGCATTCCTACAAAACACCTAGAGTGCAGGTAGCTGGTTTAGATGATCAAGCAGACATGGATCTAATGTCAGTTGAAAACATTTCAAAACACAATGAGGGAGTCAAGTATTTACTCATTACTATAGACATATTTTCACGTTATCTTTTAGTAAGACCTCTTCTAAATAAAAAGACACAAACAGTTTTATCTGCAATCAAAGATGTTCTCCGTACAAGAAAATTTACAAAAATAAGAACAGACAAAGGTTCTGAATTTATCAATCATGACATAAAAAAGTTTATGAAAAAACAGGGGATCTATTTATTTAACACACAAAGTAACAATAAAGCGAACTATGCAGAAAGGGTCATTCGTACATTGCGAAGCATGATGTTCAGAATGTTAAGACATCAACGAAATTACAGATATATTGAAAATCTTCAAGATCTTGTCAACAACTACAATAATAGTCCACATCGTAGTCTTGGCGGTTTATCCCCGAGTGAAATAACAAAAAAGAACGAGACTCAAGTTTGGAGCAAACAGTACTTGAAACCCAAAAATGTTTCTAAAATAAAACCCAAGTTTAAATTTGAAATTGGTAGTTTGGTTCGATTGAGTTATACAAAACATCCTTTTAGACGAGCATATCAACAACAATACACCACAGAAGTATTTAAAATTAAAAGCAGGGTGTTTCAACAAGGAATACCACTGTACAAAATTGTCGACTTAAATAATGACCCAATTAAAGGTTATGTGAAGGAGCAGGAAATGGTTCCAATTGATAAAAATGAAGAAAGTCTATGGTATGTTGAGAAAATTTTAAAAAAAAGAAAGGTGAAGGGAAAACTTCAGTATTTTGTGCGATGGGAAGGCTTCCCAAAATCATTCGATAGTTGGATTGATGCGGATCAAGTTCAAGAAAAATAATATGGAGCGATATGTTTTTATTTCTGACAGCGAAAGTCACCATATTTTCAGTGATAACACACCTTATAACTTTAAAGTGCAGCTAAAGCAACCACTTCATTTTGATGGGTATTGGAAAGTAGCTTTATGTGAACTCAGTTTACAAACCAAGAATAAAAGACGTGGTAAAACTTCAGAAAATACCCTATTCATCTATTCTAATATATGTCAGGAAAGCATTGTCAATGGTAGTGAGCATACACTGCTACGAAGAATTGAAAAAAATGATATGAATAATTGGAATTATGTGTTTGATTCTCCATTTTATTTTCCCATAAAAAAATCTGAAGTTCAAGAACTTGACTTTGTTATAAAAACAGTAAACGGCGAGTTTGCCTCATTTGTAACTTCACCAGTCTACTTAACACTTCACTTTAAACGTTATCCGTTTTACCCCAATTATGAATCGATCTAAATTATATGTTCCAAATCCACAAAAATGGATACAATTTTTAAAGAAAACCCAAGTTGGAAAAGGACTGGTCATACCTTCAAGAACTTCTATAGAAAGTAACAACATGACTTTCAAGACAGTTTCTCCCGCAAAACAGACAGTAGAACAGGCCAAAAGCGAGCTGAAACGAGATAGTATAAATACTTCAGAGATGCCATTGTTTGCACATAAAGCAGAACCATCTCAAACAGTGAACAGTCTGAAAGTAGGAAAGAAAAAATCTAAACTACAGAAACGTGTTGAGAAAAAAGTATCCAAATTGAACAAAAAACAGCAGAAAACTGTAAAAAAAGCTGTGAAAACAAGAAAAAGTGTCACAAAAAACACACAAAAAGTGAATAAAAAAAGAGATAAAACAACGAAAAACAAAAAACAGAAACCTATTACAACCTGGGACATATTTGGAAATTGAAAATGTCATATTTCACAGAAGATAGTTTTACAGAAGGTGTACCTGATGAGTTGTTATTGTTTGATTTACCACCAACTCAAGTAGCTGTTAATGATGTTTACTATCAAGAGACACGGCCATTATCCCAAGTATCAGATGACACACCTATTGAGTTTCAAATTAGTGGTCAGAATTCTATGGACTATCTTGATCTCAGAGGAACACAATTATGTGTAAAATTAAAAATAACAAACCCAGATGGGACCGATATTACCAGTAAAAAGTGGGTCCAATCAATTTGTTTTTACAAGCATTATTTTCTGCTACAGAGGTGACATTACAAAACAAAGCAGTCATTTCATCCAATTATAACCCATATATCTCTATGATTCAAACTTTACTCAATAACGGACAAGATGCTACATCCTCTCAGTTATCATCTCAACTATTTATCAAAGATGACAATGATCATCCTGAAGATTGTGATCCTGAAGGGGGTAACACTGGTTTGTTTCGTAGAGCAAAGTACATCAGTGAATCTAAAACATTAGACTTACAAGGACCTATCAATCACAGTCTATTCACAATTAAGAGATACTTGTTAAATCAGGTGGATGTTAAACTGAAGTTGTATCGGAGCTCACCAGCATTTTGTCTATCATCGGGGGACTCATCCCCAAACTATAAAGTAAAAATAATGGATATTTACTTATTAGCTAAAAAAATCAGGGTTAACCCCGCCCTCATTGTTGCACATTCAGAGATGTTGAAGACCAGCACTGCTAAATATCCATTTGATAGAGTGGAGTGCCGTTCACAAACTATAGCATCTGGAAGCACAGTTTTTACATGGGATAATTTATTTCAGGGACAAAAACCTAACAAAGTAGTTGTGGCTTTCGTTAAATCAAATGCTTTATCTGGGGACTATACATCAAATCCCTTTCACTTTTTGAATTGTGATATTCAAAGTATATGTTTGTATGCTGATGGTGTTCCTGTGTGGGGAAATCCACTAAAATTGAACTTTAACAAAACTGAAGGAGGAAGTTTTATGAGGGCCTACACAAATATGTTTCTAACTAATGGTACATGGAATAAAGATAGAGGACTTGATATAAATAGAGAAGATTTTGCTTATACATCCACACTATTCACATTTCAGTTAGAACCCATCTTTGATGCTGACCTTTTATCTTTAGTAAAAACTGGTAATGTGCGATTAGAAGTGCAGTTTAAGACAGCTCTAACAGCAGCAACTAGTTGTATAGTATATAGTAATTCACCGGGCTTTTTCCAAATCAACTCTCAAAGAGACATTATAACAGAATGAATACATCTCAACTTCAATGTTGTATAGATTGCGATGCATTGCTAAAAAAATCAACTTTGGGAGTGTTTGCAGCAGATCGATTACCCAAAAATTTGAATTTTCCATGTGGATTTATAGCAAACACTGATGATCATTTAAAGGAAGGAACACATTGGTGCGCATTTTTCTTTCCAAATCCAACCACAGTGGAGTACTTTGATAGCTATGGAAAGCCTGTAGATTACTTCAACTCATATTTTTCTGTATATGTTTCCAACTTTCCAAATATAAATGTAAATTCTAGACAATTACAAAGTAGGTACAGTGATGTATGTGGAATGTATTGTTTATTTTTCTTACTGCAACGATTGAGTGGAATGTCTTTTTATGATATTGTACATAGTTTTTCTTTTGATAATGAATGTAATGACGTATTTGTATATAACTTAGTCAGTAATAAATTTCCACTTTGTATTCAAAATGTCTGTATCAATAACCATGTATGTAAATCTCTAATAAAACATGATGTATTTTAATTGTAGTTGGTTATGTATGTCTATTTATTGTGTTGTTTACCATCATTGAGTGAACATCATGACAGAGGCTCTCATTAAATTTGAGTGTCCAGCTACATGTATTGTAGCTGGGGCGAGTGGCAGTGGAAAGTCAACCTTTCTTTTGAAATGTTTAAAAATGCAAAGTCTATGTTTACTCAAGTTCCAAAGAAGATCATATATTGCTATTCTACTTATCAAACATTATATGATGACATGAAAAGACAAGTGGAGAATATAGAATTTTTTGAGGGTCTTCCATGCAAAGAAGATATGGAAACATGGTCATTTGAATCAGAATTCAAGGTCTTGGTAATTGATGATCTTGCTCAAAAGGCTTCAGAAAGTGTAGATATAGTCAATTTATTCACCATTTACAGTCACCATCATAACTTTTCTGTATTCTTTGTGGTTCAGAATTTATTTTTGGGAGGGAAATATTTTCGAACCATCAGTTTAAACAGCCATTACTTTGCGTTGTTTAATAACCAAAGAGATCAACTACAAATTCAAACATTAGCAAGACAAATGTTTCCAGGTGAAGCAAAATACTTTATGGATGCTTACAAGAAAGCTACAAGAAAAAAATACAGTTACTTACTAGTGGATATAAGCCCACATTCAAATCCACTATATAAACTTTCGTACAGACATATTTCCTTATCAAACATTGATTGTGTTCCGTCCTGAAAAAGAAAAATATGAGTGAAAAAGTGCAAAAAGAAGGTTACTTTTTAAGATTTTTGTTAAAAACGAATGAAAATCAACAAAAATTGTTGATGAATAATTTAACTAAATCACAAATGGATGTAATAATTGAGGTGATTTATAATTCTCTGGCAGGAAATTTAGAAATATCTGACAAGGATAAAAAAAGCTGAAACGATACAGGAACGTCATTCATAAACTAGTGTCAAAAAGATTATCAAGTAGAAAGAGAAAATCACTTCTCGTAAAATATTTCAAGCAAATTATACTATTGATAAAACATTGTGAAGTATGGCTCAGGAATTAGTATTAATTCCTAAAATGAAGTATGAACATTTACTTTTGAAATCTAAAGAAAATTGTCAAGAACAAGATGAAAAACAAATCTTGGATAAAAATCAACAAAAGGATTCCTCTATAGAAGAAAATTTAGAACAAAATGGAGGAAAATTAGTGAAAAGATTATTTGTGAAATGTTCAAGGGGTGAATTTAAGGGGAAAAAACCTCACAAAACTTTAAACAAACTGTCAAAAAATGGTGTGAAGAAAACTACTCAAAAGACCAAATGGATATCCTATCATGTGTAACATACTTGGCTTTTGCAACAATTACTGAATTTTGGCGAACATTTTTGGCGAACATTTTTTGGCGAACATTTTTTTTTTTTTTTTTTTGGCGGAACTTTGGCATTATGTTATGAAACTAATTTGATATTTGAATCACTCTCAGTGTGTTAGAAACACTTCAACATGGAGGACATAAATTTTGAAGAGTTAGAGAAAAAATATCAAGATAGTAGTGATGTGTTTCAAAAGGAGATAAATTATTTGAAACGAAAATTATGTAATGAGGAGGACAAAGAAAATAAAGTGTTAAAAACAGAAAAATATCAATGTGATATTTGTTTGAAAGCGTATAAGCATAAACATCATTTAAAAAGGCACATGTTGTCACATGGTGTATTTTTCCCATGTACATTTTGTGAAAAGAAATTTAGAAGGCAGGATGTGTTGAAGAAACACATAAAACATCAACATGGTGGAAAGATTAAAAACCTAAAACAGGTGGACTTACCATCGAATGTGATTCCATCAGAATCCACCACAAGAGCAGATATTAATCCATTTCCACCCCCTTCACAAGATGGAACTCTACCATTAAATCAGGATCATGACTATGCAATGAGTTCATCGACAAACACAACAACTCCATCTGATGATCATGACTATGCAATGAGTTCATCAACAAACACAGCAACTCCATCTGATGATCATGACTATGCAATGAGTTCATCAACAAACACAGCAACTCCATCTTCACCTTCAAGACCTACTTCTCCATCTGAAAATGTACATCATAACAATGCACTGAACAATAATATACAGGACTTCACTATTGAACCTAACAACTATGAACAATATGATATGCTAACATTTTTTGCCAATGCAAATCAACAAATTCAAACTCTGTTAAAATCAAGGCTTCAAAATCATGCAATCAAGTGGTATATATCAGTACAGATTGAGTTAGTTAAGGAAGATGATAATACAACTTCAATTCCTCACTTTAGGTCAAGGACATACACTGCTTTAAACTTGATAACATTAGATGAAGGGGATGTAAATGAAAGTTTTCAAAAAATGTTTGAAAATTTCCAAAAATATGTGAGAGAAAGCTCTGGGTGGGTTCTTAAAAGAGTAATCAATTTGAAAGTTCATACTGTGAACTATTTACCTTTAAAAGGATCTAGCTATATGGAATTACCAAAAAAATTACGACGTTTTCAGTCTTTATTGAATATTAGAAATGTAGACCAAAAATGTTTTCTTTGGTGTTGTCTGGCTTCCATCCATCCCTTGGATTCTACTTGGGTGAGTACTTATGAACCTTTTGAGCATGAACTGAACATGAAAGATTTGAATTATCCAATAACCATTAACCAAATTACTAAATTCGAAAAGCAGAACCCTTCTATATCCATCAATGTTTATTCATTTGAGGAGAAAGATATTGTACCCATTAGAATTACAAAGTGTATGCATAGGCTTCATCACATTGATTTGTTACTCTTGCAATCAGAAACTAATGCTCATTATGTTCTCATTCAAAACATACACAGGTTTTTAAGCAATTTCAGAAAAGGCAATACCTCATATTATTTTTGTCGATATTGTCTTCATGGATTTATCAATCAAAAGTTGCTAGATGATCATATTGAATATTGTCAAGTTCATGATGCTCAAAAATTGAATTACCTTCAAACAAAGACTGCTTTTTGGAATTTAGAGATTTTGAAAAAACATTAAGAGTCCCCTATGTCATCTATGCAGATTTTGAAACTTTAAATAAGCCATTAGATACATCTACTCAAACAAATTCTACTGTAAAATCACAATTACTAGAACCATGTTCATTTGGGTATAAAGTAGTCTCCACCGATTCTAATTTCACTAAGGATGTAGTTTTGTATAGAGGTCCTAATGCTCCCCAAAAACTTTTAGAATGTCTTTTGAGGGAGGGTGAGGTAATCAAGCAGCATTTAAAAGACATACAACCTCTTAATTTGAGTATGACTGAGGAAAATGATTTTCTTTTATCAGATAGATGTTGTATATGTAGCAAAATATTTGGAGATAAAGAAATTAAGGTGAGACATCATGATCACACCACAGGGAATTTTATTGGTGCAGCCCACAAGAATTGTAATTTGCAATGCAAACAAGTCAATTTTATCCCAGTCATTTTCCACAATCTAAAAAATTT